>CATKWH010000040.1:0-600000 GCA_949825045.1 Argyresthia goedartella
ATGTAGAGAAGAGGCAAAAAATGACGTTTGCTAAGTATATGTAAAAATCTACATTAATAAAGTAATAAAGTACTTTTGAGTTTTTTTTTGAGTTTTGATATATGTTAGCAAGAAACAAAGTACGTTAGCACATTTTTTTAATACTTTCGTAGTTAGGCCGTCGCTTCCTAAAGCATTAGTATTGTCAAGATGATGATGAATAGTTTTGTCCAGTGAGTGACTCGTCTTTTGAAATTTATTGTTAGTGTTGTTAATATTTGTTGTACTAATGAAGTAATCATTAATTGTATATGCAATATCTGCCGGGTTTTCGATACTGTTTCCCTCGTATAGTATCCTTTCAATGCCCTGTATATGTGGATCCCAATTCATTCTAGATGATCGTCCAAGAAGCTTTACAAATATTTTAATATTTAACTAAAACAAAAAAAATAGCATTTACTCGTAATATTGACATGGCTGAATCAGACCCATGAAGACAACAGAAAAGAGGCCCCATACCCAGCAGTCAAGTGAGTCATTGAAATCTTAGCATGATGATGATGATGATGATGATGATCAGACTTAGCAGTTTGACTGCCACTTACGCACCAGCGCGTCAAGTGCGTGCGTATTGGGCACCAGACGCGAGGCTGGCCATGCTCCGGTGCGTGGTCTCTCCTTTATGCATATCATTAGGCCGGCATTAGGACTGGGGCATTGTTTTTTGGGCAGCATTGCGCTTAGATGTTCAATAATTCGCGCAACGTCTTAGCCTTGTTTTCCTATCGTGAACGGTTCTGTTTTTAAATGCGTTAAAAAAAACCTCTGCGCCTTCAGTTAGTAGGCACCGCCAAGTTTCGCTCTTCTCAGCTCCCTCTATGATCACTCTTTCTTGAATAGGGTAAGGTGGGGCGAGAGAGCGTGAGAGAGAAACATGGTGCGAACTGCTGTCAATCTATTAATATCATCTATATTTCATCAAATTCGCGGGGAAAACCTGGATTGGATTGCCACAGGACCAGGATAAGTAAGCACAGTAACTATGACTATTAAAAAACATCCCGACACAATATTTGGCTAACTTATTTCCTTGTAAAGCTGATAACTTACGAACCACTGATCGAAATTTAATAAAACATAGCTAAGAACCATCGCAAAGGAATCTGCTACCATTTTCAGAAACCAGAATTAAAATCCGTCCATCGGTTTGAACGCTACAGACAGACGGACGCTTCAAAACTTTACCCCCTCTTTTCTACCTAGCAGTGGGTGGAGACATCTACGCTTAATGAGACGGACAATGTATAACAACCAGGTTCAATTAAGACAATTCACAGCTGAATCCTTAAACCGCCACCCGGTCGACCCGCTGCACGCTGTGGTTGAGCAAATGTGGCTAACTGTGAACCTTAACGGAAATAAAATAATGATTGGCACGGCATATAGGCCGGATTGGGTCAATATGACCTTATTTTTCGACGCTATTACAGATTCAGTGAGCTCAATTCCGGCATGCGATAATATAATACTAGTAGGTGATTTTAATACGAACTACTTAGATGACAATAAAACAGTCAAGTTTAAATCTTTCCTACCTTGTTTCCAGTTAGAGCAGCTTATTACAGAACCTACTCATTTTACGGATACTTGTACCTCGCTAATTGATGTGGTGTGCTCTGATTTGCTTGCAAAAAGCATAACTCTGGACCCGGTCGGAAGGCTCAACGGGCATCGGCTTGTGGTCTGTGAGTTCAACATAAAGCGAGCCAAAATCGCCCCACGTACTGTCACGTATAGGTCCATAAAAAATATAGCTGTGGATAGTTTCAACAGTAACTTACAAGCTATACGATGGGATCTGATAGCTCAACACTCAGACGTTAACGAGATGCTTGTGATATTTAACCAATGTGTTGTACAAATATTTGATTTCCATGCGCCTGTTAGGTCGGTGGTTATAAAAGACCGCTCCTACCCTTGGATTACGGACACTATTAAAGTCATGATGAGACTCCGTGATCGAGCCGCCATAGACTATCATAAAAGTAAAACGGTGGGCAAGAAAAAATATTTTCAAGACTTGAAAAGTATAGTAAATAAGGCTATAACTCAAGAAAAATTTGCATTCTTTAGACACAACATTAACAATAATATTCGGAACCCAAAAAGACTTTGGAAGAACCTTAAGGGCACATTATTACCTAAAAAAGACACTGAACTGCCGTCCTTTTTTAATGACCCGAATGTTATAAATAACCACTTTTTGTGTTTACCAGGTGCCGCAGTAACTTCTATTTCTCACATGACATTTTTTGAATATCATAGACATAATGAGGCCAAGTTTCAAATAGAGCCAGTCAGCTTAGACCGCTTGATTAAAATTATAAAGGAGTTGAAATCAAACGCCGAGGGTTACGATTTTATTACTCTAGATATGCTGGTAATGACACTTCCTCACACTATAGACGTAATTCAATCTCTTATAAATACCTCCATTTCCTCAAATACGTTTCCTGATGTATGGAAGCATGCCATTGTTCTACCACACCCGAAGAATAATAGCCCTACCGAACTAAAGGATCTCAGGCCTATCAGCATTTTACCATGTCTGTCTAAAATTTTAGAAAATGTAGTTTGTGAACAGTTAACCGACTTTCTTGAAAGAAACCATATGTTGCCTGTGGTGCAATCAAAAGGGGCGCAGCACCACGACAGCATTGCTCGACGTTACCGATAATATACTAAACGCACAGGACAAAGGCATGTGCACGCTCTTGGTATTGCTTGATTTTTCAAGGGCCTTCGATTGCTTAAATATAAACCTTCTTTTGTCAAAGCTACGCTATTATGGGTTTGATCACGACGCTATTAATTGGTTTGATAGTTACCTCAAAAATCGCTCCCAATGTGTTAAGATACATCGTAGTGATGGTTCGCAAGTGGTGTCTGACAAAAGTCAGGTCAATAGGGGTGTCCCCCAAGGATCAATTCTGGGGCCAATTTTATTTATTTTATTCTCAGCGGATATTACTAAGCATATCAGACACTGTAAGTTTCACATATATGCGGATGACATCCAAGTATATATATCGAGCAAGCCACATGATATAAATGACGCAATATACAACCTTAATGAAGATCTTGGTAGAATATCTGATTGGTCCTCTAGTAATTGCCTTCGATTGAACCCAACAAAAACTAAGTACCTAATCTTCGGTAGCAAGTACCAAGTAGATAATATAAACCCAACGACATGTGTTGAGCTCATGGGAGAGCCTATCGAAAGAGTGTACGAAGCCAGAAACCTAGGACTTATCATGGACAGTGGCTTACGTTTTGAAACGCATGTGAGCCATTGTGTGCGAGACTGTTTTTATAGGTTGAAGATTCTGTACAAGATGAGGCCGTATTTGGGGTTAACGTTGCGAATACAATTGACTGAGTCACTGGTTCTGTCTAAACTGAATTACATGGATACGGTTATTGGTCCGCGACTTTTGGCAAAAACCAAAAAGTTAGTGCAACGCGTACAGAATGCTTGCGCGCGATTCAATTTTGATATTCCGTTAAGGTATCACGTGACACCATACCTAAATAAACATACAATTTTAAAATTGCATCATCGTCGACAGCTTCACTTGGCGTGTCTTTTGTTCGGGGTGATGAAATATAAGGAGCCAAGTTATCTTTTTGAGAAACTTTCATTTAAGTCGAGGCACCATGTGTCCCGCCAATGCTCAACGCAGCTCGCTACAGAGCGGCACAGCTCTGCTGCCTTTAGAGGGAGCTTCCGCTATGCTGCGACCAAGTGTTGGAATAATATCTCTCCACCAATCAGGAACCTGCGTTGTTTATACGGATTTAAATGCACGTTGAGAAAATTCATTTTTGAGCATCAAAAATTCGAAGAGTCTATACGAAATGACACTAGCGCAATATAACTGACTATATATCATATGAAATTTTAACTTTAATATTAATACTGTTTTATATTTATATAGATTTATTTTGTACCTTTAATTAACCTGTTACCTACTATAAAGTCTGAATATTCATGTCTAACTATGTTTCTCTTTTAAAATGTTTTTCCTTCTGCCTGTGTTTATAAATGTTTACACAAAAGTGCACATTGTTGTGCGTGTTGTCACCCGTCGGTCACAACGGAAGACCAGCGCTGATTGTTCGCATTCAGCATATGCTGAGTTGAGGCCGGCTTGTGACAGGAAATATTCTTATGTACCTAGTTGTTCAATATTGACTCCTATTTTTGTTTCCTGTTACAAATAAACTTCTTTTCTTTCTTTCTTTCTTTCTAAACAGAAAACAGATACTATCCACCGCTGCCGTGTCTACAGGAAATTGCCTGCGGTAGTAATCCGAAATAGTTGTCGACAGTTCGGTGTCGGGGGTTAATTTCATCGGGCGATTAAAGCGTTGTTCTTCTTCATAATATTCTCACGCACCCCTTCTGGGGCGTGGGGAGTCGGGGTCAGGTCGACGGACCTCTTCCCGAAGAATCGCCTCTGTCCACTCCTGTGGACAGGTCATCGGATGGCCCCTGCGGGCGGTGGTCTTCTTGTGGCGCTGGTATGCAGTGGGTGATTGCCGGCTAGGCAACCAGGTCGCGTGGCAGGCGGCGGCGGTCGGGCGGGCGTGGTGCGGCGCCAGTTCGGTGATGTGCGGAAGGTGTGATGCATCCGCACGCGCGAACATGCCCTTCACCAGCCTCTGGACAAACTGGTCCACGGTTTCCCATCTTAGGTCCCTCTGGATTGTCGCGTAACTTACGTAGCGGGGGGCGCCGACGATGGTACGCAGAGAGAGGTTCTCTTGGGCTCGGAGTTCATAGTTCATAGTTCATAGTTCATTTATTTCGAAAACAACATACATTGTGTGCGATTCTTAAAAGCTATCTTAAAACTAATTAAAAACTAATACCTATATTGCATGCCAGTGCCTTATAAAAGTTGATAAAATTACATATTCAATTATTCTCAAATCAATAGTTATGTCAATTTTTTACATTTGCGCAATAAATTGTATACCAGTATCATCATCATAATTATGTTACTTGATACAGATATTTACAAATATTTAGATGCAAATCAATACATTGGTAAATTAGTGACCCAAAAATTCTTCAATTGAATAAAAACATTCTTCTAATAAATACTGCTTCAAATTACATTTAAACAAGTCACTTGAGTCAATAATTTTAAGATTTTGTGGTAGACTATTATATAGTTTTACTGATTGGTATCGCGCAGTGTGCTGGGCTACATTCAATGTTGGTTGTACATGACCAATGCGAACATCTCTACGTCTAGTTAGTAGGCGTTTCTGCTTGTCTTCCTGTGTTTCCAGTCTTGACAATTTTTTTGCAAGATCAGATAACAATACTAATATATACAAGCAAGGTAGTGGTAAAATACCTAATGTCTTAAAATGCTCTTTACATGATTGCCATGGGGGTATTCTCATTATAGTCCGTATGGCTCTTTTTTGGCACACAAAAGCCTTATTAATATTGTACTTATAACTATTGCCCCACAACTTAATACTATAGCGTAGCCTGGATTCTATCAAGGCGTAATAAAGTCTCCGTTTGTTCGTCTCCGAGCACAGGGCGTACCATGCCGGAGCCGCGTAGGTGAGGCGGGATCTCACATAGGTCTTGTAGATCCCGAGCTTCGCCCTCAGAGGGAGGCTGGAGTCGAAAAGTGGACGCAGCTTGGCGCGTGCCACCTTGACCTGGCTGACGTTAAAGCGTTGGTGGAAGCTCGCTCGTTTTAATATAACTCCGCGCGGCTGGTTTATTTAGTGTTGCTAGGTTTAAGGGTTTAACTGTAAAATGTAGAGTTCGCCTATGTTCTCTCTCATTGCTCAGTTAGCGACCTACTGTTTCGTTTCCATCTCAATTTGATATATTGCGGCGATTCAGTCGGCGGCCGATACTCAAAGTCAGTCGGTCGGCTTACTGTCAGTCGTAGTGAGAGCAGCCTAAGAGCTGGTTTCCGTGGTTGCTTCGCTCGCATAGAGGAGCTACCATGTAAAATTTTAAAGTATTTATCCTAAGTACATTGTCCGGACGGTTGGGAAACATCGTGAGGAAACCTCCATATATCCGTAAGCTATTTTGCAATAATTAATAGTTATATTAGCAAGCATCGATAAAAATCTAAGAATAGGTATTCCATTTCGCTTAGCATGCACGTTTTGACTTTCTGTCGACGTCGAGTGAGAGATTTAACCTCTTAAATACCACAGGCGTTAGCTAACGCCACTTTTCCGTGATAGGCAGAGATCGGATATTCGGATGCATATTTACCTAAAGTTAATTTTTGGCTATAATATTATGGAAGCCTTTTCTTATATTATTATTTTATGGAAGCCGTTTCTTATATTTTTGAAAAATAAATCTCGTCATGCCATGAATTCCGGGAATGCATAACGCCTATGGACATACAGATATGCAAGAAAGAAAAGTTACATAATTTCACTTATCACAATAATTTTTAATAATTTTTTTTCCATAGATACATGAAAAATCGGTTCGGCAGCAAGTACCGTACAAGCAACTTCTCTTGAGAAGAATTCTTTTTTTTAATGTTTCGATACCTAGAAAATCATTTGAGAATTATTACTGGAATATCTAGCGACGTTCCTACCTATCCCACCTCTCCGATCCCTACCTGTCCTTAATGCGATGAACGCTTCACGTATTTCCTTATCTACACCTAAAATTCCCACTCAATTAATTCTCATATAATTACTATATAGCACTATCTATCTAGATTAAACAAATGCATAGGCATTCTGATGAATATCTATTTCAACTCTACGAATCCATCCTTTTATTAGCTTACTTTTATCAGCTTGAAATTTATAATGACTCAGAACAATTTGAATCATACAATTATTAAACGATTCGAAAGAAATTATAATAAACGAATCAATTAAATATAAAACGTGTCCTGTATAATCAGCTTGCTAGAAATTTTCAATCGTTTTTTTACATAATCCCACCAACCTTCCTCACTTTCCTTCCACTATCATCATAATGCTTAATATTATAATTATGGCTATATTTTCAGATTTTATCGAATTTAAAGAATTTTCACGAAAAAGATGACGTCATAGTGGGTCCGCCATTTTGAATTTTAAAAAACTGATGAAAGATTCGAAACCAGCACCCTCAAAAACCCACATCTACCCCTCAATACTTGGAATTACATACAAAATTAACGTTGCGTGTTCAAAAAAGTCAGTTTTTTACAAATAAAAAACGAACCGCTGGACCGATTTTTTCTAGACTCCTTTCAGATCTAAGTCATGACGTGGCGTATCGATTGATATGGTCATCAAAGCGATTCGGTCCAGTAGTTATTGAGAAAACGAATTCCATAATTTTGATCACGTACATACGTACGTACACACACACACACACACACACACACACACAGACATCACTCTAAAAATGATTGCAAATGATTCTCCAGGTCTTAAAACGTAAAGAAAACACAAAATTACCTATTTCAATTTTCAGACCTATTATAATAACTTCTCAAGAGAAGTTAATTATTCTGAATATAGTTGTAAGCTTATCCTGACAGTGTGTTTTGCCAGTTTGGTAACTATCTACTTTACAATATAAGAAAGGCAAATATGCATCCGATTCTATCTATAGTGAGAAAAACACAAAATTTGTCGATTCTGTGAATTGCTGGATTTTTATCATATCCAACACCTGAACGTAAACAAATTTACATCCGATTCTATAATAATCAGAACACAAAATTTTATCGATCCCGGAATCGCGGGATGTTCAACAAAAAAGTGCATTCCATAATAGCCAACACCTCAACATTAGGTAAATATGCATCCGTTTATCCGATCTCTGGTTATAGGTTTATTACCATGGCATAAGGTTCAGAATCGCGACCCATCCCAACTACCCTCGGTTGTTAAGAGGTTAAGGCCCAAGATCACACATGATTAGATTCCTATGATTAATCAATATTTTTAAGCAATATCCCCTCACTAACAGGCTATGGGCTACTAGCTAGAAGGCAGAATAAGAATAAGAATAATTTGACAACTCCATACTTTATATGGAATTGTCAAAGTTTACTCGCATCCGGGTAAAGGCATGTGAAGGTTTACCGAGTTAAGTGTTATTTTGCTTTCTAGCTAGTGGCACTAAGACTGAGACACGCAAGCATCATGCTTACTTTTCATATTTTAGGAGAACTTATTACTTAAAGTTGTTGTCACTTGTTTTTACCTCGGTCTGACGGATTGATTTTTATGCGGTTTTCGGCAAAAGGTAGTAAGTAGACTTCCCTGCGATGGTTCTTAGAGATATTTTATTTAAATCGGCTTAGTTGTTCAAAAGCTTAATAAGGAATTACGTAAAAATATATACGCATAAAAGGAATACGCATGTAAACGAAAAACAGCGTCAATACCTTCCACCTAAGAAAGAAAATAGAGCACAACCAATGCGCTCGACTCAAACTAAAATAACATAAAAATTGTTTACAAGTAAACTACACTTTTTGTCCAAAATATTTTCAAAGAGAGATTCCGGATACATAATTACCGGCGTGAAAAAGTGTTCGAGTTCAGATAAAATGACGACTATAGACAACTGGTTTAGCCTAGCGGATAGTAACCCTGGCTACGGAGCCGACGGTCCTGGGTTCGAATCCCGGTAAGAGCAAACATTTGTGTGATGAGCAGGAATATTTTTTTCCTAGTTGTAACATGGTTAGCTTAAAATTAGGTTCTACTTACTATTAAGTCATACTTAAGCATACAGTTTGTAGTAAAACTTTTTTATTTCATTTAACAAGCTAGTAAGCTTGTGTAAGTAAGGCTAGTCAGCCAGTAGGCTGACTAGCCTTCTGAAAAGCAAAGGTTCAGAATTCAAACCTGGAATTTCGTCTGGTAGCTCGTCGATTGGTTTTGAAGCATTCTTTCTTTGAGCTCTGAATAGCTAAAACGTATCCTCTACGTCAGTTTATTTTTACCGCCTCAATTATGCCATAGTTGCAGCGATGGGCTAGTCCCTCATAATTGTTAATAGACATCATTTTGTAAATAACTTGTGTTGTGTAACTAGAAGGCCTTTACTTGATGTTCTGTAATGTTTGCTGACCCCACGCTTTGGTACGTATACATTTGTATGGCTCGTAGCCCTTTCTATTTTCTGTGTATATAATTTAGTAAATGTTTTTTGTATCTCCATCCCTACTGCTACAACTCCGTCTGCAATGCCTCCGATAGCTAGGTTCCTATACGGCTCTCCCACCTCGGCGAGCCTGTCGGAGCATTGCAGACAACCCTGGATCCTGTATTCTTTTCCGCTCCTCACGCTGTGTCCTCCGCAGGGTTCCACCTGTACACCCGCCTACCTACCCTCCTGCTCACACCACTGGACCTGAAACCCCTCTGCTGAACCGGACTCCTCGCGGCCCTCTATAAGCCATTGAATACATCGTCGTCTAGTACCCATAACACAAGCCTTGTTGAGCTTCTAGGGCCTATTTCGATTTGTGTAAGATTGGCATCTAATATTTTTAAAAGAAAAAATAAATAATGAACCTTAAGCCCATGCACATAAGTGTCACTGACAGTTCGATTCGCATACTTGTTCGACGCGTAATTATGCCTGCTTCCTACACAGTTTCAGAATTACATGATAAGGATTTACGTCAGTCTACTCTACCGTTATATTTAAGAGCTCCGTGGTCTGGTTAAACACTCGCTTCTCACGCAGGAGATGCAGGTTCGAATCCCGGTGCTGACCGTGTACCAACGAGTTATGAAATTTATCATAAGTAGATTATACGGAAGTCCTAACGGTGATGGAAAACTTCAATCTCGATAGCTGCGGCGATGGCCTGTAACGCAAAAAAGAGTACTTATTGAAGTAGAAGCGTTGGCACAATTGTGCCTGCCACTCCGTATGGGAAAAGGTATATAATAAAGGCTATAATTAATTTGTTTTTACTATGCTATAATCTATCTTCTTGCTCTTATCCACTTAACCTATTCATATACCTATTTACCTCTACTTGGTCCGATTCCACCCAAGCAACTTTAATTCGTGATTCGCAAAAATTTTAGCCGAAATATCTGTAATATGAGCAAAGGGTCCTAAACTACCTTAGAGGTGAAGCCAGGAAAAAGCTTGTTACATTTTCAACTGAACAAATGGGCAAAAAACCACCTGTTCAGTCAACTGGACTGTCCAATAGAACTAGTGGGAATAAAGAAACTACCATCGCACATCCAGGAAACGGGCGTTCAATCAATTATTCAAATTCATTGATTGCTCAGCAAACCCAAGTCTAACTAACCCACCCACTACACAAACTCATAGCCCACATATCTCTCAAAACGTTTTGAGCATCATTTACCCAGGGATAGCACTCGGAGATCCCACACGGTCTTCTCGGTTACTCCTCGGCATAACAAGGCCAATTACGAACACTATCAGCCTGTGGAACGCACTTCCCTGCGCTGTGGGGGATAGTCCCTCAATTTAGAAAAGATTGAAAGTGCATTTCCTTTATTTTCCATAATATAACTTTGTGATTCGAGGCGTCTATACATGGACAATATCAATAATAGCAATGGTCGCCCAAATGTCACGTTCATAGTGTTGTGGGAATTACTGAATGAACTGCCGAGATCTGATAGAATTTATTGTTGAATGAAAGAAATTTATTCAATACTATACAGAATGATCAATCCAAATGGGTCAGCAGGGAGAAGTCATAAACTATGAGAGATAGCGTCATTTATTCTTAGGAACTATGGCTTCGATTTTAGATTTAATAAAAATGGCATTAAATGTTTTTTTCATCTCTCATACATAACCGGGAATCGAACCTGGTCGAAGTCTCTGTAAACGATGTAAGGTATTAATTTTGCAAGTTTTCTCGTTCTTATTGCGAATCATAAGTCACAAGGAACACATTTTTATTATTGTTTAAGTAATTAAAAGAAAAACCCTACAATATGATAATTATTTTATTTCAGTAAATGTGATTGATTGATGTGATTCATAATTATGACCGATTCATATTAATTACGACATTTTGCAAATTATTTAAAGTGTGGGCATTTCAGTCTAATGTTTACACGAGACTTCATAGCAAAAATTTGGTCCTTATACTTTCAGGATCAATTATACAAACAAATACTACACGCGATTACATAAAGAATATTGACCAGGTTCAATTCCCGGTTATATATGAGAGTTTAAAAAAAAGTTTGAATGCCATTATTATTAAATCTAAATTCTACGCCATGGTTCCTAACAACAGATTTCGCTATCTCTTATATTTCTCTCTCTGACCTCTCCATTCTGACCCATTTGGATTGATCACCCTTTATATTACGTAGACAGAGAATAGTCCTTATTCCCTGTCTACAATATGAATGGTTTTTAGATTGATGAAGGGCTTAACTCTCTTTCGAAAATGTTATTTCGAGTACCTCCAATCGTGTGCAGTGTCGAAGTCCTTGAAGGGTAGCTAATAAGTCGTCAGTCGAGGAGAATGACAGAGACCAAATCACAGAGCAAACAAAAGTCCAGAAGAAAGCCAGGTTTTTAAAAATCGAGGAACGTATAAGAGCACACCCGTGATGTACGACATCGAGCAAAGCGCAGAAACGATTTAACCACAGAAAAACTTTAGATTACATTTCATTCATTCGTTCTTTCATTCATATAAGTAATGCCCATCATTATTATTCATTATAATTATGACACTTTTGCTTATCTGCGTGCAGATTTTCGTCGGAAGTAGAATTTTGGGAAACAATATTATTAGTTTTTAGTGAAATTTAGAGTACTTTTTGTGTTTGAAGTAGTCTCTACAACTGAATGTGGTAACCAACATCGAGTGATCCCTTTGAAATATCGAGTTTTGCGATTACGTGACATTTATTTATATTATTGGCCTAGTTAGAACGTCCAAGCTATAGGTATATGTATGCTATATTATAATTAATAAATTGTATGTGTGTGTACATTGTGCATGCTATATTTTGTATAGTTGAGGTGTATATATTATTTATTAGGTATATTTTCATACATACAGTTTTATTGTCGTGTTGCATAAACTCTCCTGTCTTGCCTAAGACTGCTGAAGAAATCTCTCTGTAGACATAAGCCTGCTTTGCTTGTAAAAAGTCTTGTAACTGACTTAACTTTTATATTTTCTGTCTTAAAGAATCTGCAAAATAATTATGAATAATAGTACGCACTTCACTACCCCAAAAATAGGGTTAATAACCACATTATTAATCCTATTTTTGGGGTAGTGAAGTTCTTAGTGGTCTAAGAACTTCATTACCCCAACACCAACATAATAGGTATAATCTATTGAAAGATCGAGACGATTAAATACCAATCTCGTTCAATTACCCTTTCTGGACTTTGTAAGGTGCTTTTCTAGCTTACTTAACTTAGCTTTTTGATGAGTGGAAGTAAGACTGCTTGCATTTTTTTTTAACAGTTGCGCCGGACCAGAAGCATATGCAAACATAGATTTTAGTAGAAAACATGTTTTTAGGTTAGTTTAGTTTAGGTAAAATATCTCAAGAACCATACATATCCTAGACTTGAATATTTTACATGAGGGGTTCCCCCCCCCCCCCCCCCCAACTTTGTACGACACTGTTGGAAAAATACCCTTTGAAGGTATTGTCGAAATATTTCTCTTTCATCCTGAACTTAATTTTTTTAGATTGGTCGAACATGTATTTGTATTTGGAAATGGGTCGAAATGGGAATAATCTAATTGGGGTAACTCTACTTCTTCAATGTTTTACAAATAATGATTGATCAGGATCACAGAAAAACGAATTGACCAGCAGGTGACATCCCGCCAAGAAAGCAGAGGCTTCCCGAAACGTGACCATAGCGGGGGCGGCGAGGGGGTGAGGCGCGGGAATTTTGATCCGCGACGGGAAGAAATTGAAAACAGAGAGATTCTGTCAGTTCGCCGCGAGAAGCCGTGGTGAGTGTGTGTCAGCTGGATTCACGTCGCTCGCTCCTTATAACACGGGAGATATACGTTCGGGATCGTAACTTGTGATGTTCAACAGAATCACAGGATTTCGTGAGATTTTACTGTTGGTTATTTTAAAGTTGTTTTATTGGTGGATTTGTTAAATCGGAATTTTATTGTAACGGGAAGATGTGTCTGTAATTTGTGGTGGTGTTTATTTACTAAACAATACTAAACAGAGGGCTGTGTTGTGTGTGAAAGGATCGAATAAAATCAGTTTGAAAGAAAGCAGTGGCTGCAGGCGTATTGTTGGATTGTTTCTGGGACTGTAATTATCTCAGACTGGGAATAAAGTACAGGTTAGTTTCATTAAGTTTTCAAAACTGCTGTCGAGCGAAATAGGATCGCAATTATGTATCCCCTTATCGACACTCTGACCCATTTTGCTATATTACTTAATTACCTACCTACTCTATAGTCACTGAATTATTCCCAATCCAACACATTTTTTAAAATAAGCCCAATCGAAAAATGACACAATAAATACCTACCTACTGTTATTCCCAATGCACCCCAACATTTTATATGCGTACCTACCTGGGTAAGTTGAATTGGGATTTCTGTCTACAGCATTTTGGGTTAAAACGGGGATAACCCTCGATTTACTAGGCACATGAATTAAGCTCTATCTCCCTTTTGTAGGTAGCTAGTTACCTATAGTCCATGTCAGGATTGAAGGCCAGAGGGGAAAGAGGAAATCGCGGAGGGGGCGACGTCCCGCACATCTCCCGCACACCCGCAAACGCCCTGTCATCACAGTGCTGTGCAAGTCCCCATCGACCCTGTCTGTTTATAGATTCTTTTGCTTGTATGTGTTTTCAAATGGCATCTCTGGTATCTCTCATGGCATCGGCTGTCTCTCCGTCTATATGATAAGGTGAAATCCAATAATCCATTCTTAAGCACCAGAACTAGCCAGAAAAGTACTCGAAAACTGTGACATTGAACGGAAAAATATTTCGAAAAACATGTTCAGAAACTAGAAAATGCATACCTACCTTACCTACCCAGTGTCAAATAGGATGGAATTACATAGGAATAAACAAAGAGATGGAAAACTTTATTAACAATAGCAGTCTTAGCAACCAGTGACGAACAAAGTTTTCTTAAGTATTTCTTGCCATGATAGTACCTAATCAAATGTACATTTGGTACCAAACATTTGATTTTGAGGGAGAGCATTAAAACTCGCGAGTGGGTTTGTGAAACGAGCGAGAGTTTTAATGTCTAATTATAATAATAATCTAAGCTCTCTTTGATGGAACTGCATGTTTGACCGGCATGGTGGCATTGATAATTGCTGTGCACTTGTTTAGCTTGTTCCGTAGTACCAACTTCACAGACAAACTAAGGGCGGCACGCAGGCAGGCGTCGGCGTTCGAAATTTGAATGTCATCATTTGTCGAAAATTGATTCATAATGTATCAATATTCAGATATTTTGTAAAAACTTATTTCTTATCTGAATATTGAACATTATGACCATAATGTTTATGACATTCAAAATTCGAACGCCGACGCCCGCCTGCGTGCCGCCCCTACTTTGTCTATGAAGTTGGTAACTACAGAACAAGCTAAACAACTCAATGCCACAATGCCGGTCAAACATGCGGTTCCTGAACACATCAAAGCGAGCTTACGATACTATTTATATGACAAAATAAATACTGAATACTGAATGATGATATGTGTGTAGATAAACTAGTGTATGTAACTGTACATAATTAGGCATTCAAACTCTCGAGTAATATTATTATGAAACTCACTTTCGGCTCATTCTGTATGTGTACAAGGTCTTCCAAACATGGCAATCGAGATAAAGCTGATAACTGCCCCCTGATTCATATTCGTACTCCTGTGGATTTTCACAAAATCGTGTGATTAGTACTTTCACCGCTATTTGCTTCTACATTTTAACATTATATTTGATAATCGCCACTCTACACGCACTATTACACACACACCTCCCTCACTTGTCTTCCCGCATCATGGCTTTAATGTGTTCCAAGCATTGTCTCATCACTATTGTAACTACTTTCTCTGGAGAACCTCACTTGAACTACATTCGCGGCTAATCAATTTAATATTTATTATCAGAACGTCAGAGGACTGAGGACAAAGACGTTAACATTATATAATAGTATTTTAGCAAACAATTTTGATCTGATAATTATTACTGAATCTTGGCTCGTAGATGGTGTGCTGGACTCCGAACTATGCGATGACCGTTACGATGTATTTCGCCTTGACCGCGACCGTATCGCCACGGGTAGGAAGGATGGTGGTGGAGTATTGGTTATCGCACGTCGCACACTAAACGCGGTTGCGCGTCCTGAATGGACTACGTCTAGCACGGAATACCTATGGGTTACCATACCCGCTAAGGCTCTTCGTGGTACTTCCAAGGACTTATGCGTATGTGCTGCATATCTTCCCGAAAAAAGCGGCCTCTATCCGGTTCTCCACCTCCACATTAATAATTTAATTTTATCCGTGAACCATGTTAAAACCTTAAACCCTGATTCAAATTTTATTGTCGCTGGCGATTTTAACTTGCGTTGCTTGCGATGGTCACCCACCGGTGTTGAGCATCAGCGCAGGGAACGTATAGCAGTCCAAGAAGCAGCTACTGATTTAGTCGATGAATTTCAGGCACTTGAATTTAATCAGTTCAACACTATTACCAATGAGAGCGGTCATACCTTAGACTTAATTTTCAGCAACTTCGCACTTGAAATTTCACGTTCATCCGTCCCGCTCATTAAGGAAGATCTAGCCCACCCTTCCCTAGAAATACTTGCCAACGACCTAACATCCAAACCTCTTACCGAAGCAAACTGTCCTAGACACCGCTTTCACAAGGGCGACTATGATGCAATCTGTAATATACTCAGCAAGTTCGACTGGTCCGAATGCCTCAATGAGGGCACTCTTGATGATGCGATTAATATTTTTTATGTTACTATTAATAAGACAATTAGTGATCATATACCTAAGGACACCAGAAGGAAAAAAACGTCACATCCTGTGTGGTTTAGCGAGGCACTTATTAAAATAAACAGGGTTAAAGCCAACTGTCACAAGAAATGGAAACTCTACAATAATCCTTTAGATTATACTGAATTCTCAATACTACGCAAAAGGCAGAAGTCTCTTCAAGATGAATGTTTTAAACGCTATATTGAATCAATGCAAACAAATATAAAAAACAACCCTAAGCAATTTTGGTCATTTGTAAAAGCACATAGATGTAAATCGGCCTACCCGCAATCACTAGTCTACAATGGTGTGCAGTATTCCGATGGTCCTAGCATTTGTAAAGGTTTTAACGATTTTTTTGGCTCAGTATTCAGTCAACCAGCAACATCCTATCCCGATCTTCCTTTGGCTCCACCGTTTTGTGACGATAACAACACTATCAGTACCACTCAGTTTCACCCTGACTCTATACTTGAATTGCTTCAGTCCCTTGATATCAATGGTGGTGCAGGTAGTGACAAGATACCACCATATTTCATAGTACGATGCGCGAAACAGTTGTGTCTTCCTCTGTGCATCCTGTTCAACAGATCGCTGAAGGAAGGCTCGTATCCGAATATTTGGAAGAAAGCGCATATCCTTCCGATCCATAAAAAGGGCACTAAGGATAATATTGAACATTATAGGCCAATATCCATCCTCAATGTGTTTGGCAAAGTATTCGAAAAAGCCGTTTACAACAGTATTTACCCCATTGTTTCGCGCGGAATCCCCCCACAGCAACACGGGTTCCTTAAGAGTCAATCCACCGTTAGTAATCTTTCTGAATTTTTGAATTTTGTTCTCGACATGATGGACAGACGCAGACAGGTTGACGTGGTCTACACATATTTCGAGAAAGCTTTCGATCGTGTGGACCATGTCATACTGCTGCGCAAATTATTCCACTTGGGAATACACGGTGACCTCTACCGGTGGATTACATCGTATATATCTAATAGACAGCAGGCTGTGGTTGTTGGGGGACATAATTCCAACTTCATAAACATACCATCGGGGGTACCACAGGGCTCTCATTTGGGTCCTCTTTTCTATAACGCCTATCTCTATGACATCTGCACAGTATTTCGTGAATGCAGATTCCTGTTATATGCAGATGATAAAAAGATTTTTCTTGATGTGACCAATAGTATTGATTGTGATAGGCTGCAGTCCGACCTCGATCGCCTTAGTGTATATTATAAACAAAACAGAATTTCTGTAAACGCTAGCAAATGTGTCCAAATATCCTTCACCAGGCGTCGAGTACCAATAGTATATAATTACAATATTAATAAACAACCACTCACTCGCGTCGACTCGATCCGAGATCTGGGTGTCATACTGGATAGTAAACTAACCTTTCAAAAGCACATTGAAAGCATCGTGGGTCGCGCATTTCGGAATCTTGGATTTGTCATTCGTATCTGCAAACCTTTCAGCGATCTGGGATGCATAAAGCTGATCTATTGTGCCTATGTCAGGAGTATTTTAGAATACGCGTCGTGTATTTGGTCCCCGAACTACATTACCTACATCCAGCGAATTGAACGTATTCAATACAAATTCCTGAAACACCTGAACTTCAGATCCCGTATCCAGGACCGTTCGTACGAGGAGTCCTGTCACCGGCATCAATTCATTACTCTCGAAGATCGTAGAGTATTACTAGACATGATGGTACTCCACGATATTCTATCTGGCCGCCTCGATTCTCCCCCGTTACTATCTGAACTATCTTTTTGCGTCCCAAAGTGCCGCACTCGCCATACATCCAATAGATTATTCTCCGTCCCTCTAGCACATACTAATTATGCCCAAAATTCTACCATAACTCGCCTTGCCTCTGAATATAATAAACAATTTAGTGATTTGGATCCATTTTCATCCTCCAAAGCCAAGTTCCGTCATGATATTATAAATGTCTTGATAGACGACGAGGGTAACAAGTGAATCAACACACCCTTACATAAATACACTCACACACACACACACACCCTTACACAAACAATACAGTTACACTCCTCACATATCCCCTTATTATCATCCTGTACATGTATAAAATTTCTAATTTCCTAAAACTGAATGTCTATATGTAAACTGCTAAGATAACCGCTAAGTTTTTTCTTCTTCTACTTCTTTATTGTACCTTCTGTGGATATCTGTTACCGCTTTAATTTTTTGTATTTACCTACTGTAACTAATTTATAATATATACGCTGTTGATGTCCCAAATATAATAAATAAATAAATAAATAAATAAATAAGTCGTCTTGTGGGAGGATTTTTAAAAATCTTCATTAGCTCAATGAAGGTTTGTGTCTATCTTAATAAGTTATAGTTGAAAGGCCAAGATACACCCTGATTAATAACTTCACCAGATTTATGCTATCCATCGAGACCGCACGAGGGACTTTTTAAAGTTTATATGGTATCAGATTTATTGAAATATATACATAGTCAGGTCATAAGTTCTGTCACATGTGCAATATGAAATAATTTAGACATGTTTATTATTTATGTAAACATTTATATAGCAAAATGAACTTAATAAAACATAGATTCTTATGGTAATAAAGTTTATTCAAAATGACCCCCGCGATTTCAGGATGAGGCTTTGAGCAGGCCTTTTCCTCCAAGTGTTGCCATATCTTGTAATCTAACGGACTCAAATCTGGACTGGAGGAGGGCCAGTCTTCGTGCCGGATGAAGTCGATTTCACGCGCCGCCAGCCAGTCTTGTGTGCTTTTCGCTCTATGAGCTGGCGCAGAATCTTGTTGGAATACCCAGTGCCTGTTATTAAACATGCTATGAGAAACAGGTTCCACAAGGTTCTTGAGGACTGTATTTTGATACACAACTGCATTCGTTTTTACGCCTTTCTCACAAAAATGTACCTCAGTTAAGCCCCAATAAGAGACTCCCAACTAAACCATGAGCGAGGATGGAAAATGACCTCGTTGGACACGCGGAATACGGTTGCTCGCTTCTTCACTGCTATGTGCGTACACCTTATCATTTTGTTTGTTGTAACTCTGTTCCACGGTAAAAAAAATTTCATCCGAAAAAAGAATTTCCCGATGCTTTTTTCCCGCGTACCGCTTCAACAAAGCGCGGCATTTCTTCAGTCTCAGGTCCATTAAACGAGGGTCCAAACGATGTCCTGTTTTTCTTCGATATGCCCTAAGCCCTAAGTCTTCATTTAACACCCTTTTCACCGTGGTCCTGCTTAACCCCATCTGAAGGGCCAACAGTTTCTGCTTACGTATGGGATTTCTTTGAATTCGCGCCTTCACAGCTTTTATCACTGCTGGAGTCCTAACAGAGCGAGGGCGACCACTTCTTGACCTGTCATCTACACTAGAGTCTTCATTGTATCGTTTTATGGTACGATAAACGAATCTTTTGGTTATATTCAAATTTTTCAGTAAGTCGAAAATCTGAATTGGCGCGTAACCGCAACGATGCAACGCAATAACTGCGACACGGTCTTCTTTAAGTGTGCACTCCATATTTAAAAATGAGGAAAATTCTAAAAAGTACACATTTTTATTTTCATGAAAAATTTGAGATTCGAATTCAATAAACTTTTTTGTGGCCAGCGTTCTAAATTCAAAAGTTTTTATTGTGTGACAGAACTTATGACCTGACTGTGTATTATCAGCATGTAATGAACTCAACATATCTTAGTGAGAAAAGCTCGAGTAAATCCCACTTGTATAAACTTATTTTCAACCGACTACAAAAAGGAGGAGGTTCTTAATTCGTCTGTTTTTTTTGTGTTTGTTACGCGATTACTCCGTCAATTATAAACTGATTTTGATGATTCTTGTATTGATTGGTAGCCCATACTTTACAGGAGGTTCCGTATAAATTTGAACAAAATGAATTTTGCGCCTTCTGAAATAAATCAACAAATACAAAAAAAAAATACAAATCACGTTTTGATTTGTGGTTCCGTGCAGCAAAAGTTTTGATGAGGACTTTTCATGTACATACACTTATGTATATTATGAATATGAATATATTTAATTCGTATCCCGACCGGGGAGGAAGAAATAGGGCTTGGACTTGAAGTCGGTTTTTTTTGTTTTTAACTTAGTGACTTATTGTTGGCCCAACGGCGCGGCTCAAGATGGGTCTAAACAAATTTGTTACTAAACAAGGTGCAAGGCATGTCCCGTATCTGAATATGACGCGCTCGAGATACTCACAAATTAGCCTCGTCGGCCCCCTGCCTAATGGCAGGGGGCCGACGAGGCTAAATTGTTTGTGGCTAAGAACGCCGCAAGCAATAATTTGCTTGCGGCGTTCTTAATGTTCATCATACAAATGAGAATTGTTAAGTTTTTAGTGTTACATATTTATTTCACGATGGGCTCTGTAGTCAAATGGGTTTCACCCTTGCTTCTCACGAAGCAGACGCAGGTTCGAATCCTGACCATGTACAGATTTAATATTTCACGATGAAGGTTTGACTTTAGTTGTTGTTAGCCGTGCACATGCACATTGTGTCAGTGTTCGTAGTCTCTGGAGCGGTCAGCCAGAACATCTGTACCAATGAGATCATTAATTTATCGTCGATCAGTGTTTCGGATGACATGTTAAGCTGTTGGTCCCGGCTTCTATCGCTACGTGGTAGTAGTGGTCGTAAAACCGCTCCACCAACCTGCACAGAGCCAGGGTGGTGGAGTACGGCTTAATCTTATTCGTATCCGGTTAAAGATTAAATATATTTATAATTGTTTACCCAACATATCATTCTTTGATAAAAAATAAGCAAGTCTATGAATAACTTTGCCTTCCTCTCTTCAAGGTTAGAAGAGAGGAAGACAAAGTTAAAAAACCGGATAGCCGAATACGTCATCACACAATCTGCTGAAGCTGACACAATTTATTAATTTTTTGTTGGAGAGAAAAAAATGGAATTACCCATGCCCAGGAGTCAGACCTCCCTGCTATGCCCAGGAGTCAGACCTCCCTGCTATGTCCGGGTCCCCACATATTGAGCGGGCATCAGCTCGTGTGCTATACGGACTAAAAACAACCCCTTTATGTTTGCAGTTATCTGTCTAAGACTTTACTTTGAGCCAAGGCCTCGGTATATGCTGAAGGCTTTCTACCTTCAATTTGCCCTTTTGGGCGATGTATATGTGTTTATGATATATATGGGAGGAGTTTGCCTGCTTACCCGATTTTACGAGCGCTATGACGAGTATGATATTGCGGCGTACGGCGAAGCAGGGGCGGGTGAGACGGGAAGGGGGAGTGCCCGAGCACTCTGTACAACTTCTGTGCTCAGTACAGTACTGATACGAGGCCGTCTGAAAGCTCTCATTAAAATACATGCGTTACAGATTCCGTACAGAACCGGTACCGAACCAAAAACATACCGCCCCGGTGAGGAAGTGGCTTTAGCGTCACACCTTTTACCATGCGGGCGTAGGCCTAAGTCAAACCAGTTATTCAAAGTCAAAGTGCTTTATTACTTTAGGTATTTACATATACTTAGCAAACGTCATTTTTTGCCTCTTCTCTACATTGGACCACTATGGGAGAAGTTTTTTAAAAATTGCTTGGGCTTAACTGATATCAATATTACAATATAAATTATTATGATTAATAAGCAGGAATAAAGAATTACAAAACTATTAACAACAAGGTCTGTGTTGAGCTAGATTAACCCCACACAGTCCCGTCATTTAAGTAATCTTGAACATTGTAATATCCCTTTTTCGACAAAGTCGCTTAAACGTGCTTTTTAAATTGCTCAAATGTTAATATTCAATAGGTACATCAATTTTACTCACGATATTTTCCATCACCTTCAGAATTGTAAACAAATTACCTTATTTATTGCCATAGCGGCTGCCTCCTTTGAGTGAGTGTCGACGCTCTTTAAAAGGAACAGGCATGCGGCAAGGCGGCGTGATCAAAGGTGACGCTAACAATGTGAATAAACTATAACTGGTCAGCGCCGGGATTTGAACCCACATCTCCTGCGTGACAGGCGGGCGTGAAACCACTAGACCACGGCCACTAACAAACAAACTTAGCGTCACGCATTGTCCTTTAGGGCGTGGCGGAGGCACGCTTGCGGCCATGGATAGCCAGTTATTCAATAATCCACTTTTCGTGAGGGAGGGGGCTAGCCGAGGTGTGTAACATACTGTGAAACTTACTGCGAGTAAACTTAGCCACGAAACTCTCGGAGCGGATATTTTTATCACATAGAACACTCGGAGATGAAAAATTGCCACCTGGCTATGTTCCGGTGGAAATTGCACCGGGAACACAATTCTGTAAAATGGTAAAGCTGTTTATTGAATTTTCAGTCCCAATACGTCTCGTTTAAGGGGCCTTCTTTTTAGGGTTCCGTACCCGAAGGGTGCCAAACAGGAGCTTATTGCTAAGCCGTCCGTCCGTCGTCGGCTGTATCTCACGAGCAGTGATAACTATCTGAAAATTGAATCTGTCTAACTGGACAGATTCAATTTTCACAGATGATGTATATTCTATTGCCGCTATAATAAAAAATACTAAAAACAGAATGAAATAAATACTTAAAGGGGCTCCCATACAACAATTCTTTCAATACCACATACGTACGGTTACGTACATGGAGTGTGAAAGTAGCCGCACCAATAATATTGTAAACAGCATTTTGCTATGTAAAATCCAAACTATTCACTCCACACCATCTAACATTGTACGGTGGTACGGATCCCTCCGTGCGAGAGTGAGAGTCGCACTTGACCGGTTTTTTGTCATACACGAAATCTAATTATTGCAAACAATAAATCAAAGGATACAATAATTCGTATATTCGTATTCCTATATTTTTATTGCAAATGAAAATTCACATTACAAGCTTAAAGAAAATACATTTACAAAGGCAAGCTTATCTATTAATATAGAGATTCGATGAAATTATTATAGTAAAAGTTTAAATTTAATTTAATTTAATATACTGCCAAGAATTGTATCGGATTTCAATAACCACGTTAAAAATCTTATCTGTTGTTTTGTGCTTTTCAGGGTACCGCAGCTAGGATTTTTAGTTTTTTTAAATTACGTCATTTGTTCCTGCTCTTTAGTATATAATTATAAAAAATCTGCCCCAATCTTATTTTTTTATGTACCCAGTGACACCACAGAGTCATCAACACGGATCTAACGGTGTATCATTTATCAACATCGGTTTGGTCGTTTGGCAGTTTTTTATTTATTTATTTCAGGGTTACAAGCAGGGCAAGTTACAAGTTACAAATACACATTCAATTAAAATCTAACTTAAACCCAAGGTATCCCACTTGTAGGTTAAATGGTGGAACAAAATGAGCTTTGAGTGAGCAACAAGCTCAAGTTGTGACGAGGGGACACAGGGACAGACATACATTATACGAGCACTTAAACAAACAGGTCAAAAAACATAATAAATAACCCTCCTCTTTTCCACTTCGCTAAAGTTCGATGAAAAAAATAGTACCTATTGCATAAATGGCTACTCATAGGCACGAATGTGCCTCTGCCACCCCATGTAGAAAAATATGGTGTAGTACGTATTGCGAACACCATAATTTTCCCATACGTACGTTATAGAAAAACGTAAACTCCAAACGGAATGAATCACAGAATACTTACATTAACAGAATGAGAGTATTTTAAGGGTTTCTAGGTGTCTTGTCGACACCTTTGTTTTATAGGGTTAAATGAGGGTAGTACGTTCACCCTTGTATTCGATTGAGTTGTGTTTTGAGGGTAAACGCGTTTTTACGAACACGCTGTATATTAAAGTGTATTTTATGATGAATATGAGGAAGAGCCGCTACAGCACGTGAATTATAAATTACAGAAATTTCTGTAATTTATAATTCACGTGGACTTGCTGAAACCTTTATTTCATGCACAAAAATTTCGCAATGCAGTTCTTGTTCCGCAAAAGGTTGAGTGAGAGAAAGTAAAACCAAGTCGGCTGCTTTATTCAGCACCTATTTATGGAAGCATCAATCCGATTTTGTCATATTTTATCTAATTAATTAGCAATTAACACATTTTAGAGCGAATGTATACACATTAGACATCTAAATTTCTTCAATTAATTTAATACATCATACATTATATTATATTCTGAGTTGAATGAAATAGCTTCGCAACAAGACAGCAACATCCTTGAATATAATAGTAACATCTCAGCAACCGTTTTCAATACTTCAAGGAACACGGAGTCGATACAAGTATACCGACATAATGCTCAAACTTTTTCAATTTATTTAGCGATAAAAGTAACTTTTAATTACTTTCGCCTCGCAGCTAGTGGCAGGTGTTAATCTGATAGAAATGGCGGCAGTATCGAGTCTAATATATAGTTTTTTTAAGGAAATCGACGGTTTTTTACTTATTTTTTTATTTAAATAGAACGCCATGACATGCTTCATTCAAATGAAAGAAAAATGTTTCTATCGGAACCTAGAACAAATGACATTATAATGGAATAATAATGGAGCACAGTACTATTCTTTCCGCTCAAAACCCCAGCTTGTTTTAAGGCATCGCGATTTTGAACCTTATTCCTTGGTAATAAAATTCAAAACCTTGGGGATGGGCATCATATGATGCTATGGGGCCTTGAGGGGCTAACTTTACCGCTCGACACTTCTCGGTTTTAGTCGCTGAAAGTGATCAAGATGTCCTGGAAACTAGAAATTCGGCACAGAGGTGTATCATAAAGATTATATTAAGGGGAAAATTCTGAATAACGTTAATTGATTTACTATTAAAAACATAAATAATAAATCTTAAGCCAAGAAGTGTCGAGCGGTAAAGTTAAAATAATGTAACTGTACCTACCTAATTAATAACTGATAACACTGTGAAACTAGCTAAAGTATTCGTAACTCTCTTCCACATTGTTGTGTACACAGAACCCGCCTCGGTCCGATGTTGGTATCAGCACGATCGTTTCCGAAGTGCGAATACCGCTAGGCCACGGACGCCCCGAAAAAATCTAATTAAAAACGAAAATCATAATAACCATCTTTGTTCACGCTAAGTGTGAATTTTAGCAACGTATCTCTCGGCGTCAAAAAAATCGCACCTTTGCTAAAATTCGTGTCAAGCGATTATAACTCCTAAGATCCTTCCTGTACCCTATCATTATTAGTATCATTTGAAAGCTAATGAAATCCCCTATTTGAAAACGGTAGGAAATTGGCCACCACCCCCATGAAAAAAAAAAATTCTGGGAAAATGTGAAACAATGTGTATTCTGATCAAAATTACAAAGAAAAGGAACAGTACAAAAATTAAAAATCAACAATAACAATCCTTAAAAATTAGTCTTAAAACCTAGTGTTGCCTCCTCTAGCCCTCCGAGCAGCTTCCAAGCGGTCAGTCATGGACCTGATGAGCGTCACGACGTGTTCCTGGGGAATGTTGTCCCACTCCTCGATGACGGCATCTCGAAGCTCATCGAGAGTGGCAGGAGCTGGATCATGGGCCCGAACTCGCCGTTTCAGCTCGTCCCAGAGGTGCTCGGTAGGATTGAGGTCGGGGCTTCTTGATGGCCAGTCCATAACCTTGATGCCAACTCGACGTAGGTAGTCCTTGACAATAAAGGCTGTGTGGCACCGGGCGTTGTCGTGCATGAACTCAAAGTTGGCACCGAGAAAACCAGCATATGGGACCACATGCTCCTCCAAAATCTCGGTGATGTACCGGTGAGCAGTCAGAGACCCCTGGCCGCGACCACCTCCAGCTCTGGAGAAGCTCACGAGGTCTGTCTTGCCGTCGATAGAGATGCCGCCCCAGAACATGCAGGATCCTCCTCCATAGCCGACGGTTTCCACGCTGTAGGCCGGTGTGAAACGCTCCCCTGGTCGCCTGTAGACTCTCTTACGCCTGTCGTTGGTGTACAGGCACACTCGGGTTTCGTCGGAGAACAGGACATTCCTCAACTGGTCGAATGTCCACGGCAAGCGCGTTTCGGAAAATCGCTTCCTGGTCGTCCGGTGGATGGCAGTCAATTGGGGGCCTGCAGCAGCTCCCTGGGGCAGCAAATTCTTCTCTTGCAGCCTTCTTCTGACAGTGGAGACGCTGACTGCTGTCCTTCGAGTAGCTCGAAGCTGCTGCTGCAGCTCCACAGCGTTGGAGAAGCGGTTCCGCAAAGACGTCGACACAATGTAGCGATCATCTCTGACGGTAGTGCAGCGACGTCTGCCGGAACCATGTCTCCTGATGTAACCTCCAGTCTCTTGGAACCGTCGGTATACCCGTTGCACTCGAAATCGGCTGATGTTCAGTTGCCGAGCAACTTCAACCTGCCGTAGTCCGGTTTGCAGTAGGGACACCACTTGAGCTGCTTCTTCTGCCGTGGTATCCATTTTCACTGGGTTTTTTCTTGTCGGAGCTCTTCAGGTGTGACCTCTGTGACGTCTGGATAGCGAATGACCCATAATTCTTCTTCTTCTTCATAGTCATCTCACGCACCCCTTCTGGGGCGTGGGGAGTCGGGGTCAGGTCGACGGACCTCTTCCCGAAGAATCGCCTCTGTCCACTCCTGTGGACAGGTCATCGGATGGCCCCTGCGGGCGGTGGTCTTCTTGTGGCGCTGGTGTGCAGTGGGTGATCGCCGGCCAGGCAACCAGGTCGCGTGGCAGGCGGCGGCGGTCGGGCGGGCGCGCGTGGTGCGGCGCCAATTCGGCGATGTGCGGAAGGTGTGATGCATCCGCACGCGCGAACATGCCCTTCGCCAGCCTCTGGACAAACTGGTCCACGGTTTCCCATCTTAGGTCCCTCTGGATTGTCGCGTTCCTCACGTAGCGGGGGGCGCCAACGATGGTACGCAGAGAGAGGTTCTCTTGGGCTCGGAGTCTCCGTTTGTTCGTCTCCGAGCACAGGGCGTACCATGCCGGAGCCGCGTAGGTGAGGCGGGATCTCACGTAGGTCTTGTAGATCCCAAGCTTTGCCCTCAGAGGGAGGCTGGAGTCGAAAAGTGGACGCAGCTTGGCGCGTGCCACCTTGACCTGGCTGACGACGTTGTCGACGTGTTGCTTCATGGTGAGCCGGCGATCAATGGTCACTCCCAGGTACTTCACCTGCGAAGACCACTCGATGTGCTGTCCCTGGAGCTGGAGCGATGGCGGAAGGAGACTCTGGCCTGTGATGAGCGCCTGCGTTTTCCCAACGTTGACGGACAGTCGCCACTTGGCGAGCCAGTCGGGCAAGATGCCCAGGGTGCGCTGCAGTTTGATGGCAGCGTGCGGAGCCTGGAACGACGACGCATAGTAGGCTGCGTCGTCTGCAAAGAGTGCCAGCTGGGCACCCGGCCCGACGGGGATGTCGTCCGTGTATCGGGCGTAGCAGGCGGGAGACAGGCAGGAGCCCTGGGGGACGCCGGCTGCGACGGGATGTTCCTCGGAGACGGCGTCTTCCACCATCACTCGGAAGCGGCGATTCTTCAGGAAAGAGGCGATTGTCTTGACCGTTCTTCTTGGGGCAGGGGACGTCGACAGCTTGTACAGCAACCCCTCGTGCCATACTCTGTCGAACGCCTTCTCCATATCCAGAAGTACTGCGACAGTGTATTCTTTTTTGTTCAAACAGACCGTCATGTCATTCAGTACTCTGGTGAGCTGAAGCGTCGTAGAATGCTCGGGCCTGAAACCGAACTGTTCCGGGCGCGGCTGGATGTGGGGCAGTAACTTCGCTAACAGGATCTTCTCAAACACCTTTGAGATGGTGCTCAGTAGGGTGATCGGCCGATAGCTCTCAGGCAGCTTGGTGTCCTTGCCCGGCTTGGGCAACATGATAACCAAGCCCTCCTTCCATTGGGTTGGAAAGTGACCCGTGCGCAAGATACCGTTAAACAGGCGCGCAACGGCCGCCACAGTGCGTGGCGGCAAATGTAACAGCGCCGTGTTGGGTATTCGGTCTGCGCCCGGGGCTTTCCTGGGCTTGGTACGTCGGAATGCACGCACAATCTGGCCGGGCGTGACGACGATGGGGTCCTCTTCGGGAACTATCGGCGTGGCGAAGTACTCTCGCAGGTGTCTCTCGACTGTTGCGACGTGCTCCACATCATCCGTTGGGTTCGGCTTGAATTGCTTCTCGAGGCATTCGTCGAAGATCTCCGCACGGTCTTGGGCTCGGAATCTTGGTAGGCCGTCGCTGCCTAGGATTGGTCGAACAGGAGCAGGAGTGGTCGACAAAGCCCGGCATAGGCGATGCACGGAGGGGACGTGGTCGCCCATGGACTCGACGTGGCGTTCCCAAGATTCTTCAGCGTGGAGATCAAGTTGGCGCTTCAGCTCTGCCGTCTTGGCGTTGAGCCTGGTCTTCATCGTGGGGCAGCGGGTTTGCTGCCACTGCTTCCGGAGAGCGCGCTTATCGCAGTTGAGTGCGCGTAGCTCAGAAGGAAGAGGATTGGGCTTCCCCCCGCGAGCTACGGTGTGCGATGATAGGTCGAGCGCGTCTCGGATCTGGGTAGTTAGCAGCGATGCCAGGCGGTCAACGTCTTCCGGCTGGTTGACGTGGCAACTGGTGGAGGGTTGGTCTAGGGCGGCGGTGAAGGCGCCCCACTGGTAGCGGCGACGTGATGCTGGCGGAGATACCCGGGTGGGCAGATCCGCCAGGACGAGAAGAACAGGCCTGTGGTCCGAAGGGAGGTCAAGGAGAACCTCCTGGCTCGGCGGTGTCCGGAGACCTCTGACGACCACGACGTCGATGATGTCCCATCCGGCCCGCGACCCATGATTGACTTTCACCCCCCCTTTTATACGCGTCCAGGGTGGTTCAATTAGTGAGCCTCCAAACGCGTACATCGCCACTTTTTAATCAAAGTGCTGGCGATTTGTGGTTTTTGATTTTCCCTGAACAAATGATTATTTTTATGAAAGCTTATTAATTGAGATTTTAAATGATACTAATAATGATAGGGTAAAGGAATGATCTTAGGAGTTATAATCGCTTGACACAAATTTTAGCAAAGGTGCGATTTTTTTGACGCCGAGGTAGTTTGATTTATTATGCGGTAGGTAAAAGTTTGTGGTCGGTCAGTTTTGAGTGCTAAATATAGTTTCTGCTAGTATTTCAAATCACTCGGTCCGACTTATTTGAGAATTTGAATTTCGAACACATTCCCTGAAGTCTAAAATACGAAATTTGATTAAACACACATCAAAAATAAATACCAAAAATAGCCCATTGTTTTTTGACGCTTTTTAGGTGTTGTGGAAAAATAGTTACTTAAATATGTTATGTAAAGAGATCGGATAATCGGATGTATATTTACCTAAAGTTGAGGTGTGGGCTATTATGAAATGCTCTTTTTATTGAAAAAATCCCGCAATTCTGGGATCGCTAAATTTATTGTTGTGATTATAACATCGGATGTATATTTACCAACATTTTATAAAACTATTTATTATGTTATTTTTTCACTAACACACATTGCCCCTCCTATTACACCCTACACACATACAACTTTTACTTTTATGCATCCAAATAATTATACGATCCCGGAATATCGGTTTTTTTATTTATTTTTTTATTAAAGAGCCGCTTCCATAATTTTTAGCCAAATAATAACTTTAGGTTAAATATAATATATGCATCTGAATATCAGATCTCTAGTTTTGTATGACAAGAACATTTTTGTACATTTACTAGCTTTAACTTTATGTGATAACCGCGGTTAATAAACTGAAATTACAACTTTCTTCTTCTTATGGATTCTGAGTAAAGGTTGGCTTTATTTCCATGTTGAGAAGCACTTAAATTTAAACTTAACGCATTTTGATATTACCATTTCAGCACAATTAGACACATTAGTATTTAGTTCTAGCGTAGACCAATACTAATATCACCTTCTTATCTTAGGACTTCAGGCATAACGTTCTACTTACCTATGCCAATTTCCTTACAGTGCATTTACAGTTAGAGTTGAGTTCGGTGTTTATTTTAGAGCAAGCTTCGATTATTGCTGGAAGCTTACAGATCAGTACTACTTAATGACATGAAAGCCTAGGAAAACCACACCACTAATCAGAAAATGATTTAATGCAATAACCTAAGCTTATTTCTGGCAATAATCGAACTCTATCTGCAAAGGCCCTCTACGTAGTTCTTAGTGCAAGATCATAAAGTTCAATTTTGCGTTTATATTACTCCTAATTTGGTGAAATAAATGATGTGTCGCAGTCTCCAATTAAATCTGACAGCGGTGACAGGCTCTCAAGTTAGATAGGGCGTGGGTGAGGGGGTGAGGACGGGGAGGGGACAGTTCCACTATTACAGTGGGGGAGTAACTGTCTTGGAGGCTTTGCTCAACGCGACTCCTAATTAGTGACGAATATTTTATTTATTTATTTATTAAAGAAACAAACAAGTCTTACATAGTTTTAAGTAATACATAAAAATTCTTATAAATAGTAGACTTACAGTTTCCTAACAATAATATTACAAACCAAAACATTTAAAAAATATATATCTATATATGAAAGAATTGCTTTTGTGCATGACAACTTAAAAGGTACTTAAAGGCGATTTTTAATTTAATTTTATTTTTGATGTTTAAAATCTAAAATAAGGGGATACAAAATTAAAATGCTACATACAACTAACATACGCATGTATGTCTAGATGTAAATATGTGTATGTAGGCCCATGAACACAAATGAAAAACAAAAATAAAGCATATATATATGACACAGCCTAAATTGATTCATAAGTAATGGTTAGTTCTTTGAGTTTACTTAACTTTCTGCTAAAAATATCTAAATGTACAAACTTATCATTATACAACCTGCATGCCCACTTAATGAAGCTACTACCTGCATAAGAAGTACGACTGCGAGGGATATAAAAAAGAGTTTTTTTTCTACAAGCTCGCTCACAGCGTCGGGGTACTCTAAAATTAAGTGACTGTAATAAAATAGGGGCATCAATATGATTGTTAACAATTTTGAAAAGGGTCAAAAAATCAATACGATCGCGACGATAACTTAAATAAGTAAAGTTAAGTATTTTTAAAGCGTTGGAATAATCTGAGTATTTATTTGTTGTACGATACTCTATTGCCTTTACAAACTTTTCCTGTACTTTCTCTATTCTATCACTGTGTCCTTTTTACAATGGATTCCAAACCGCACTTGCAAATTCCAATCGACTACGGACATAACTATTAAATAATATCTTGTACGTTAGTCTTTTGAAAGGTTTTCCTACACGCAATATAAAGCCGAGTTGTTTAAAAGAGTTACGCAAAATGACATCGATATGAGGAATAAAAGTTACTTTTGAGTCCATTATTACACCAAGATCACGGATCTGGCTGACACGAGTTAGCTCTCTATTACAAAGATTATAATTGAAATCGATATTTCTTCTTTTCCTACTAAAACTTATAACAACACTCTTATCTGGATTAAGGAATAAATTATTTGAGACGCAAAAGGTCTTAAAGTTATCTAGGTCGTTTTGTGGGGTATTACAATCATCTGTGTTTCGAATAACTCTAAATATCTTTGTATCGTCAGCGTATAAAAGTCGAATAGTTTAGATTAACTCTGCCATTCCGTATGGGAAAAGGGGTGACGCTATGTTTTAGTTTAGACTAGTTCGAGATCACTACCCAAACGTAGGGAACGTTCGGATTAGCACAGGAAACATAAAACGGAAAATTTACCCATCTGTTTTGTGTTCATTTTAAAAATAAATAAATACACCAAGTTGAAAACTTAAAAAAATCGACTTCAAGTTCAAACCCTGCTTCTTCCTCCCCGGTCGGGATGACAATGTTCTCTGTATACACGAAAACTCCTCATCAAAACTTTTGCTGAAGGGAACCAAAACAAAACGTCAACTGTGTGTATATTTTTGATTTTTGATGATTTTTTCAAAATGCACTAAATCTAATTTGATATAATTTATATAGGAACACCTCTGAAATATGACCTACCAATCAATCCAAGAATGATCAAAATCTGTTAATAATTGACGAAAAAATCGCGTAACAGACATGCAAAAAAAAAGCAACCTCATCCTTTTTGAAGTCCGTTAAAAAGTAGAACTCAATTCTGTGTCTCTTCACTTGACATATCCCAATTTCTTAAAAATTCACATTACAATACTGATTGGTCAACGTCAATTTGAAGTTGGCCAACTGCTCAGGACTCACCTCCCATGGCATTTCTAGAAATGCCATTACCCGTAAAATGTTTTGAATTTTATTACCATGGCATAAGGTTCAAAATCGCCGATGCTTGCGCGTAGGCTTGCGCGGTAATGGACCGGTTAAAACATCGATTTGAAAGCTATTGGAATTGATTTGACTATACAGAATAGAGCTACGGGGCCTCAAGTGCGGAATTTCAATCATCGCAGTCATTTTTCATCGCTGGTCCTCACTGGTCATTTCTTAATTGAAAAAAAAATGTACAAAGTAGAATGATAATTTTTTAATTATTTTGATAATAAAATAATGAAACAATTCGTGTCACTAAGGAGCTAATAATTTTGCTCCTTAGTGACACATACAACTTTTCACAACGACTATGAGGAAAATTGAAATGTAAATCTCTAAAAAGAATGAAAAAAAAATGAAAAAGAAAAGAATTTGTGAGTCCAAATTACTTAGGCAAATACGCACAAAGTCTGGAGTTTATGTAAGCCTGCTGTCTGCCTTCTGCAAACATTTTCAAGACACTTAATAAAAACAAATAGTGAAAAAAAAGGCGGAGCAACGACAGTAACCGACAGGGTCCTTTTGAGAAAGCAACAAGCAACCATTTTACAATTCTGAGGATCGGAGCCTAAGAACAAGATAGCTAACGTAAGTAAGCGAATAACATGGTTTAGGTGGAAGTGGGCAGGTCACTTGACAAAGCGAGAAGACTGATCGGTAACCGAGTGGTGGCCAAGAGGAGGCCAAGGTCAGTCAGCTGACCGGCTGCCAGATGGTCTGATGACATAGCGATGATAGTAGGAAAACGATGGACGCGGGTTGAATGGTGTGCACATGAGGAGAGGAGTACACGCCATTCAACCCGCACAACCCTCAACAGTGGGTTCCCTGACAGGCTGATGATGAAGAACGGATCGCATGCACAGCCGAGGACTCGAAGTGAAGCTGTCACTGTGCTCGCTCATGAAACTAAAGATATTTAAACGGCACATTATTAAAGTAGTTTAAAATAAATAGGTTATGAACCTTAACATAAAGTTAAGGTTTAAGCAGCAGTCTGTGCAGTGGCAATACAGGGAAAAGTGTATAGGCTTTTTAACAATATTGACAGATTTGTAAAATAGGAATTTGTTGTTTTTTAAACAGATCCACAACAGAAGTCACGGAGGTCAATCTCTATTCAGCCTTTGTGAAGATTTACGCGATTTCGTTTTCGATTACAGACCAATAATGTAAATAAAATGTGTTATTTTGGTATTGTTCTGTGCAAATAAGTATAATCCGGTGGAAATTTTACATTTATTTCTTGGCAAATTGGACTGTTCGCCTCGAGCCAGACGGAGAAACATGATTCAAGACTTCTTGAATGCTTTGCAAATTGCCAACAGCATTTTTAAGGTCCCATACACTATAAATAATGTTTTTATTGGGCCTGACTACTGTTCCAGTCCTTTCGCTGACTACTCAGCATACGAAAAACGACAAATACGCTTCATGAGCGAAATGACCAACAAGCGTAGACCAAAAGATCACCTTATCGGTCCTATAACTCAGAACAAGATAAAATAGCCAATTTATTATTTAAATTTCAATTCAATCAATACGAAGCCAATAATAACATGCAAGATAGCATCTTTTAATTTGATCGTGTTTGTTAAAAATATATTAAAAGCTGGTTCAGTAGGTATAGGTTGTGATGGTTTACTGGTTTGTCTTGTAAGTCAAGCATAATTCACTAATTGCATTAGCAAACACTGCACTTGTGAGTTATATTACTCTGCTGGTGGAATAAGCGCTAAGGTGGTCTATAGGACATATTCCACCACCTCCTCATGAATTTGGAATGAGGTTTGGGTTGGTCTAGTCTAGCTAGAAAAGAAATTGGAAATCATGTCAACTATGCGAGTAAATACAAACTTCGCGACTAAAAGACTGACTTAGCGAAATTGTGGCTCAAGAGGCGTCTTGACTGATGTCAAATAAACTATAGTAATATGGATCAATGTTACTATCCGGCTAAAGGCCTGTGCACCTCGTGTGGAAATTTATGGGCTACATTTATTTATGTATTAAATTTTTGATTGAAATACCCATAATCGCTCAAACAGACAAATAAAAAAAGATGTCTTCGCCAGTAATACACGCGCTGGTTGTTTGCCTTGGCCAAATTGACACGCATGGAAGAGGGAAGGTGATGGAAGCAATATTTGAAGTAAAAAATTCAAATTTTTGTGTGTTAATTTGAGCAAGGCAAACAAGCAAAGCCGCGGGCGATCATTTCAACTACTTAGTTTTGAGTGCACAGTGTGAGTTGTTTGCGCGTTTCTCGACGACGACTTCGAATTAAAGCAAATGGCCGCCTGGCCCCGACTTAAAAATATCCACTATGTAAAGAAAGAAAGAAAGAAAGAAAGAAAGAAAGAAAGAAAGAAAGAAAGAAAGAAAGAAAGAAAGACATTTATTACACACAAAAAACACACCTTACAGTAGGACAAAACAAAAAAGTATAATAAACAAAACGAAACATCTAAAAACACAACTAATTGTAAACAATTATTGACCAGGGTCACGGTGTGTTCTTGCTGTGCAAAAGGCACTAACTCAGCATTGTGCTGGGGGTGGAGGCCCTCAACGCTGATTTTCAGTTAGTGCCAGGTAGTGACCGCACGTGCCACAATTTCCGTGTAGTGTGCGTACAATACTTACATAATATTACTTATATTTAAATAAACTATGATCGGTGTGTATATACAAGGCTGAGATAATATGTGCTGTGTGAATAAACTGAAAAATAAATAAATAAATAATACAATAAATTAATAATAACTTAAAAATGTGTGAAATAACACAACTGCTTTTTCTGATGCGATTACGTCGTCGTCGTCAAGTTGAGTTGCGGCGAGTTGTTCAGACAGGGAAGGGAAGTTTCTGCTGTTCAAGCAAATATGCCTTGAGCTTTCGCCCAAAAGCATATCTACTGAAATCTTCGTGGACTGGGGGAGGAATATCATTCCAACATTTGGACGCCGCATACCTGAAACTACCCCGGAATGCCATCGTTCTATGCTGAGGGGTGACGATTCTCTCCTTGTGAACGCTACGCTGCCTGGTGGAAAACTGGAGCTTCTTGTATAGGTAGTTGGGAGCTTCAGTGCGTATGACACCAAAAAGCAACATGGACAAATGGAATTTTCGTCGGGCTTCCATGTTCAGGAGTTTTGCATTGTTCAAATGTGGAGTGACATGGGATCTGGGAGGGACCTTGAAGCAAAAACGTGCGCATGCGTTTTGAACACGTTGTATTAACTTTCTTGTCCGGGCAAGTATACAGCCACCATAAACGACATCACAATAGTTTAATCTTGATAATATAAGCGATTCACTTAGCCTGACACGCAAATCAGTGCTAAGGTAATCGCGTATATTATAGAGAAGTTTAAGGCGATAGAAGCAGTTGCTGACTACGTTGCCTATATGTTTTTCGAAACGCAGCTCTCCATCAATTAGTAAGCCGAGATTTTTTGCTTCTACAACCCTTTCCACTGGTTCCCCCATAATAGCTATATTATTGCCGGCAAGGGCTTGCACCGTATTATGGATTTGATTATGAGTACCAAGTACCATGTACTTTGACTTGCTGGGGTTCAGCACCAGACAGTTCCTGCCAGACCATGCCGCTATGCGATCGAGATCACTGTTGATCTGCCGTGCCGCAGCTACTGCATCTTCTGATGGTGTCGACAAGTACAACTGAGTATCATCCGCGTACAAGTGGAAAGAGCAGTTTTTGATACCGGTGAAAATATCGGCGCTGTATAAAATAAACAGAAGAGGTCCTAATATGGAGCCTTGCGGGACCCCCCGCGTCAGCTGCTTTGTTGATGAAAACCGCATAGTACCATCATTCTTATGTATTACGACTGTTTGCGCACGGTCCGACAGGTAACTACCGAACCACCTAACCGTAGCATTATCGAATCCATAGTAAGACATCTTTGATAATAAGAGGGCAGTATTAAGACAATCGAAGGCTCTGGAGAAATCTAGCAACACCAAAATTGTGGTCCTCTTCTTGTCGAGCGCCGACAGCACGTTGTCCACGACGTCTAGCAACGCAGTAGCCGTCCCTCGACCCTTCCGGAACCCAGATTGCAATTCCGGTAGAATGCCATTTTCCTCCAGATACCTCGACAGCTGGTTATATACCGCCCTCTCAATTACCTTACGACATGCAAGGAAGAATGCTAATGGGACGTAGATCGGATATGTGGGCAGGATTAGGTTTCTTGGGGGTTGATGAAACTTTCGCAGTCTTCCAGTCAGTCGGAAAGATGTTCGTCAAAATGCTCCGATTAATAATCGCAGTGAGGGTCGGCAATGTCGTAGGTAGAGTCAGTATAACCATGTCTATTCCAATTCGGTCAAGTCCTGTCGCATTGGTCTTGATAGACGTCAGTATTTTTGCAACAGTGTGTGCAGTGACGGGGTTCAGAAAAAAACTAGTAGCATTGTCGTGTCGGTTAAATTCAAAGTAAGTCAAGTCCGAAATGGTCACCTTAGTCGTTCCTGGTACATTCATGAAATGGTCATTAATGGCGTCGGCATTACCAAAGTGTGCGGGTAACTCAATATTTCGTCTATCCGGTAGGACAGTGTGTTTAAGGTTTTTCCACAGGCGCTTCGGATCTCTAGTGCAGCTGTTGATTTTTTGTTCAAAAAAAGCACGTTTTTCATTGTGTAGGGCGGTGATGACTAGGTGTTTGAGGTCTAAGTAGTAGTTTTTATACACATCCAATTTAGACTCTTTGTACCTTTTATGTGCCTTATCACGAAGTCGCATCATTAAGCGAACGTTGCTTGTAAGCCACGGTTTAAGAGACTCCCGCACAACTTTAGTCCTGACCGGCGCATGTCTGTCAAAAAGTCCAGTAATTTGGTCATTGAACTGTCTTAGCATGTCGTCAACGTTATCTAGTTTATTAATATTGTCCCAGTCTATTGAACACAAGTCTTCGTCAAAACTGTCACGGTCTATGTCCTTAATTGGACGGAAAGTTATAGTCCTAGGGATGGGCTTTTGTTTTTTGACGTGAAGGTCAACAGTAACAAAACAATGATTACCTAGGTCCGGTATATGATGCACTTCGACACTACGTACCCGCGCATCCGTGCAAACAAGGTCAATCGTCGTTTCGCTATGGTCGGTAAAGTGGGTAGGTTTGTCAACAATTTGTCTCAACTTCAGTGAAGTTAAGAATTGCGTCAGACATCTAAATTTGCTGTCGTTGCAGTCAGTATAGTTAATGTTAAAGTCCCCTACCAGTATAATATTGTCGTAGTCAGTCATAGAAGTCAGTGAGTCGGTTATCGCATCAAAAAAAATGTCAGTACTCACCCATCGGGGGCGATAAGCCGTGCCAACTATAAGCTTCTTTCCAGCTACGTTGACTCGGAACCACATCTGCTCCACGGGAGGGGCGGGGGGGTGCACGCAGAGCCGCGCACTGACACCTCGCTTCACGTAGAAGCCCACACCGCCCCCGCAGTGCCGGAAGCCAGGCGGGCGCGGTACATGGCGCAGTCGGTAGCCGGGCACGACGGGCGCGCGTCCTTCCTCACCTTCACGAAGCCATGTTTCATTTATGGCTACTAAGTCGGCCGACAAATTAGTCATGGTGACAGTAAGCTCGTCATGACCTGTCCCTAGAGAACCGGCATTAAACAGACCAACCCGGAAATGTTTTGTTTTAGACATAGTTATAATAATACAAATTACCCACACTTGTATATAATATAAATAATATCTTAAATACTATACTGTGTAGTATATTTATGAATATACATTCAAATATATAGATATATGACAATTGAATAAACACAACCATCGGCACCAACCAGCACATTGACACACCGCGACCACGGCGCACGCACAACATTTAATCCTAGATTTAAACAAATTATTAGGCCATAAGGAAAATTACTTTTAGGCAGACAATGCAAGGCTAACTTAGTCCGTTTTAAAAATATTAACAATATCTATCTCCTTTCGGATACGGTATCCGGGCTGCCCCTCCGCGCGTCGCACATGCACCCGCCCATCCCTGGTCCACACCCATCTCCAGGCGTGAATGCGAGCTTGCTCCTTAGCCTTGGCAAATAGCTGCCTGTTCAGCTTGGTGAGCCGTTCGTTGACGTAGAAACGTCGCGGTACTCCACTGAGATCCATATCAGCGGTGGTTGCTCCACGACGCACGCGCGCCTCACGTAGCAGTGCGTCACGCGTAGCCCTCCGGGCCAGTCGCACCACCAGAGGCCGCGGCCTGCGGTCGTCGGCACCGGCTCCGAGTGGGCCTACCCGCACCGCGCTGACTACGTCGCGCTCGTCCATCGGCACACCCAGCTTCACCGCGATGAGCGACACCAGGTGTACAGGGTTCTCGCCGCGCTCCTCCATGACATTGCTAAACTGTAGGTCATTCGCCAGCACATCTTGTAAATGTGTCCTGTACCTTGTTCGGCGAAGACAGTACGAGAAATATCACCCTGACTGTATCGTGGAGACTGTCAAACATCCTCCGAAGATTATGGTATGGTCAGTTATCAGTGGAAGAGGTACAGGACGCCTTTACATAGTGGAGGGATGATGAAATAGGAGCAGTACAAAAAAGTATTGGAGACAAGACTGATTCCTCAGATTAGTGAATGGTTTGCTGATCCTTCTGAATGCACTTTTATGCATGATTCCGCTCCTTGTCACATAGCTAAATCAGTAACAGCATTCTTAGAGAAGAAAGCTATCAAAGTTTTGCCTTGGCCGGCCAACTCGCCAGACATGAACCCCATCGAGAATTCCTGGGAGCTCCTGAAACGGAAAATATCCAAAGAAAATACCAAAAACAAGCAAAGTCTCATAGAGGCATTGATTAAAGTTTGGCATCACGATGAAGAATAAAAAGAAAATGTAAAAAAATGTATTCAGAGCATGCCAAAGAGGATTCAAGCTGTAATTGATACCAAAGGAGGATCTACCAAATACTTAGGGATTGTACTAAATATTTTGAATTTGTGACAGTTATAGATCTACAACTTCACTCTAATGTCATCAATCAGTGTTACCACAGCAGAAAATGTTACAGAGTATTGTCAGGATTATATATAATACAAAAATATCTCGCAGGTGTAATAAATTTATAGGTACATTAATAGTGTTTGAATGTTAATTATTAAGAAAAACTACAGTGTAACTAATAATTTGGCCACCCACTGAACTATGGGCGTGCTAGCTACGCAGCCGCGGCGTGCGGTGAGGACGAAGTAGCAACTCACGACCACTATTCGTTCAACCCAAGCGTCGTAACAAAAACAATTCATAAATGCAAACAACCCTGAGTACAGTGTATTTCTGAATGCGCTCAGCGTTTTCGTCGAGAAACTCATAAACATAACATAAACAAAAACTGTTACATTCAGGCACATACATTGCTTCTGGCTCCACACTAGGATACCCTGTGTTGGAAGTTGGGAACCATACCATACCTCTCGCATGATAGGCCGAGCCACAACCGCTACACCACAGAGGTCGTCAAACTCGCCAAAATCTCACCCTAGGCGCACTGATGTTTCGCGGTCTCAGACCCTTGTTTGTCTGAAAACAGTTATTAGTGTGCCGCGGGAACCCTCCAGGCCAATTTCGACACTTTTTTTGCAGTTCATGCAATTATCTCTTTGGCGCGGATGCCGAAGCAACTACTCATCTGATAGTATCTCAAAAACGTGCTATCACTGTCTCTCGCTCGGGAAATGACTGGGCCAATATAACATTTAAGTGGCACTTAGTTTGAGCCTGCAGCCTGCGCATTCGGCTATTTGTTTGCAGTTCATACAATTATCACTCTTTGACTTGCCGTTTTTTGCAGCAATGAGGTTTGCTACTGTTTGCTGTCTGCCTCTTTATGTGATTTGAGAAGAAAATACAAATTTTTCCAGAGCTTTTGTGATGGCGGGAGTTGATGATAATTATATGAGATGGCTGTCTAGGTTTGTTTGTAAAGACTGCGCCAGTAAAGGAGGTATTACTATGGATTTATATTTATACGATATAACGTTACGACTAGGCAGATGCTCCCAGATACAGGTATAACCTCGGTAATCTGTTTTATAAACTACAAGACCTATGAATCTGTTAATTTGGCAGATATATAGGAAGCTGAACAAAACAAGCGCTCAGCTCAGTAAAAGATTTTCATAATTCCGGAGGAGACGTCTAAATAGCGACAGGACTGTATTAAGCGGGGGGAGGGCGTGAGGATGGGGGTCCTCCCCCTCAGGGAAAGAAGGGGCAGGAAGGGGGAGAGAGGAGGGAGGAGGAGGGGAGGTTAATGTTTGTATGGACGGGCTATTTTTACACGAGTTTGCGCGAGCGAGGCCGCGGTTTGTAGGTAGGTATATGCGCACCTTGATTTTAATCCAAATATTGTCATATTATTAAATCTATGTAAACTTTTGTCTGGGTCTGAAGTGGACAAGTGTATTTTATTTGCGTAGTAGGTATTTTTAGTTTTATGTAGTTTCGGATTTGGCCCTGTAGGCCCTACTTCAAACATCAACCGGTATAATGCATAAGGGGTTTAGGAGTCGGAATCATTTGATTAAGACTCAAATTAATTTTTTAAGTCTAATTAGTCCAAACGCTAGATTAATTGGATGCGCTGAAATCGGTCCTTTTGAAATACTTTCATCTTGTCTCATATTTTCAATTGAATCTCAATAACTTCACAGGTTGTTTCACAAATTGTCAACTCTGTTTATAATCACTTTCCCACCTCACGTGAAACTAAACACATAAGAAAGAGATAGGATGCATCGTGTATGCATACGTTGTTATCATTTTAAATATCATGGCATATAATAAAAATATAATTTTATTTATCATAAGACGTACAAAACACAGGTTTGAGCTTAATTAGTACAAAGCACTAATTAAATTTCAGTAAAACAGAAAACATCATGAACCTGAGCTAGTTGGTTAATCCTATATTTCAGGATTCTAATCTAACCTAATGAATTGTAATCTAATTTAACCTATTGATATTGCAGCAGATGAGAACCTGTTATTCATTGATTGTTCTTGATCTTGAGGTTATTATATAGAGATCAAGTGAGACTATATCACATCAATATCTCGTCAAAAACTATACGGTTTGTCATCTTAATAAAATAAATACGAGTACATCTCAAATTACCCTGAACATCATAAAGGTAGATCGCAAGTTGACTACCTCACAGGATTTAATGTTGTTTATCTTAATTCACTTAGTTAAAAACTTAAAAATTAAAAAAAAACGATTTAAAGTTCAAACCCTATTTGTTCCTCGCCGGTCGGGATGCGGATGAACACTATGTATATGAAAAGTACTCGTAATCAAAAGCAAAAATCAAAACCTCATCAGTGTATGTATTTATTGGTTTATATGTTTTTTTTTTAAAAGCGCTAAATCAATTTTGATAAAATATATCAATCGATTCATGATTGACGGAATAATCGCGTAACAAACATACAAAAATACAATCGAATGGAAATCCTTCTTCTTTTTATGTCGGTTGAAAATGACTAGGAAGTCATCATCATCATCAGCCTGTCAGGGGGAAACCCACCGCTGAGCACAGGGCTCCTCATGTACCATGACATTCGACTCGGTCCTGTACAAACTGCGTCCTTGTGTTGCTGCTATCCTCACTACGTCATCGCACCATATGGAATGATTTTTTTAAGAAAATGGATGTTTTGGGAATCATATATGACGGGTACCGATGTTTTGAGAAAGAGATATCTTGTGCTCCACGCGTAATAAATAAATAAAGCTGTTATCCTCACATTTGAAATCTTCAGGAAAATTAAATTCGACACTGCTCAGGATAGTCATGCTACATAGGGCGCACTGTAAGTTTCCGGAACTGGCCACTTACATAAACAATATTTAAAAATTTATTGCAACATTTGAAAATAGAACTCTTTGGCTGTAGAATGCAGTTTGTTTCATCTGACTGCCTTTTGTTTTTACCTTGTGGCGCCATTTAAAAAATTGTGTGTCTGCATCAACATGGATTTAACTCGGGAAAATTTTCGTAGTATGATTTTCTACGATTTTAAGTGTAATTTGACAGCTCAACAGAGCATCGCTCGGCTTGAAACAGCTTTTGGCAATGAAGCACCATGCAAGACAACTGTTTATAGCTGGTTTGCAGAATTCAAGCGTCGTCGTATCAATCTCAGTGACGAATCTCGCGATGGTCGGCCGTCCACCGCTGTGATCAACAAAAACATCGATGCTGTGCGCCGTATGATTGAAACAGACAGGCATGTGACCTACCATGAAATTCGCGCATCCTTAGAAATAGGCATGAGTCAAATACAATTAATCCTACACAAACATTTGGGTGTGAGAAAGCTGTGCTCGCAGTGGATCCCACACAACTTGACCGAGGCTCAAAAAACGGACCGCGTCACTTGGTGCAGTGCCATGCTTACCAGATTCAACGAAGGTGCGTCAAATTTGGTGTGGGACATAGTAACAGGTGACGAAACATGGATTTATTGCTACGATCCCAAAACAAAGCAGCAATCGAGCGTATGAGTCTTTCAAGATGAGCCGAAACCAACCAAAGTGGCGCGCGTGAAAAGTGCATCTAAGCGGATGATTGCTTTTTTTTTTAATAAAACTGGACACGTGGCTACTGTTGCTTTAGAGAATCGTCGTACAGTGAATAGTGACTGGTACACGACCATTTGTTTGCCGGATGTTATTGACGAACTCCGTAAAAATAACCGTAAACGCCGTATCATCCTGCACCACGACAATGCTAGTTCTCACACGGCCAGACAGATAAACGACTTTTTGAAGGCGAAAAATGTAGAACTCATGAGTCATCCTGCATACAGTCCCGACCTGGCACCTTGTGACTTTTTTCTGTTCCCAAAAATTAAGAACCAATTACGCGGTCAACGATTTTCATCACCAAAAGAGGCTGTCGAGGAGTATGAAAAACACGTTTCAGAGGTCACCACAGAGGAGTGGCACAAAAGTTTTCAAAACTGGTTTCATCGAATGAAAAAGTGCATAGACGCCAAGGGAGATTATTTTGAAAAACAATCAATTAATTTTGTACCTTTAATAGTATTTTTTCATATTCATTCCGGAAACTTACAGTGCGCCCTAGCTATAGGTTGGTGTGAGGATTACGCTTTAGCGTCAAGCTATCATCCTCATCTCTTGTGCAAGCAAGCAAATTTTATTATAGACGCGGTAATATCCGCTCAATTCTGTATCTCTTAATATCTATACCGTTCACGATCCCTTTCTTAAGATATAGCTTTTTGGATAATGTGTAGTTGATAACCTAGTTACACGAATTGGTCAAATCCGATGGGATGCAACTATAAGGTGGAATAAAAAATTCACGGGTGCTTCGCCACCGCTTTCGAGCATTCACTTATCAATTAAATGTACCGAATTTAGACCACAATGTAAGGGATTGCTCGCATCGATAATGTAAATACATATGCAGTGAGGCAATTCATAGCTGGAACTTTTAAACGATTGGTTCGTTCCTAGCACATCTGTCTTCATTCCGATTTCTATGTATTTAGTTTAAATTGCATTTTGCTTGTTTCAGGTACAAAAGCAAATGACGCCTAGGTCGATGACACTGAAGATCGAAATACTTATGTGTAACAAGTTGTAAAGGGCGAATCAAGCCTGATCTCGTGATGATCTACAGCAAGACAAAGTGCTATACGACATTCGAATGAAGATACGAAGGCCGAAGACGTAGGCAAGGGATTAACGGAACTAAGGTGGAGATAGGCCGGACGATTGGCTAGACGAGGTCACGGAGGGTAGACGATGATCTGACAAAAATAATGAAGTCGGCGGGATCTCCTTGGATTAGTTTGGTACAGGACCTTGAGGATGGCGCTATAGCGATGAGGCTTTTGCCGAACAGTGGGTTAAGCGTGATGTTAATGGTGATGGTGATATTTTTTACTTAACGACCACAATCTCTGCCTTTTCATCTTGTGACTGTATGAAAACGTTATCTGCATTTGAAACCCAGAGTAAATGCTTAGCCCCCGACCCCAGTCCTTTCCCTCGGGACGCTAGTGTTCACGACGCCATGAAGGTTCATTTATTTGTCAAGCAGAATTCGTTACGTTGGTAAAGCTCCGCCCACACAACCGCGTCGTGTTATACTCGGTACTGATTACGTACCCGAGGCCAGAAAGGGTTAACAGCTCCAATTTGACTATTTGTTCGGCAGCACTCGTTGTTTCTGTTTCAACGTAACCCTATGTCCTTTCCTCTGCGCCGCTTATATGTTCACGACGCCAGAAAGGGTTATAAGCTTTGATTTAGCTATTTGGCCAGAAACTTGGAAAATAGCGTTTTTGGTGAGTTGTGACGTCGCTAGATCGTAATACGGGTAGTAATACCAAACTCATACACAATTGGCAAAACGCAATTTGGAATTTAATAAATAAAGTAAAATCTTTAAGTGTTTATAAAAAATCACACGTCAGATTTTAGTGAAACTAATTCTAAACTTTGACCCTAATTATGTTCAAACTACCTGTGGTGAAAACCGCATGCTAATCGGTTCAGTATTTTTAACGTTGTCCTCGAACAAACACACAGAAAACAATTTAAAAAAAACGCTGATTTGTGTTCTATGGCTTTTATTTAGTGAACTCCCTTTAATTTTTATTACTTGTCTTCAATGTACAGAACAGACACATCGGTTGTACTATTTTTCATTTGTATTTTTTATTATATTTATATTGATTGATTGATCATGTCAAAGTTCACTCGTACACTCTCTAGAGTTAATTAGTGCCAAGTCGTTTTCTTTCTGTCGGTTCTAAATCGGGTACACTCGGTTGTTATTCGTTTTTACTATTCTTGTGCATACCCATATTTCCACACAGGCAACGGAATAACAGCCCATAAAAATGTTTTAATCTCTCCCACTCAAGTCACAGAGTATGTATTCGGACCACGACTGCTTCCAGTGGCCCACATACCTAACGAACATAAATATACAAATAGCAAAACAATCCTGATGATAAGCCTCGCTCCAGTTTTGGAGACCCGCAGATGTCAAATAAAAAGCTTATTGTACACGAGAAGCTAGAAGTCCGGGATGAAAGATATCTGATCATTCTTGGAATGTTTTGGTATAATTTGCTGTCTAGAATACTAGATGCTTTTTATGTAACAAATATGTGTTTCTTCTACTCCGAGCTAGAATATGCTTGAAAACTCTCATAAACACGAAAATTCAGTGCCTAAACTTGAAAAATAGACTAGAGTAGTGGTTTTGTTTGTTAGTTTTGACCATTTAACGTCTTCAGACTTCCGCCGAATGATCGTTTAATTTCGATGTTCTCAGATTGTCAAAATTCAAAAAAATATCAAAAAATATCTAACTGAACCCTGGCAACCAATTCGTTAAACGCACTTGCCGGTATTTTTTGCCAGATGCAAATCATTTAGCCCCACATCACAGAAGGAAAATAAAAAATGTGTCAGCTCATCAATCATCTGTGTAACTCGAATGAATGAACTTCATCGTTCCCATTTAGCTTTTTACTTTGAGATATTGTACTCACCGATAAGTTAGTTCGATTTATTGAGATTGATATAGAATATTCTATTATAGATGGCTTAGCGTTGTTGTCTACTCTGGAATACGGTTATCAAACAGGATAATTTGTCACTGAGCAAATAGCCCAGGCACGTTTAGGCTTGCTAGCTACGCGGCGGCGCGTCGGCGGTGCGGCGAGGGCGAAGTAACAACTCCCGATCACTCTACGTTCAACCCAAGTCATCAAGTAAGTAAGCAAATCGGGATATCGGTGAAGCCTATTTCGACTGAAAATTACAAAAAGAGACAACAATAGGATCATTCCCGAATGGTGAAAGCTGTTCGACGGCTTCTGCTGACCAACAATCTAGTTGTTTTTATTACAAAGGAGGTTGAGGTCTGCTAAGTACCGTACTGTCTTCGTAGCTAGGACTTAAACCCGCTTTAATTCAACTTTTCTACTCTGGAATACGGTTATAAAACAGGATAATTTGTCACTGAGCAAATAGCCCAGGCACGTTTAGGCTTGCTAGCTACGCGGCGGCGCGGCGGCTTGCGGCGAGGGCGAAGTAACAACTCCCGATCACTCTACGTTGAACCCAAGCGTCGCAACAAAAACAATTTATAAATACAAACAACCGTGAGTACAGTGTCTTTCTGGAAGCACTCACCGTTTTCGTCGATAAACTTATAAAAAATTACCTACACGCACACACATTGCTTCTGGCCACACACCAGCGTCGTGGGAACCAGAAACAGCGACGTTACACACATATAAACATCCCAGGCTTGGGTTTTTTTAATCCCCAGCCGGGGATCGAACCCGGGACCTTCGCATGGTAGGCAGAGCCACAACCGCTACGCCACAGAGGTCGTCATCAAACTCGCCAAAATCTCACACCGGGCGCACTATGTTTCTCGCATTCGCGGTCTCAGACCCTTGTTTGTCTGATAACAGTTATTAAGGTACCGCGGGAACCCTCCAGGCCAATTTCGACACTTTGTTTGCTTCATGGAATTATCTCTTTTGCGCGGATGCCGAAGCAACTATTCATCTGATAGTATTTAAGAAACGTGCTATCACTGTCTCTCGCTCGGGAAGTGATTGCGCCAATATAACATCTAAGTGGCACTTAGTTTGAGCCTGCAGCCTGCGCATTCGGCTATTTGTTTGCAGTTCATACAATTATCACTCTTTGACTTGCCGTTTTTTGCAGCAATGAGGTTTGCTACTTCTCACAACAGAGCGTCTAAATTCATCTCCATATGAAGCAGAGACTTTGTTAAAAAACAGCACTAGCATCAGTAATTTAGATTTTAAATTTTATCATGTATGTCCCCAGGATATTGTCCAAACGTATAGATTACTTAACTTAAAAAATACTGAAGACCTGTGGGGTATATCAGTCAAAGTCATTGGTTCAATAATACTTGTTATAGCCCCACACCTAGCTTATATATTTAATAAATGTGTTGATGATGGAGCTTTTCCAGACCTCATGAAACACAGTAAACTTATACCTCTGTTCAAGTCGGGAGACAAGGGTGATCCGTCAAATTTCAGACCAATATCCGTTCTTCCAGCACTAAGTTAAATTTTTGAAAAGATTATACTCAATCAAATGCCCTCACACTTCAACAGTACAAAACAACTCCACGCCAAGCAATACGGTTTCACTAGGGGTAAATCGACTACGGATGCAGGTATTACCCTTATATCTCATATTTATTCTGCATGGGAAGCCGCACAGGATGCTATCGGTGTTTTTTGCGATCTGTCGAAGGCATTTGATTGTGTTGATCATAACATGTAACTAATGAAAGTAAATCTTACGGAGTTAGAAATAAAGCGTTGGATCTACTAAGATCATACCTAAGCAATAGAAATCAAAAGGCAGAAGTCAACGGCGTTAAATCTGATGGATCGGGGGTAAAAATTGGCGTTCCACAAGGTTCCATATTAGGCCCTTTCTTATTCCTGGTATATATTAACGATCTGCCTTTTATGGTGGAGAAATTGACTAACATAGTGTTGTTTGCTGATGACACTTCACTGGTCTTCAAAATTGAAAGACAAAAAGAAGATTTTGATGATGTCAATAGAGTATTATCTTTAACCTTGAATTGGTTCACAGTTAACAATTTATTGTTAAATGCTGGTAAAACCAAATGTATCAAATTCTCACCTCCAAATGTCAGGCAAGTTGGAACCAGTTTAGTGTTGGACAGCAATACGTTTGAATTAGTAAATGACACGAAGTTTCTTGGAATAACCATTGATAACAAATTGCAGTGGGGACCCCACATAGAAAAATTGGCTGGTAAATTAAGTTCTGCGGCTTACGCTGTTAGGAACATCAGACAAAACACGGATGTGGCTACATCTAGGCTAGTATATTTTAGTTACTTTCATAGTGTCATGTCCTATGGTATCTTGTTGTGGGGAAAAGCAGCAGATATTCAAACTATTTTTATTTTACAGAAAAGAGCTATTCGAGCAATTTATAATTTAAAATGCACAGACTCCTTAAGACAACTTTTTAAAGAAATTGACATACTAACTGTAGCTACTCAATTTATTTTCGAAAATATAATGTACGTACGCAAGAACCTTACAAAATTTCCCAAACTTAGCGATAGCTGTAATGTTAACCTAAGAAATAATCACAGACTACTTGCGCCCCGGTTTAGACTCGCGAAGGTTAGCAATTCTTTCAAGGGTCTATGCATTCTCTACTACAACAAGATACCTCTGGAGATCTTGACATTGCCATTTGAGCGATTTAAAATCCATGTTAAAGCGACTTTGTCGAAAAAGGGATATTACAATTTTCAAGATTACTTAAATGATGGGTCTGTATGGGGTTAATCTGGCTCAACACAGACCTTGCTGTTAATAATTTTGTAATTATTTATTCCTGCTTATTAATTATGATAATGACTAAATATTATATTTTGTATTAGCTAAGCATAAGCAATTTTTAAAAAGAGATCTAAAAATCAATCTGTGGGAGTTTCTACGCCCTTCTTCTCCCACAGTGGTCCAATGAAGAGAAGTGGCAAAAATTGACGATTGCTAAGTATATGTAAATATCTACAGTAATAAAGACATTTGGTATTTGGTAAAAAAAAACATTTGGTATTTGCTGTCTGCCTCTTTATGTGATTTGAGAAGAAAATATACATTTTTCCAGAGCTTTTGTGATGGCGGGAGTTGATGATAATTATATGATAGGGCTGTCTAGGTTTGTTTGTAGAGACTGCGCCAGTAAAGAAGATTACTATGAATTTATATTTATACGATATAACGTTACGACTAGGCAGATGCTCCCAGATACAGGTATAACCTCTATAATCTGTTTTATAAACTACTCGACCTATGAATCTGTTAATTTGGCAGATATATAGGAAGCTGAACAAAACAAGCGCTCAGCTCAGTAAAAGATTTTCATAATTCTGGAGGAGACGTCTAAATAGCGACAGGTCTGTATAAAGCGGGAGAAGGGCGTGAGGATGGGGGTCCTCCCCCTCAGGGAAGGGAGGGGCAGGAAGGGGGAGAGAGGAGGGAGGAGGAGGGGAGGTCAATGTTTGTATGGACGGGCTATTTTTACACGAGTTTGCGCGAGCGAGGCCGCGGATTGTAAGTAGGTATATGCGCAACTTGATTTTAATCCAAATATTGGCATGTTATTAAATCTATGTAAACTTTTGTCTGGGTCTGAAGTGGACGAGTGTATTTTATTTGCGTAATAGGTATTTTTAGTTTTATGTAGTTTCGGATTTGGCCCTGTAGGCCCTACTTCAAACGTCAACCGGTATAATGCATTAGGGGTTTAGGAGTTCTCGGAATCATTTGATTAAGACTCAAATTAATTTATTAAGTCTAATTAGTCCGAACGCTACATTAATTGGCTGCGCTGAAATCGGTCCTTTTGAAATACTTTCATCTTGTCTCATATTTTCAATTGAATCTCAATAACTTTACAGATTGTTTCGCAAATTGTCAACTCTGTTCATAACACCAATCACTTTCCCACATCACATAGATAAGAAAGAGATAGGATGCATCGTGTATGCATACGTTGTTATCATTTAAAATATCATGGCATATAATAATAATATAATTTTATTTATCATAAGACGTACAAAACACAGGTTTGCGCTTAATTACTACAAAGCACTAATTACATTTCAGTAAAACAGAAAACATCATGAACCTGAGCTAGTTGGTTTAACCTATATTTCAGGATTCTAATCTCACCTAATGACAGTATGCGCGCTAGACATTGCAGAACATGAAAACCAGTTATTCATTGATTGTTCTTGATCTTGAGGTTATTATATAGAGATCAAGTGAGACTATATCACATCAATATCTCGTCAAAAACTATACGGTTTGTCATCTTAATAAAATAAATACGAGTACATCTCAAATTACCCTGAACATCTTAAAGGTAGATTGCAAGTTGACTACCTCACAGGATTTAATGTTGTTTATCTTAATTCACTAAGTTAAAAACTTAAAAATTTAAAAAACCGACTTGAAGTTCAAACCCTATTTGTTCCTCGCCGGTCGGGATGCGGATGAAGACTATGTACATGAAAAGTACTCGTAATCAAAAGCACAAATCAAAACGTCATCAGTGTATGTATTTATTGGTTTAAATGTTTTTTTTTAAAGCGCTAAATCAATGTCAGGGGGGAACCCACCGCTGAGCACAGGGCTCCTCATGTACAATGCCATTCGACTCGGTCCTGTGCAAACTGCGTCCTTGTATTGCTGCTATCCTCACTACGTCATCGCACCATATGTAATGATTTTTTTAAGAAAATGGATGTTTTGGGAATCATATATGACGGGTACCGATGTTTTGAGAAAGAGATATCTTGTGCTCCACGCGTCATAAATAAATAAAGCTGTAATCCTCACATTTGAAATCTTCAGGAAAATTAAATTCGACACTGCTCAGGATAGTCATGCTATAAACATAATTATTAGTCACGATTGTCAAAAACTATCTACTTCTAGTTTAGAAGTTATAGCTATAGGTTGGTGTGAGGATTACGCTTTGTCGTCAAGCTATCATTCTCATCTCTTGTGCAAGCAAGCAAATTTTATTATAGACGCGGTAATATCCGCTCGATTCTGTATCTCTTAATATCTATACCGTTCACGATCCCTTTCTAAAGATATAGCTTTTTGGATAATGTGTAGTTGATAACCTAGTTACACGAATTGGTCAAATCCGATGGGATACAACTATAAGGTGGAATAAAAAATTCACGGGTGCTTCGCCACCGCTTTCGAGCATTCACTTATCAATGAAATGTACCGAATTTAGACCACAATGTGAAGGGATTGCTCGCATCGATAATGTAAATACATATACCAGAATAGAAATGCTCGCAGTGAGGCAATTCATAGCTGGAACTTTTAAACTATTGTCGATTTAAATGATCGTCTTCATTCCGATTTCTATGTGTTTAGTCTAAATTGCATTTTGCTTGTTTCAGGTACAAAAGCAAATGACGCCTAGGTCGATGACACTGACGACCGAAATACTTATGTGTAACAAGTTGTAAAGGGCAAATCAAGCCTGATCTCGTGATGATCTACAGCAAGACAAAGTGCTATACGACATTCGAATGAAGATACGAAGGCCGAAGACGTAGGCAAGGGATTAACGGAACTAAGGTGGAGATAGGCCGGACGATTGGCTAGACGGGGTCACGGAGGGTAGACGATGATCTGACAAAAATGATGAAGTCGGCGGGATCTCCTTGGATTAGTTGGTACAGGACCTTGAGGATGGCGCTATAGCGATGAGGCGTTTGCCGAACAGTGGGTTATGCGTGATCTTAATGGTGATGGTGATATTTTTTACTTAACGACCACAATCTCTGCCTTTTCATCTTGTGACTGTATGAAAACGTTATCTGCATTTGAAGCCCAGAGTAAATGCTTATAAATATAGCCCCCGACCCCAGTCCTTTCCCTAGGGACGCTAATGTTCACGACGCCATGATGGTACATTTATTTGTCAAGCAGAATTTGTTACATTGGTGAAGCTCCGCCCACACAACCGCATCGTGTTAAAGTCGGTACTGTAGCGCTCTTGGTGCTATCTATTTAGCACTATCTATTTGCTAGCCCTGTGTGGGATTTATTATAAAAACTTTGGTTATAACTGATTGGTTTTTATTAGTTTTAGTTTATACACACTTTTTATAAAAAAAGGTCCACAACTGGCTCGATAGCCATTAATCTAATCCTCACTAAAATTTAGCTCAATCACTGGCCGAAGCCTACGGTGAAGTGTGTCACATTGACTTCCACATCCAATCCTCTTTCTTTTAAAACTACATATTACGTGACAGTGTCCAAGTCAACACCCACTCTAAAGAGGCCCGTATACAATATACAACCTACCTTACAGTACTGATTACGTACCCAAGGCCGGAAAGGGTTAACAGCTTTAATTTGACTATTTGTTCGGCAGCACTCGTTGTTTCTGTTTCAACGTAACCCTATGTCCTTTCCTCCGCGCCGCTTATATGTTCACGACGCCAGAAAGGGTTATAAGCTTTGATTTAGCTATTTGGCCAGAAACTTGGAAAATAGCGTTTTTGGTGAGTTGTGACGTCGCTAGATCGTAATACGGGTAGTAATACCAAACTCATACACAATTGGCAAAACGCAATTTGGAATTTAATAAATAAAGTAAAATCTTTAAGTGTTGATAAAAAATCACACGTCAGATTTTAATGAAACAAATTCTAAACTTTGACCCTAATTATGTTCAAACTACCTGTGGTGAAAACCGCATGATAATCGGTTCAGTATTTTTAACGTTGTCCTCGAACAAACACACAGAAAACAATTTAAAAAAATCGCTGATTTGTGTTCTATGGCTGTTATTTAGTGAACCCCCTTTAATTTTTATTACTTGTCTTCAATGTACAGAACAGACACATTGGTTGTACTATTTTTCATATGTATTTTTTATAAAGATAAAGATAAAGATAAAGATATTTTATTTGTGAATGTGGGTTACAGGGTTGTTAAATGAATATTGTTCTTGCCACACTCTACCTTAAAGGCGTACAAATATTAATTTAAATTAAATTATATTTAGATTAAATTTAAATTACATAACAATACATTATATTACATGTCCGTTTGATTATTCAAATACTGCAAATTACATAGATCCTTAATAAACATACGCTACCACCCATTAAACAATCTTTCAGTCACCATTGAGGAAATCTTGTACGCTATAGTAGGCTTTATTAAGCAAATGTTCTTGAAGCTTTAATTTAAATAAATTAAATGATTCTATTTCTCTGATACATTTTGGAATTATTATATTTATATTGATTGATTGATCATGTCAAAGTTGACTCGTACACTCTCTAGAGTTAATTAGTGCCAAGTCGTTTTCTTTCTGTCGGTTCTAAATCGGGTACACTCGGTTGTTATTCGTTTTTACTATTCTTGTGCATACTCCATGTTTCCACACAGGCAACGGAATAACAGCCCATAAAAATGTTTTAATCTCTCCCACTCAAGTCACAGAGTATTATTCGGACCACGACAGCTTCCAGTGGCCCACATACCTAACGAACAGAAATATACAAATAGGAAAACAATCCTGATGATAAGCCTCGCTCCAGTTTTGGAGACCCGCAGATGTCAAACAAAAACCTTATTGTACACAAGAAGCTAGAAGTCCGGGATGAAAGATATCTGATCATTCTTGGAATGTTTTTATATAGAATACTAGATGCCTTTTATGTAACAGATATGTGTTTCTTCTACTCCGAGCTGGAATATGCTTGAAAACTCTCATAAACACGAAAATTCAGTGCCTAAACTTGAAAAATAGACTGGAGTAGTGGTTTTATTTGTTAGTTTTGACCATTTAACGTCTTCAGACTTCCGCCGAATGATCGTTTAATTTCGATGTTCTCAGATTGTCAAAATTCAAAAAAATATCAAAAAATATCTGATAAAATTCCACGCCTCAAACGAACGGGCGTGGAATCTTGGTAGGGTTGGTTTTAACCAGGAGTACTGACCTTTGACGCCGTGGACCGGAATTCGAAAGCTCAATTCGAGGCAGGAACTCGGGATAAGGAGCACAAGGGGTGGGGGGAGAGGAGTCGAATCTTACTCTCGTCGTAGCCCGATGCTGTCGCCGTCGTGTTGCTTGCCGACACGAGGAGTAGCTGTCCGAATGCGACGAATTGGGGACCGAACCACTTTAACCTTTCACAACACGAAGCACTCACTCCGATGACTTGAATCTACTTATTTCCCGACGATTGTTCCGTGCTTATTATAATTAACATTCCGACCAGGCCCGACACCTGTGTTAGACAATTATTACTACTAAAATACAGCCAAGGCCCGAATGCCATGTGCCGACATTTTTCTCAAGTCAAAAAAAGTAACCTCTAACTCGTCATCTCGTTTGTATACAAGTGATAGCTGCTAGTTCCGTTTCCGATCACTCGCGGTCCGAGTCGCGCAACAAAAAGAGGTGCGTTCCGAAGCATAAATATTAAACAATATCTAACTGAACCCTGGTAACCAATCCGTTAAACGCACTTGCCGGTATTTTTTGCCAGATGCAAATCATTTAGCCCCACATCACAGAAGGAAAATAAAAAAATGTGTCAGCTCATCAATCATCTGTGTAACTCGAATGAATGAACTTCATTGTTCCCATCTAGCTTTTTACTTTGAGATATTGTGCTCACCGATAAGTTAGTTCGATTCATTGAGATTGATATAGAATATTCTAATAGATGGCTTAGCGGTTTTGGCAAATCGGAAATAATCGTGCGGTTTAAGCAACATTTGGCCGAGACGGGAACTGGATGGGTGTCCCGTCTCTATGCGGCATTTGTCTCGGCGCTTCCATGTTTCGGATGACGCGGCCTTATGTTCCGGCTTCTATAGTTATAGTCGCAAAGCTGTGTCAGAGGCCCTAATAGGGCAGCTTCAAAACTACTGACAGTCGGGTTGGCCACTAGCCCGACACCTCTCCATCAACCCGCACTGAGCCAGCGTGGTGGAGTATGACTCAATCTTACTCGCATACCGGCCTGCGCCTCTCGGTGGGGACATTAACATTTATATTATAGATGGCGGAATGCACGAACTGCTGCGAAAAATGTTAGGACCCATTTATCCTATCCCAAATACGGTGCTATTTATTTGTTTAATAAATAGCACCGTATTTGGGAAACCATATTATCCCCATAGACTTAATTAATCCCTTTGTCGCTTACACGTGATATCAGATTGTGGTTGTGGCTGCTCCACAGATACTACCCGGCATTGCATTATTACATGTTCTTCATTTTATTAGCTTTAATTAGAGCATGTTTGCCGAGAGCCTTTCATTACTTTGCCCGTTATAACGCTGGCGGCTTTTCTCGTGATTCCCGCCGTTTTTGGCACGAACCAGCTGCAAGGATATAATCCGGTGTAATATTGACTAAATGCCTAACCACTTCTCGACCCAAACTAATGTATGTAGATTTTTACAGATGTTACATGGTTTGGAAGTAAGACGACGGAGGAGTTTCTTGAATGACTCTAAGGTTCACTTTTTCACGAACACGACATTTCATACATTTTGACAGTTGTTAAATCAATTTAAGACGATTAAGGTAAAACGAATAAAAATGGGTTTTTTCAAATCTATTTACTCCACTATACCTATATAGTCATCTACAGTTTTCATTTTTGGGTTAACGTTTATTGAGTATTTGAGTAAGGGAAATATTAAACAGCACATTAAAAAAAAATTGCACAGCAAATATCAAGGCAAAATGCTGCGGTAGCGTGTTAGGTTGAACATCTAAGAACAACAAAAAATACTTGAAACATAAACTTGAGTACACATAAAATATTTAAAACATAAAAAGTCTTTTTGCTGATTCTCTTTTGCTGTGCAAATCAGTATGTCTGATGTGCGATTAAATACTAGCCTTTGAGTAAGATTCTCACTGAAGGAAAAAGCGTTTTGATGAAATTTTCTCGATATAATTTAATTATGAAAAGACCTCTAAATTGTTTTATTTTTTCCTGTAATTCTGAAATCCTAGCTAATTTCATTGCGGAACTGTATTCAAAATATGGATAGTACTCCTTGAAAATATTTTCAACAAAATAACGTAGTTTATTTTTAAACAATTTTTATGTGGTTTGGCGCTACGTTTTGAGTCGAGTGCTTTTATTTGCCCATCATGCACATGACATTTTGATTCATTTTGTTTTGTTTTTGTTTGTGTTTGCTCTGTAAGTGAGTGTTGCCGTTAGGAAAATGTATTCGCCTACTTTAATATTCTATAACTATTGATAATATAATATTATTGTTATACAGGAATAGGGACGAGTGGTTTTATCGAGTATCCGTCGCTTTTCTGTCTCTGTGAGCTGATGCGAGACGGTGATGCTGTCTCATGGCGTTCTCTCATGTGAGGGACGGACCCCCAATGGCTGAAGTGAATCGTTAAAGACGCATGCGTGCACTGAACTACTCTGGCGAGGTCACTTAGTATCAGGTCGAAAGTCATCAGCTCAATTTATTTATAGTTATTATATAACAATGCCTTTAATGATGCCTTTTTTCGCACTTCAAACTCAGATTTCTCACAAAGAACGTTTACGAAATTTGTAACTAAATACTTTTCATCTTCTTGTAGTGCCTCTCCACTACTGGAGGTCGGCGGTCAGCTCACCATACTCCTCTCTGTACGTTGCCAAGCGCATGAGCTGTTCTGCGCTGGCCACTCCCGTCCATTGCCTTATGTTACGGAGCTACGAAATCCTCCTTCTACCAGCGCTTATTTTCCCCTCTACCTTGCCCATTACCATGACCTGAACGAGTCGGTATCGTTCGTGACTAACCACATGTCCCAAGTAACTTATTTTTTTCTTCTTTATAAATACTTTTGATTGTTTTATTTACTCCATCGATGTTACATGGTCTTTAATATATAACGCGTAACTAACACGTTAGTTAATAAACTAACTGTTTTGACAATCTTACGGTGACATATATATTACGGGGACTCCTTTAATTCAATAAATCTCGCGTAGCAATTTGTTGCTGTATCGGCAAGGGATACACATTCTGTGACAATTTCAACTCTCTACCTGTCGGACGGACTGACGGACAGCGGAGGCTTAGTAATAAATAGGGTCCCGTTTAGCACCCTTCAGGAAAAGAACACAAAAAATACGTTTATTGGAACCAATATGTAAATAGTACTAACGGAATTTTCACTTTTTACTCTTTGACTGTATACCAAGACAGATAATTCAGCAGGTAAGCTGGTACTAAGTAGTTAGTTGATGTTGCCCATTTAGAGTGGTGGTTGTACAGTTATGCACACGTTGAGCCGTTATCTTTTTATTCAGAACAGATAACCAGATGAGGGTTCCTCATGAATATATCTAGATCTAGATGCAATGAATAAATGATTATTGTGAGGTTTTCCATCCATCGTCAATTACCAAGTTTGGTGAGTAATACAACACTTATTTTCAAGACAAGGAGTCAGCCTGTCGCCACCGCCATAACCTCACATTTCCTCATAGTACTTAATCATAACGAAAATGCAGAAAGGTGAAAAGAAAAAATAAGCGTTTAACTTCTTTTTAAAATACCCAGCTTTCTGTAGTAGTCGCATAATTAAAGTTGCAGCGCAAAGCAATTTAACTTTGAACTACAATTTAAATAAGTTGCCATTAACTTTTCTACAAATGGAAGTTTTTATTTGTGTGCTGACCTCATTTGTATGCTTGTTCTACATATTGCATTCCGGCGAGATGCATCTTAATTTGACCGTGTTGTACTTGTAACTACACATCTGGAAATGCAACTTATGAACAGCATACAAATAATGGTCGGCGAGACTTACTCGTGTAACATTTTGAAAACCTATATAATTTATATTATAATAATCTATCGCTTGACATAGTATACTATCGATAAATTGTGAATTCAACATAGATAAACTGCTTACAATTTAAGGGATTGATTATCGAAAGTTTATAATCTATCCATGTAAAACCATACATTGTGAGTGAGACCGAGCGGCACAAAAATGTTTCTTGTGCTCTCCTCTTACCATATGTCAATTTCATACCGTAGGATAAAGGGGGCTTCGCTTCGCTCACCGCCTTTAGCCTTAACATACCCTGATTCAGCACTTCGCCCTGATATTTCGTATTCAATTCAAGTTTAAACCAGTTCACAATGTAGCGGTTTATAAACTATTGAAAATTAATACGTAACATTGCAAACAAATTCGTACAGTCACAATTAAACGGTTTGTCATGGATGGATTATTCTTAACTATCCATAATTAATAAGTTATAATGTTATCAGTACGGTACAGTTCACAATTTATCGACAGTTTCCGAACTGGCGAGATAAATCTCGTGAGATTATAAACTAATGGTGTTCACAATTATATGTTTTCATATACACCGCTTTTTAATTTAAGAAAATAAATAACAAATACTTAAAAACATATCTTGTATACTAGTCCTACGAATCCTTGGTAATCAGTTTAAATGCTGCTTTAAAGGAAACGTCGGAAATCGGAAATGGAAGAAGTAAGGCCAAGTAAACCTGATGGGATCTCAACATTTTGTACTTTACTCTTCGTCGTCTTATTGCAAAGACTAGCTTATACCCGCGACTTCGTCTGCGTAGTTACACATTTCGTCTTCTTCATTGTCTGTTCTTTTAATCTGCTACGAATTTAAAACTCAAAGACTAAACGACGACGACATTTACAAAACAGATTACTGTTGGGGTTTTGTGACTATTCTAGGTCGACGAAAATTTCCCTGGTTTTATTCTCATGCAAATATCTTGAAATTTCAGCTAGAATTTGACATAAACGGCTCTGACGGTATTGTACAAGTTCATAAGGTAGATACCTACACCTCCACGCATTTTTGAGCAAAAGGGTAGTGACTTGACGCTGCATGATCAATCGAGTGAGTGAGACAAATTTAATGTGCCCAAAAAACTTTTGTAGTTTGGAGATTACTAGATTATCTAGAGAAGTCTACAACCAACAAAAAAATACCCGTTACAGGGCGCAATAGATTACAGACTATTGCAGAGATTTAACTTATAATTTTGAAGGGAACATAATATTGCATGCCTTTGTATGGATGTCGTCATCATTTGGATAAAATAGGCACATAGGTCAAACATGAAAGATAACTCGGGCCGTGAACTAAGCGCCGGAACGACAATGTAGCTAATGGTCCGCCGGGCAAGTATTGAACGTAACGTCAATTCAGCAACTCGATTTGAAAGGACATGGCTAAATATTCTATGAACTTGTGCTTGTGCCCCAGCAGGGTGCATAATATGCATCGCACCTAGCCATACACATTATTTTTTCAAAAGTTTCAGAATATTGTCTGCGAGAGTTTCTTGCCCTTCTTCTCTCGCAGTGGTCCAACGTAGTGAAGAGGCAAAAAATGACGTGTTCAAAGTATATTTGTAAATATCTACAGAAAATAAATGATTTGACTTTGACTTTGACTTTGTCAGATATATTCACAAATCTGAAAATAATATCGCTAATCTCCAGTGAGAGAAGTTCATTGTTTACAAACAAAGTAGCTAGTCAAAAACACAATGATGTTAAAATAAAGTTCATAATAGCTCACGCTTCAACAGCTGTGACGTCCGTTGCTGCGGCAGAAAAGTGCGAAAATGTGTGTTTTGAGGGTTTTGTATCTCAGAAGGAGAATCACTCGTGCATCTGTCTGTCCGTCCGTCACAGGTAATTTACTCAGAATATATTGGACCGATGAAATTGAAAATTGGTACACATATCAATATTTGTGACCCAAAGAAAGAAGTTCAATGTAAATATATAAATATGGAATATGGGGGCCACTTTTGGAGGGCCAATTGAGAAATATAAAATTAAAAGAATTCAAAATATGGCGTGTGACAAGTTAAATGAAAGCACGCGTAGTATAAGGATCTTAAGATCCTTATACTACGCGTGCGACAAAAGGTGCGACATTTAAATGTCGCACCTTTAGTACAGTAACGACCCAACTAAAAAAAATGAATTTGTGGGAAATCGCAAAAAACTAAAATGGACTAACTAATTTTTCACTCGTTTGCCTTTGGTGTCAAAACTATTATATTTATGTATATGAAATTTGGTACGCACGTACTTAGGTATATTGAGCTTTAGTTTTCACTATAAAAATAAAAAATAATAATTATATTTAATCTTAAAACTGGGTTTGAAAAAACTCGTTCGAGTTCGGTCTCTTTTGCATAAAATATAATTTTGTGTTTAATGGCTTTTTCAGGTCTAGGTCAGTATAGTATTAATACCTGGCAATATTTTTCGGACTATTTCGGAAAGCGTCATTACAGTCCTGTTTACTCACCAGAAAGTGTTCTCATATGTCAATAATGTGCAATAAAACGACCTTTTTTCGAATAAACAGCGGTAGGTATAATCTTTATTTAATGAGAGGAACACATATATTTCACAAGAAAAAATACTATGTATGTAGTCTTTAAGTTCAGGTAACATTCATTATAAATAATACAAGGTATTCATACTTTGGCGGTTATTAATATTAATAAAATGATAACACTCAATAAAAATTCTAAAAATCCTAAACTACATATAATTGAGCTTAATCAATCATATAGGTATGCTTCCTTCATAGCCATTACGGAATATAATAGGATCGTTCACCATAGTAAATAACTTACCACTTAATAAAATAAAGTTGGAACCAATTCTAAAGGGTGTGCTATTGTGTGTGTAATAGAATTCGTTATTAAAATAGCTCCTACAGCTCTTATGTGGTTGCTGTAGATTCCACTTTCGAACTCACTTTTTAATCGGTTTAGTTTGAATACTCCTTTTTAAAAGTGAGTTCGAAAATAGAATCTATAGCTACCGCATAAAAGTTGTCGGAGTTAAGTTGTCAGGTATTTTAATTAAGTGTGCGTTTCAGAATTAGCCTTAGTCAACACAGTTATCAGAGTTAACAAGTCAGAAAAAATATCTAAAAAAGTTAAAAACTTAACATTAACATAGTAATTAGTACAAATCTTACTTTAACATATTATTATAATAACTACAATAATAAGAATCAATCAACTTTTTGTCGATTAATTCTTTGAGATCTTTTTTCTTGTTATGACCTAGCTCAAACGGAGCTGAATATGCTTTTATAAGCTGTATGTCAGTCAGATCCATCATCTTTTTTCGTTTATTGCGCACATTGATCTCCATCAATCGATCTTGTGAGTATGACGTTTTATAAAAAAACGAAAACGGTTTTTCTTTGGTGTATTTCATCACTTTTATGTCGCTCCAGACAACGGTATTTTTTAAGCAGTCAACGTTGAAGTTGTATCCCCAATTTGCTTTAAGTCGAGGAAGAAATCATTTTCAAGACAATGGACTGAAAAAGGTTTACCCGTTTTTCTTGTTCTTTTGATTGCTGCTATGTATTGCACTGGGGAGTAAATTGGTCCACCTTTCAGATCCCTGATAATCTGCTTTTGTATTAAACTGTGGACATTGTCAGCTTCATTTTGCGTATGACCTTTGATGAGATAATTATGTGTTATTGATTTCAAATTATCTATGTTTGTGACGGCGTACATGTACAATGATGCCAAGTATTTATTTTTATTTTGGCCGCAGCAGTTATCGGAAATAAATATGATATTTATTTCTTCATCACCTGCATTCTGCGATGCCTTCTTCAAGTAATCAAGAACACAGCTTCCGATTTCAACTGCTCCTCTTTTGGCTTGCGTTTCATCCCAGAAATAACAATGTACTTCGCCATAGCTTTTATAATCGTCTTCTAAGTTATTTCTATCTTCACGTTCAGTTAATTTGTTTAGCTCTGTTATTGTAAAATTGAAGCTATTCAATTTAGATTTATAGAAAAACGATGATGTTGTTCCGTTTGGACTCTGCATTATGGCTTGCACATCGTAACATACAACTAGGTTGTTCAGGTCAATATTTTTTCGGGCTGTTTTTTTTGCTATCCGGCTTAGATACTTCTCACTTAGATAGTTTTCTTGGTCTTCTTCTATCTCCCGTTTTTGTTGATCGGAAGAATTTACCCACAGTAAGCATTTATCACATTGATCTGTCTTGGGTTCGAACATTTCTATGTTGAATTTAGTATTAAATATTTCATAAAATTTCTGGTATGAGCCCGCGTCTTTGCCTTTTTTTTCTTGCTCCACCTTGAAGTCGCTGTGTAAATCTGCTATTGTTCTATTACCTTGTATAAATTCTCTTTTTTTGGACGCTCTCAGATAATGTGACTCAACCCGGGGAATAGCATTTATGAAATCCATTATGTCTTCGACTAATTTTTCGTCTACTCTCTTGTGATTAGTGTGTTTGCCTCGTCTATCGAACTGGAGAAATCCATCAGAGTTGTCTGTTTTTTGCCTTACTGTTCTTATCATTCTTTCCGATATGTCCAGTGTATGCATGTAGAATGTCTTGCACACTCTGACTTTTTCATTCTTTGCTTTCATATAGAAGGCGTGATTTGGTTGTCGTGGACGGGCCGCATTAGTATATTTGTACTTTGGTTGTACCTCTGTAATGCATGATATTATGTAGGACCTCTGCAAATCGATATTGCCTAACGCCCAGAAGGCTTGGAAGTGTTGCAGTCGTTTGTGTTCGTCGATTTTTGTCGAGCATTTTAATCGGCACTTTTCCTGGCAAGGCGGCTTCATCTCCCGTGCCGGCACAGCTTTCTTGGTAAAAGCAGATTTATAGCTCTCACCACGGTTTCTTTTTGTCTTACTCTCATTGCGTAACCACTTTGCTGGGTCTGCCTTTCTCTTTCGCGGTCTTATTGCATTAGCAGCAGCAGCATCAGCAGCAGCAGAACTTGCCGACATAGTTGATGTTGTACTGGGCGAACGTACTCTGTTATTTCGACTGAAAGTGGGATCATCGTCGCTTAAATCAGCGTCGCTCTCATCTGAATTAATCGGTGAAATTTGGTAGTCTACCAAGGTTGTTTTTCTTCAATTAGATTTCATTGGATGATATGGGGAAGAAGGTAGACTCAAAATCGATGGCGAAATAGTTGTGGTCGTTGAGATTGTTGCAATCTCCTTAGAGGTTGTCACGCCTGTTTTTAAGGATCTTGTACTGCTCTTGCTAGAACTGCTGTTACTAGAGCTGCTGGAAGAACTAGAAGAAGATGAACTACTAGAACTACTACGGCTAGACACCCTTGACGTAGGTCTCGATGGAGGTTGACTCGCCATTTCAGGTACTGCCTGTTGGGACTGGCCGATGATTTGTTTTCCGGGAGACACCTGAAAAATATATATAACATTTACACTTACCAATCACTTGAAACCAGCATAGTAAGCCATCGACAACAGTGTCAAGCAACTGCGCATATAAGATTCCCCTGTTAGTGAGATGAAAATAACAAAACTTACACTATGTTTTGTTGGCGGTATGTCTTCCTCCAAGGCATCCAGGTTGTCGGGTACACTGTTAAGCAGTTCCACATTGGACGAACTGCTTGACCTCCTTGACGGAGGTCTCGATGGATGTTGACTAGCCATTTCAGGCACTGGCTGTTGGGACTGGCCGGTAATTTCCTTTCCGGGAGGCACCTGAAAAAATAAAAACACATTTACTTACCTAGCGCGCAAAGCCAACATCGTAAAACATCGAATAACAGTGTCACGCAATCGCGCATAGTAGATTCCTCAGTTAGTGTAACGTAAGTATAGACGATTACCAGCTTTTGTTAGTTATTTGGCAGCTTGTTTCCGCTCTCTGGGTATTAGCCCACTCTTATTCATCGCTAATGTCCAATGTTTAATAATAAGTACCTATGGTTGAAATATCAAAACTTACACAATTTTTTATTGGCTGTATGTCTTCGCCCGAGGCATCCAGGTTGTCAGGTATACAGTTAAGCAATTTTACATTGGACGAACAGCTTGACCTCCTTGACGTAGGTCTTGATGGACGTTGACTCGCCATTTCAGGAACTGCTTGTTGAGACTGGCCGATGTTTTCTTTTCCAGGAGACACCTGAAAACAAAATATTACATTTACTTACCTACCGCGCAAAACCAACATAGTAAGCCATCGAAGCATAGTTTCAAGCAACCGCGCTTAGCAGATTCCCCAGTTAGTGTAATGTAAAAAAATACCTATAGAAGACTACAACTTGTGTTAGTAAGTTAAACTTAACAATACTTACATATTTTTTTAAAACCGGGATCTTTTCATCCGTGGCTTTGGCATCCGAGTTGACTGTGTTGATGTTTAATAATTTTATATTTTTTTTACTTCGTGAGTGCGACGTCATTTTTCTGAAAACTATAAAAGAGAGCTGAGAAAATTATCTACCTACTTACATTCCCTTATTGATGCTGACGCCTTTATGTTCTTTACTATAAAGGTTAACAACCGCCGCGCCGCGAGATGATTTTGAAACTTATTTGTGACGGTATCTACCTATACAAAAGCTATTTAAACTAGACATAATGGCATAAAAATTAATTTTCATGACTCATTTATCATCCAATAATGGCCTTTTACACTATAGACATTTAGACTCGTAACATTTTTAATACAAAAATGCACTAATTCGAATTATCAAAGTAACATTTAGTAATATATTGTAAAATAAGGAACAAATACATGTTTCACTAACAATATTTTGGATTTATTTGTGATAGAAAGACTTAATTCTAAATCTGTCGTCATAACACAAAAATAAAAATTAGAAACATACCTAAGTTTTTGTGCAATATCGACACATTAACAAATGCGCCAACGCACGACCGTCCCGCTTCAGACGAATATCAGCACTGTATTTGTTGGGTCGTTCTTGCAGTAAAATCACAGGGTGCGGGGGGGGGGGTAAGTGCGAGAGAGACCGATATATTTTTCTCGCATTCCACTATCACTTTTCTCTTTTAGACAGCGCCATTTTGTTAAGCAGTACGTTTTAAGTCAGTCTAGCTCAAAAAGTCCAAACACAAAAATTTTGAGTTAGGTCGATACTGTGCTAAAGGTGCGATGTATTTTATAATATTTTTAAGACTTATTTTGAAAAAGTTGTGCTCAATAATGTGACCGATTCGTATGTCATCAAACCCTCTAGGGTACTTGCCGAAGTCCTAAAAATGAGAAATTTGGTATGCAAGCACATGTTGGCACCCATATCCCATGAAAACTCCAAAATCCACAACCCCTAAGCCCCTAAATCTGGGGTGCAAAGTTTGTATTTTTTAATATTAGGGTACTTTTAGGGTATTTTTGTTGCTGTTAGTCCTATTATTGTTGTACGAAACCCTTTCAACGCCAGTCCAACTCGCGCTTGGCAGCTCATTTTACTAATTACAAAAACCAAATGACAATTTCTAATACACTTATCAAAATTAAATAAAGTATTGATTACAGATTTTTTGACACAAAAACCATGTCAATTTCGTTTAAAGGTGAAAAAATATTATTATTTGTTGGTTGGTTTCAAACATTGCGATTGAGGCTCATGGTATCGGTTAAATAAGCAACTGGATTTGTGGAGAGTGGAGGACAAAACTATTAAAATAAATCATAAAATAGCTCTGCTCATACTGCAATGCGGCCTGTCCGTCGCTGCGGCAGAAAAGTGCGAAAACCTGTTCAGTGGCTTGTGGAAGGTGATATTTGATTAGCTGACCATATTTTGGGGAATGATAGTACCCATCATTAAAACAACTTTCCCCAAGAAACATATAGGTAGTCGCAAATTTTGGTCTCCCATTACATTGCCTCGATCAGCTGATTTCAAGTTACTATGGGAGACCCAAAAATATTTTTCGTTTGCGACCATATGTTCCTTGGGAAAAGTTGTTCATATGTCACCAGTATATGTTCATGCATGACTGACCGTGGGTACCAATACCAAGACGTCGATTAATTCATGTCTATTGCAAGGGGGTGAGAACTTTCACCTAATTTTAATGTCAAATCAATGACAATCTTTGCAAAAAGGTAAAGCTTAGCTCTGAACAAAAATAATACTTGCCTCGGGTAGGATAAAGATAATTGTTAGTTGGCTAGTTAGATAGATAAGGTTAAAGATACAATCATTTCTATTGATTTATTGTTTTTATGTAGCTAGGTTGACTTAAATTTTGTTGGCTTGGTTATGGTGTTACAGACACAAACATTTTTATATTGTAAGTACAGTCACCATCAGATAAATCTTAGCGTTGGAGGTAAGTAATCAAATACTTCTGAGCAGCATAGCATAGCAATTTCAATAAATTCGGCACACTTAAAACCACAAAAACATCAGAATATGTAATTCGTCATAAATATAGAGCAAGCAGGGTGGTCATAAAGATCTGAACATTTGAGGAAAACATACCGTTAGTCGGTGTAATACAGTTTAAATTCGTTACTTCGTATAACCTCCTTCCAATCTGCAACCATCTTAGCATGGAACAAACGTATGACACCGACTTACGGTATGTTTTATGTGTACATATTGGATACCTATACTAATGTTTTAGTGATATATGTATAAGTGTGCCGAATTTATTAAAATTTAAAGCTGCTCAGATATATTTGAGTAAGTATCTTTACTGCTACGATATATCTGATGGTGACTGTACCAGTTAGGTACCTACCTATACCTATTACAGTTTTCACAAATTCTTATTGAAAGGTTAGGTGTTCCCTTCTGTTCACTTCATCCTATCTGTCTTTGGGTTTATTACTTTGGGATAGGTATGTAGGTAGGTAGGTAACTATACATAAACTTACTTTCATCCTCACCGTCACTTCTCTGCTCCTGGGCGGTTATCATTATCAGCTTCCGCCCCCTTAACGACACTCTGACCCAAATGGGTCCACAGCCTGTCTCAGCGTAGCCCACAATATTGCCACAGTTCCCGTTCTCTGTCCACCTTAGCTGCTAGGTGCAATGTTCTCTCTCACACGTCCACGATACCTTCTTGATGATCTCGATGATGTCAAATCCACAGATATATTATTATACTTAGAGTCAAATCACGATAAATAAATATAAATTCAGTCGCTAACCGAAAAAGGTCCATCCAAGGAACCAATGCTCATTGCATCTTGGAAAAGAAAATGAAAAATAATGGTCAAACTTAATTTTCAAGCAAGCTTCCTTTTGCTTTCCAAACGCTCTTTTGTTTTAGCGCATCCGTGTGCATCGTTCATCAGCTGATTTCCAAGAAAAAGAAACATTCAAAAAAGTCGGTTCAAATTAAGAACACATCCCCGTTCATTGAGTCCTTAGACTTCCCATACAAAATTTCAAACTTTAGAGGTCTTTTTGACCCACTTAGGGTCCGAATATTGCAAACTCGCTTCTTAAATGACGCCTACACCATAAAAGGAAGCTACCCACCAAATTTCAGCCTTCTAGCTTTAGCCGTTTGGGCCCTGCGTTGATGTGTCAGTCAGTCAGTCAGTCAGTCAGTCAGTCAGTCAGGACTTGTTCTTTTATATAATACATGATTGCCGTCGGTAAATGGGTTGATGAAAAGATTTGTTTTTCTTTTCGCTTAGACTTACTTTGCATATCAAAATGCCTTTCTTTTTTGTAACCCCCGACGAAAAACGAGGTGATTTATAAGATTGAAGCTCGTTTTTGTGTGTGTGCGTGCGTGTGTCTCTCTATCTTTCCGTGACAGTGTGTTCAGCTCAGTGATTCGAAAGTTATCAGCTTAACAAGCAACAAGTCAGCAAAATGTTAACTTAAGTTTTAATTTATTGTGCGGGGAGTTTTTTTGATTTTAAATGGAATGGAATTAAATGTTTTATTGATAGGTTTGGTATATATACAGAAAATTTGAGTTACTCGTACCTTGACCCCTATATTTGTGCATTGTGATGATTTGCAATTAATAATATTAATTTTAATAACATCGCAATAAATGGGGTAACGAAGAGATATCTTTGCCGAATAAAGATAGATTTCTTCTTAATTAAAACATAAACATTTACTTAAAGGCACCTAAATTGCTTCTGGCCCCACACTAGGATACCATTTGTCGTGGGAACCAGAAACAGCGACGTCACACACATAAACATTCAAGACCTGGGGTTATTTTGTTTTCTTTACCCCCAGCCGGGGATCGATCTTGTGACCTCTCGCATGGTAGGCAGAGCCACAACCGCTGCACCACAGAGATCGTCAAATTTCCTTGGATAATTAATACTATAAACAGCTCCAATTTAATAAGGCACTGATTTAAAGTGGCAGTTATTTATAGTAGTTTTGATAAGTTAAAAATTACAAAATACATATTTAACAAGTTCGGCAGTTGAAACGTAGCAGTAAAGTAAACAAAAATGAGCCGTAAAAAATAATAAAATAGATCATTTAATAAATACTGAGCAGTGAAATAACTAAATGGGCAGTTACGTGTGGGCAGTTGACAAATCGGAATTAATCGGTAAGAAATCTCATTCTAAGCAGTTCTATAAACAATGAGGTGGTAAAATGTATTCCTCGTAATACGTATGGCGTATAATGTAAAAAATGCCCCAAGTGCGAGTTGGTGACGCACACGGAAAGTTCCGGAGTCAACTGCATATAGCCTAGTGCTTCTATAAAAAAGTATGAAAAACAAAAACGTATACGTCACAAAACAATTTTTTGTTAAATGTACTCTTTAGGATCTACAAACTTATTTTTATTTAGACTTTTTTATGGCTAGTATTAAATCGCACATCAAAAATACTGATTTGCACAGCAAAAAATGATAAAAAAAAACACTTTTTATGTATTTTATTTGTACTCAAGTTTATGTTTTAAGTATTTTTGTTGTTCTTACATGTTCAACCTAATATGAAGGATAAAGGAGGCTTCCCTACGCTCACCCCCTTTACCCTTCACCTAAGCTACCGCAGCATTTTGCCCTGATATTTGCTGTGAAAATCAGTATTTTTGCTGTGAAAATCAGTATTTTTGGTGTGCGATTAAATATTAAATGGCTAGCCATTTGCATCAACTAAATCTCTGATTGGTCGCTTCCGCATCGAGCGCCTTAAGTTCTGTCCCTTCTAACAAAAATCTACCTCTTTTTGCAATCGGTTCGGATACGGGCGTCTCCGCTTCATGTGAACTGCCGAACTATTTATCTATCTGCCCAATCAATCATTTTTACTGGCCATTTATTTATTAGTCTGCTTGCGTATTTTTAGTACTGACATTGGAAGACGAAATAACCGGCCAATTGTTCTTTTGTTACTGTCTATGTTGGACTGTCACACAAATTCACCAACCGCCGATAAAAAAAAACTGCACATTATTTTTTCAACTGATTATAATAACCTCCTGAATGTTTAAATAACAGTTCAAAAATTAGTTCCCATTGAATAACTTGGGTATTAAGTACGAGTAGATAAAAAATGACGTGTTAAGATAAGCAAGGAGAGGACGACGGAACGAAATGAGGTTCGGCTTCTTGATACTAAGAGGTCGAGGAGGGGTGGGGATGGGTTTCCAGGACGGCGATTAGTACTATTATTTTTCGTTTGTTGCCCGTGGTTGCTCCGCTCCCCGCAGTCGCACGAATACTTCGGTTTCAACATAAGCTAACTAATGTCCAACATTAACCGAAACGCATCGGCTAATGTGCAGTCTAGCCGATTAAAGATGACATCCGTTATTACAAACGAACATAACTTCAGACATTAGCCGAGGCTCGAAATTAATCTCAAGACTAGCCGGCTAAACTTAAGTTTAGTTTCACTCCTAGCTTTAGCCGTAACACATATAAGTGGTAGCCTTTATTTACTTGCCCTAAAATCTAATAAATAAATAAATAAATATATTTTTTGTATTTGTTGATTTTTTCAAAAAGCTCTAAATAAATTTTGATAAAATTTTATGGGACTTTATAATTGATGGAGTTATCACGTAACAAACACATAAAAAAAACCGGTCAAGTGCGAGTCTAAATCGCGCACGAAGGGTTCCGTACCACCGTTCAATGGAAGCGATGGTGTGGAGTGAATATTTTGGATTTTACACAGCAAAATATTGTTTACAAAGTTATTGGTGCGGTTACTTTCACACTCCATGTACGTAACCAGGTGCATCCATAAGTTTGTATGTGGTATTGAAAAAATTGTTGTATGGGAGCCCCCTTAAATATTTCTTTTATCCTGTTTTTTAGTATTTGTTGTTATAGCGGCAACATAAATACATCATCTGTGAAAATTTCAACTGTCAAACTATCACGGTTCGCGAGATACAGCCTGGTGACAGACGGACGGACGGACAGCGGAGTCTTAGTAATTGGGTCCCGTTTGGAACCCTTCGGGTACGGAACCCTAAAAACAGACGAACTGAAAACCTCCTCCTTTTTGAAGTCGGTTGAGAAATGGCGTGAAATAAGCAAGGACAGGACGACGGAACGAAATGACGGTGTCGGTCGGCTTCGTGAATACTGAGAGGATATGGAGGGAGGAGATGCGTTTTATAGATGGCGACTATAGGACAAAAACAAACAAAAAATGTGGCGAAGTGCGAGCCGGACTTGCACACGATTTGGTTCAGTTACATCATAAAAGCATAAACGCAAAAAAACGTCTCTTATATCATTTAACTATTGAAATCACATTTTAAATCACATAGTAAATTTTAGCGGCTTAGTAAAATAAAACCGAGGGTATTAGGGACGGGTCGCGATTTTGAACCTTAAAGAGGTTAAACGCCGCCATTTGTTGCAGTGGCGGCGGATGACGTCACATGCCACGCCACCCGCCACACACCATGTTTGTTTTGTTTATTACCGTGGCCGAATAGTTATTTCCAAATCAGTTTTATTTTGGAGACACTGGAAGAAGCTAAAAAACTAGCCAAAGAGCAATAACACAATTAGAAGTGCACCAGATAAAATGTTTTTTTCAAGTTCCAAGTGTTCAGAAAATACGAACACAATGGTGTAAAATAATGAGAAAAGATGAAGTGTCGTCAATATAATGTGTGTGTTCTTGTGGAGAGTAAAATAATGAGAAGAGATGAAGTGTCGTCAATATAATGTGTGTGTTGTTGTGGAGATCACTTTAACGTAAGTATCTATAAGTTACATTTCTATAGTTAGCATGGTGCGAATTCGTCCGTCCGTATGGTCCGAGGTAAGTTTTGCGTAGGTTATACTATGGTACCGGCTTAAAACCTAGTTTTTACAACAAAACTTTCGATTTGATACGACTGAAAATGTCTTCAGAAGTATACTTACAATTTATAGAACTGGAAATTGTACCTTTTTTATCATTGAAGGTAGTATTATTGAATTTATTTCAAGTCAAGGAGGATTCAGAAAAAATATATGGTAAAGTAACACTTCGGCTTAGGAATGGACTTAGGTAAAGACACAGAATAAGTAGTAGTACCTGCAAAGAATTTGATTCATCTGAAGCGGCGCGGCGCCCTGGCCCCGGCCGTGGCATCTGACGTCACATCCCCTTTCGACCGATTGTGAGGCGTTTCGCAAATTTGAATTCCCTGTCCTGAATTTTGTAATTTTAATATACTATTTTAGACTTTAAATGGAGAATAAATAATAAAAGTATGTTATAGATAGGTTGTAAGGACGATAAACATTGAGAAAAATATCATTTCAGACTATTTTAAACCACATCGATATTCCCTATTGCGTATTATTCATTTGCTGCTGTAGCGGCAACAGAGTTACACATTCTGTACATATTTCAACTCTATAGCAATTACGGTTCATGAGATACAGCCCGGTGACGGACAGACGGACAGACCGGCGGCCGGACAGACGGCTGGACAGACGGACGGTCAGCGAAGGGTGATTAATAGGATCTATTTGGAACTGATCCCACACTAGGATATCCTGTGACATGTAAACCATAAACAGCGACGTCACAGACAAACATCGAAGACCTGTTTTTTTTCTTCCAGCCAGGATTCGAACGCGGGACCACTCGCTTGGGAGGCAGAGCCTTGAACCGCAACTCCACGGAGGTCGTAAAATAAATAGTAGGTATTTCAACAATACATGTTGCAAAACTAATTTAACTCAGGGGTTTAATTAAGAAGCTCTTTTGTTTTATTGTCCTGCAGTAATCTCCCTTTCCCATATAGGGTGCATCTGCCTCACAGTATGGGAAAAGGCGTGACGCTATGAATTGAGCTTGTAGCCGCCACTTACCACCGTCACTGCCTACCCCTCTCGGCCGCTACGCCGCCCTTATCTGATGATATTAACGCTCGTCTCGCAAAGAACTCGGCTAAATTGATATGATGAATGCGATGCGAACATTTTCGATACTAATTCGGTTACGAGTCCTGTTTTTGGGGCATAGGAAAAATAGGAATAAATAATAAATATTCCTGAGAAAAACAAAACAAAGAAACTTACATCAGCCTTTTGTCATACAGTGTGGCGGAGGCACGGTTGTGCACACGATTTATATATTCCACAAAAAATAGAAAGAAATAAAAGAGATTTGGGCGCAATATGTCCCTATATCGTATCAAAAGAAGCGAAAGATACAGGTCGCGCCAAGTTGATCTGTCTCTGAGTTCCGCGTGGAGGGGATAATCTCTCTTTCGTGTAAACCTGTACATGTCGCACTAATTTTCGAGTGGGCTGTGTCATCTGCAATATTAAAATACAACATGCAAAATGAATAATATAAAGTTCATATTTATGGGTATGTAAGTATATGTATTATCTGTTTACTACTGGCTCTGCTAAATTTGTGGCGTTATATCCGTGGCGTTCATGTCAACCAATGCTTAGAATTTAAGATTTTTGATGTTTGTCTTTAAATGTCTACATTCACATTAATTCCAATATAAATGATTGTGTCTTTCCTTACAACCAATTACCTACTTGTTAATTGGGTAAATATGGCTATAAGTATTTTTGTTATAGTTATATGTATTTCTTCTTTTTAAAGGCGAACACTTGTAATTGGCATGTTTATATCCTAACATTAAGTCTACGCAAAATTTTGTACATTTATATATGCTGTAAGTTATCCTATGAAAATAAAATAAAAAAATAAAATAAATCACCGTCTTCTTTGATGGAGATTTCATAACTTAACATAAGACATAATAAGGACGCAACCTTCTTTGGTGACGATCTTCTTCAATGGTGGCAATTCTTACATGTAATTGGTAAAAAAATAGCCAGAGTTCAATGAGTGTGGGTCGTTCTCAACCCCTTGGGACAATATGGGTTAACCCATTGGGCGTGAGTGGCTCTGAATGACGCCATTTTTTGAGGGTTTTTAAATAAATTCTCCAAACCGAGCCTACCTGTGTAACCCTCGAGAATGGCACTACTTGGTAAATAATAATTATATCATATAATTCGAAAGTGTTTCGTATTTGTTTACCATTATCTTTTCACAAAATCGTCCAGATTTAGTTAACTTTGATTAGTTTGTTACCTGATTTAAAATTCTAGACAGGCTCCAGACATTCCAGCATCACAACTCAACTAATAAAAAACCTAAAAACAATTAAATTAAACGTAGCTTAACGCATTTTCCTTACGGGGTGGCAGAGGAACTATGTGCCCACGTTTAGCCAGTTATTCAATACCCCATTTTGTATGACAGGGAGCTAGCCCATTTCCGCCGCTTTGAAGATTGGAGGTTTCCTCACGATGTTTTTCATCACCGTTACAACGTCCGTTCCTTATTTACTTAGGATAAATAGGTACTACTTATCATATTTTTCTCTTTTTGTATTGGTTTTACCGGATTCGGACCCGCAACTCCTGCGTGAGCGGCGCGTGTGAAACCACTAACTAGACCACGGAGCTGAAATTCATGAGAAAACTAACTAATTAAAACATCGGTCAAGTGCGGGTCGGACTCGCACATGAAGGGTTCCGTACCATCTTACAAGAAATTTTGAGCACTGAAAATAACAAAACAAAAACTAAAAGAAAATAATATTATCTCCGAACGTGGATTCGAACCCAGAACTTACAGATTGCTCAACCGATATCAAAACAATTGCGCCACCAACATGTTATAAACCACGATATCTACGATCATTTTTGAATCAGGATAAAAATTAAGACTTTATTAAAACATCAATAAATCTAAATAATTGATTTAAATAGTCTTTATTTACTTCAAATCGTTTACTTTTTACATTATGATCTATTTTAATTCGGAAGTCAGTTATTAATTAAAAGAATAACATATATTTTGTAAAATTTATTAGTAATTAAATCAACATATATATATATATGTTGATTTAATTACTAATAATATATATATATATAAATATATGAATGAATGAATGAATGGTGCTTCTCCAGCCAGGGTTCAAAACCTGTTCCGGTCTTTCGGCCGGCATACCAGAGAGCACGAGTTTTGAGGGGGGGCGGAATGACCTGCTCGATAGGAGAGGAAGGAGCGTGAATTCAATCGACCGACTCTTCAGCCTGAAGCCAATATAGGATATGTGGAATGGGGAGGATATAGGATTTGGAGAGCAGCTGTTGTTTTCTTCAAGTTCATGTTTTCCTTCTATTTTCAGGTATTGTTATAGGTTGAGTTTCCTGTCCTGTCGTGTTCGTTTGGGTTATCCGGTAAGGTCTCCGTTTCGCTTTCGCTGTCTGTTTCTGGAATATGGTATATTTGGCTCGATGCCTTTTTGACTTCGTCCCTGTTGTGTGCTGATTCTGTCCAGTAACTGTGTTCTTTACCGTAGTATTTGATGTCATGCTTAAGGGAATCTTTCCAGGTGTAAATGGGTCGGCCAACTTTCTTCTTCTTTGCTTCGTATTTCAGTGCAGCGTGGAGAAGGTATTTTTGTGGGCGTCGTAGAATATGTGTATAGTAACACATCCGATGGTTTTTGATTTGTTTGGTTATTGTTTTGCCCTGTAGTAAGTCATGAATTTTGTGGTGTCTTGGATAGCTTCTGGCGTTCTCAAACATGTCTCTGAGGATCAGGCGTTCATATTTTCTTAGTCTAGAACGGTTTGCTTTGGTGAGGGCTGCCGCTTTAAGTCCGTATGATATACACGGTGCAATAACCATTTTGTAAATCAGGCGTACTATTTTCCAGTCCATGTTGGATTTCTTTATAAAATGCATTAGGGCCTTGGAATTGCCTATGGCTTGCCGGCATCTCTTCTTTATTGTGTCTCTCCTACTATGTCCTGCCGTAATATATGTGCCGAGATATTTTATTTCGTCTACGGGTATTGGAACTCCGTCCAATACGATCACTTGTGGGCGCTGGGTGTTTATGGGGTCTCTTATAAGAATTTTCGTCTTTGTTTCGTTAGTATCGAGACCTACTGTTTTTAATAGTGCTTTCATATGCGTGACGATTTGGTCAAGGTGTTGTTAATCTTGACAAACGATGATGAGGTCATCCGCGAAGGGAAAGAATAAGTGGTAAGACTATTTCTTCATCTTGGTCCAGTTTTATGTTGGGAATTTCTTCTTCCAGTGTTTTGAGGACATCATCCATTAATATTGTAAATAGTCTTGGTGACAGTGGGCAGCCTTGTTTTACTCCTTTTCCTTTGTTGATCAAGTTACTTTGCTGTCCGAACCATTTGATGCAGGTCCGTTCATACATGCAGGCTTTTATTATCCTATTGGTTAAAATCTTATTGGTCCTTGAAAGGAGAATATCCTTGAGCACGTTTAGGTCTATAGTATCAAATCCTTTGGCGATATCTAGCGCCAGTACATATGATCTGTTACCCGCGCGCCATTCTTCGTCTAATACTCTGCGTAGTGTGAAGATGTGGTCATCGGTGGATCTATTGCGGAGAAATGCTGCTTGGTAGTTCCCTAGTTCTTTTGTTATCTCGTCTAGTGTGATGAGCAGGTATGTCGCGTATATGCGATATCCTGTATTACACATTGTTATACGGCGATAGTCATTGATGTCTTGAGGGTTTCTGATTTTGGGGATAGGTACTTGGACCGTTTCATTCCAGGACTCCGGTATTATATTTTCTGTCCATGCTCTGTGCATTGTTTTGGTAATAACCTTTAACAGTTGTGGCGGTATTCCTTTGTACAGTTACGGGACTACCTGATCTGTACCCGGCGCTGTTCCGTTACGCATGCGGCTGATTATCGTTTTTATGTCGGCTATTGTTGGACCATTTTCTAGATAGTCAGGGTTTAATGAAGTTTCTTTACGGATAATCATCATTTTAGGGCCTTCTGATTTCCTTAATTCCTGTTCCCAGCATGACATTGGGATAAATCGTTGTTTTTTCCACCGTCTCGATTGAAGCTGGTGTCGTCTGTAATAGAGGTACACGATTTGCATGCGTTTGCTTGGGTGTTTTTTCCTAGGCCTTCAAAAAATGCTCTGCATTCTCGTTTTTCTTCATTATCAATAATTTCCTCAAGACGTCGTCGGTATTCTTTGAGTTGTTTATTGATTGTTTGGTCGGTTGGTCGACGTCTTTTAAGAAATTTGGCTCTTTGTAAATTTGCCAGAGCAATTCGGTATTCCCGCGATCTAGCGGGTTTTACGGAAAGTGTTTTTTGGGCTACTGACTTCATAACCCCTGTAATAGATTCCCACGGAATGTCGGGCGTATATTCGTCGTCATTTTCTATAAATATGTAGTTGTTCGCCGTAAGTTCTTCCATAATCCCGTTATGGTATTTTACTTTTGTGTCATTCATTTAATTTCGTGCTAGGGCGGTGTACGAACACTATTTATAGTTGAACTTTAAAGCTATTATCGCTTTTAACTTAGTTTGGGTTGTACTCTTTGTTGATTCCATTTGCGTGTCGCCAGTTCTTGGAAGCAGGTTTAGTGGGTCTATTTCACCCCAGATTATCTTGTGGTCGGAAATATGCAGGTAGCTCCATTGTCCTTTGATGAAGTTAAATGTGTGTGGCGCATTATTCGAGATAATTATATGGTCTAGTTGTGATTTTGTTTTCCCGTTAGACCATGTGGCCCGACATGACTTGCGAGCCCAGGTGGTTTCTACTTTTAAGTTTTCGCGGGAACAAATATCCATTAGCATTTCTCCGATGATATTTGATGATTTGTGTTGGAGATTTGTTCCTATAATTCCCTTTTTCCTGTATTCCTTTGTATCGCCTAGTCCGATATGCGCGTTTAAGTCACCTAGCATTAATATTTTGGCTTTGTTTGGTTTCTTTTGAATAATCTTTATAAGTTGCGAAAACGCTGCGGTTGCTCTCGTGGAAGAGCTGGGGATATGTGCGTTTATTACATATATGTAGTGTATTAGTGGCCGATGTTATTGTTGCTGCCTTGGTTTCCAGATCTCGATTTATATTGTGGACCGATAAGTTCAGGTCCTTTCTAATTAGTATAGCTAAGCCACAGTGTGCGATGCTGGTTGTGCCTGATAGATACCAGAGATAGTGTTTTGACACGTATGTCCCCGATGTCATGTTTGTTTCCTGTATACAGGCTATGTGTATGATTCTGTTTGTCAATTCAGCATCAATGTTGAGTCTCTTAGGTATTTCGGCGCATCCTCTAACGTTCCAAGTAGCAATGCGCAGACGCTCGCTTGTGACTTTTGGTTTAAATATGGGGCTGTGTCGTATCATCGTTTATCCGGTGTTGTCAGGGATGTCATCTATTGATGTTATGGTTGACCCTGAGGAGGTCATGGTTGTTGCATTAAGTATCGGGGAAGGTATGTTGTTATCAGTTTGGCTGTCGGTTGCTAGATTCGTGGGTAAATTTTGTGATTCAAGCAAGTATACGCTGTCGTAGTGGTTTACTGTGAAGTTGAGGTTGATAGATCCCACTGCATCCGCGGGATTCTTGGGCCTGTATGTGAGCGATGGTGTATTTTGCTGGTGGATTGTTACGTAAATTAGAAAGTATTCGGCGGCTGCTATTATAATCTCTTCTCCAGCCCAAGTGCCGTAATTGCGCAGATTTTTAATGTAGTCATTGAGGGTTTCTTCAGGCTCGGCGATTGCAAACTTTATGTTCTGTTCATCGCAGTTTTCTTCTACATATTTAACTAGGTCCTTACGAATGTGGGTGTGGTCGAGTGTTAATTGATATAGGTGATTAATTTGGTCAGCAATTGCGTGGAATAGGCAGTTACCATCTCTCGGCATTGATAAGGCTTTCATCTTTTTGGAATGTTGTTGAAAGAAAGAACTTAGACCTAATTTGATTAATTTGAACTACCTACGTACCTATCGTTAATGGTACGGGTTGTGGCTGTCAAAGCTTGTGCGTACCTTTGCGCACTTATTCTCGGTATTTTCTAAGAGAATTGGAGGCTGGGCCTGGAAGCTATAAAATAGGCGTGAGAGAGACCCGCTTAGGACAAAGAGTCTTTGATTTTATTTTTGTTATTGTTCGTCAGCTGCCTTTCGTTAATTGCCTGTTTTCTGCAAGATGGTAAAATGATCCTTTTATGATGTGCAAGTGTTGGCTTTTGCTCGCTATTTCTCAGAATATGCAGTAGGCTTGCATTATTGTTTATTTTATTTTTGTAACAGGTCAAGATGGGCTGGTTGGACCAGATGGTGGCAAATAGTTTAGTTTTGTTTTATTGTGCTTGGGTAGGTTTCTGCCTAGTTTTGTATTTTCGTATACCTATCACCTACCTATTTGTGCGGGACTATGCCTATGGAATAGTTTAGAGATGGCGTAGTAATTTGGAGCGAGAGCGGTATCTGTTTATGAAATGGTAACCAGCATTACGAAGGATGTTACCTGCCAGATATAAAGTTAGTTTTGCTGTTTTATCTGATCTAGGGCTATCTTAATCGGAGCAATCTCACCAGGTTGTTGCTCAGCTAGTGAGACTCTCTGCACTGACATCATCTACTTCAGTTCACTTCATTAGTGCGTAGTAGTGAGGTCCGTGACACGGGTCGACGTTCAGTCCCTGTAAAAGGCCCTATTGTTTATTGCTCGTTGGAATTCGTTTTTTCTTAGCTCGTTGTCCAGAGAAGGGGCTTATTGCACAAAAAAAAAAACGTATTTGCTTCGCCGTTTTTCAGCTGTGTTAGTTTGAGGAATATTTTTTCGTAATTTATCTCTTTTGTTTAACTTTTTCTGTCCGGTATTGTTTGGGTTTTAGTGTCCTTATTCACGTGCCTGCAGGAAGTGCATGAAAGGGCCTGCCTCTTGGCGTGGGATAACACCACGACTCGTTGCGCAACTCTAGTTTCTATTGACTTGGTATTTATGATGATGTATTAAGCACCACGAACGTCTGTGATGAAATGAAATAAGTCTGTTTCCCAGGTTGTTGCTGTTGAGATAGCTTAATTTTATGGGTTAGATTTACTTAAGATATACCTTAAATAATGAAGATTCTACGTCCTATGTAATCGTTTGTGTGTCCGGAGAAAGCAATTCATTGATAAGGTTAGGTTATTGCTGAGGAGATATCCCAGTGTCATGACGCACCTAATGTGCTGGATAGGGTCGGTTAATACTCCAGGATAACGGCGTGTCGTTAGGAAGTACTGTTATGTATTGCGTGAGACGTAAACTCGGGGTCTCTTCTAGTAGATTCGTCTGTGGAGATAAATATTGGTTGCATGCGTTAGGACACTGAATAGGAACGGGCTCACCAGGCAACACTCGTTGAGTTGTCTCAGCTATGTGCACCTATTGTCGTACACAATATTGTACACGTATTGTCACAGCAGCGTGGCGTAGCCTATTATCTGGTAGGGCGCAGCTCAGAACCTATCTAATTCACACTTCACGCACTCTACTTTCACACTTGTAGCTATATTAGACACTCTCGCTGATACAAAATCTCCGAAACGCGAGAAACCAGAGACAGAACAAAGGCGCGCGCCGGGTTGTAAACTATTGTTTGTTTAAATGCGTTTGCAAGATGTCGGAGGTCTATAGACACGTCCGTTCGGTCCGGCAACACAAACGCCCTATATATATATATATATACAGTATTATGAAATTAATTAATTTCATAATACTGTATATATATAATATTATATTATAATAATAATAATTATAATAATATTATTAATCTTAAAGTAAAAAAACTGTAAATATTTGTCATATTTCAGGATTCAGTTACGAGTTTAAATGTCAGGAAATTCCCGACCTATGTATTTAGGTAAACATAGTATTGGACACGTGTGTGCGTGCCTTATTATGTCGGGGGAAGTCCCTTGACAAGTTTTGGTTGATTTGGTTGAACTAAAAGTATTGATTTAAATCAATGTTTTTCAAAAACACTTGGTTTTAATCGCAATTTAAATCACTGATTTAAATTGTATGGGGACCCCCTTAAATTTATATAATCTCGTGTAGTTCATTATTTTTTCTGTTGTCGCAGAAATACGCATTCTGTGAAAATTTCGGCTCTACCTATTCCTATACCGATTCACGAGACTCAACCACGGAAAGCCCGGTGACGGACGGACAGACAGGCGGGCAGACGGACAGACGGATCCCATTTGGCACCCTTAGTACCCTAAGGAATCCTAAAAATGTATAGGCATGCTGTCGGATTTCAAACTGTCATTTTAGTTCCATAAAGGTTAGACGAGCTCATTAGTCTAAAAGATAAGGTTTTTTACTACCCACTAATGGATTGACCTTTATAGGTCAAGTGCTGCCAAGCTAAATTAATTTTCAAGGGAGTTCATTTTATACAACCCTCAGTTGAGATTAAAGAAGACTTTTAAATTCATTTCGTACCTGAACACATTTTGTTTGGTCAATTTATATGACAAGCAATCACCTTTTATGCCACCCTCAGTTAGGATAACTTTTAAATAACTTTCATTGCCTAAATTAATTAAGCACCTTAATTTCTATCATGAATCGCTTTTTTATGTCCCACTGTTAGGCAAAGGCCTCCCCTTTCTTAGGCCACTTATTCCTGTCAGTTGATGCCCCGGCCAAGTCTGGCAGGAACTTGTCCAGGTCATCCGGCCATCCTACCCCTACGCCGGTGCCCGTCGCTTGGCACCCATTCGGTGGCATGTTTCACCTACTTCTGGGGGTGCATGGGGAAAACTTGTCCGGCCCACCTCCATTTTAGGTTAGCGGTCATTGTGCCTACGTCAGCAATGCCAATGGAGTGTGGCGTCGTGTTCCTAACGTGATCCGTCAGTCTAACACCTGTTATGCTGCGCTCCATCGCTCTTTGACAAACCTTGAGTCTGGAGTTCTGGTTCTCCGTCAGCGACAATGTCTGAGCACCGTAGGTTAGGATAGGCAGAATACACATGTCGACGAGACATTGCGCTTCTGTGATAATGGAAGGTTGCGATCATTAATCGCTTTAAAAAGGTTTATCCAAACGCCAAACAATGAATAACTTAAGTTGACCGTCTCGCCCCGTCGTGTTATCGTCACTGAACCGTCATTGTGCTCTTCTTCACCGTGCCGGCCCGACTACGACCCGGCCCCGACACGACAGTTGTCAACCACGCCAGGCAATCCTCACAGATAAGTGCGCGCTCGGCCGCCCACACACAGCTACATTCCGTTCCGCGTATGTACAAGCCGCCACACGCTCATGTTGCTGAGATTTGGGGTGCAATACGGGTGCGCAGGGCAGAGCCAGTCCCGAGTGCGACAAAGCCACACGACGCACGATTTACCAATAGATAAGACCGGATCTCTGAACGGCCGCACATGGCTATAGAGGACGTAGTCATAGCGATGGCAGCGTATAACACTTTGTATTTGCTGGATGTATTATATTTACGTCGCCAAAAATTAATGTTATGAAACGGTTTTGGGTTTACCCAACTAAAAAAGTGAGGTATTTAGATGGCGTGTATTACAATTTATTTGAAAAACCTTGTCAAATCCCATATTAAGCTTCCACTGACGTCGTTGTCGGGCCGGGTCGTGGCTGGCCCGGCCCGGTGAAGAAGCGCTCATTGTCGACCAGATGGTTGGCTTATTAGGCCACCTAACTATTTCGAATTTTGCGATCACGTAGAGTGGTTTTTCAAGACCACTTAGGGACCTTAGGGCACTACACCATATTGTTGTTGAAGGGCCTAACCCTATCCGAAGGGTCTGACAAATCTTATTGATTTTTTAATACTGTTGGAAAAATACCTTTACCCGGCTACCCTTTTAAAAGGTACAACGCACTTGAGTAGAATCACATGCACACTCTGTATTAAAGGTATGTGATGGGTAATGGCAAGGTATATGCAGAGCTCCGTGGTCTAGTAGGTTTCAAGCTTGCTTCTCACGGGTGAAGGTTCGAATCCCGGTGCTGACCTTGTACCAATGAGATAACAAATTTATCTCAACTGCATAGTACGGACTTTCTATCGATGATGGAATACGTCGTGAAGAAACCTTTATTAGTCTATAGCTACGGGGATGGGCTAGCCCTCTGTCACGCAAAATGGAGTGTTGAATAACTGGCTATAAGTGGGCATAATATTGCCTCTGCCACCCCGTATGGGATAAGTCGTGACGCTATGTATATTATGGGAAGGTAATATAACTCGACCCTTTCGCCAACTCCAAAGAAAGTGAGGAATTGTGACAAAAATCAAACCTATTGCAAGTGGCAACTCTCTGACACCTATCATAACATAATACACAATTCATTTAAAATTCATGACGTTCTAACGGTGATGCAAAATATCGTGAGGAAACCTTCATTACTCCATAGCTGCAGCGATGGGCTAGCCCCCTGTCACGCAAAATGGAGTGTTGAATGACCGGCTCAAAGTGGGCACAATTGTGCCTCTGGCCGCCGTATGGGAAAAGGCGTGACGCTATGTTATGCTGTCAAATTGGCGTTTTAACAACCAGAGCGCGATTATCTTATTTCACAAGATGTCGTTGTCATGTCATTATAAGTGATTGTGATTTGAATTTGAAAGTAATTGGGATATGTCATACAAACAAACAAACATTTACATACAGGCACATACATTGCTTCTGGTCCCACACTAGGATACACTGTGTCGTGGGAACCGGAATCAGCGACGTCACTCACATATAAACATCCAAGACCTGGGTTTTTTTTTCTGTAACCCCAGCCGGGGATCGAGCCCGGGACTTCTCGCATGGTAGGCAGAGCCACAACCACAGCGCAACAGAGGTCGTCAAGAAATACAGAATTGATCTACTGTTTTATTAGTTTGTTAGACGCCTTCAGAATTCAACCACTGACTGCTATTAGGAAACAGTAAATTATTCCCCTCTCAAGTCCAGAAGTTTCAGAGGTTTTGTTTCTGAAGTCTAAAGTCTGAAGGCTGCGGCGTTGAAATCTGGAGCTAAACATTAAATTAAATGCAAACTTAGTCTTTAAGTTATCTGTCCCCTTTGTTAGTCTATAGAAGCAAATTAACTAACTGATTCAGCTTTAAGAGGAAAATGCTGTTGAAAAGGACAGTACCGACTGAAGTTACTTTTTTAGTTCGGGTCTAAAGTCAGTTACAATCAACTTCTTTATATATGTAGTTATGTTTAGCATGTGCGAGTACGCTTTATAATATGTATGTGGGCACTCGTACATTTAGTTTATATTGTACACCTGCTCAGCAACCGACCTTTCTGATCCTAATTGGTTTGCTGGAAGAGATCTCTTATTAGAGATAAGCTCGCCTTTGTACATTTTTTAAGATGAGTCTTGATGTCTGTATATTATTAGTGTGCAATAAAGAAATTATGAATTATGAATCTTTTGAATCGACTTTAAAATGGGAAATAATAAACCGACCGAATAAACCTCTGAGCGAATGGTCATGAACAGAAAAAAAATATGACGAAGCCACCACTTATTGGCTAAATAAAATCCAACGTTCGTTTTGTATTTTATGTTACTTGAAACTCGACTTCAAGTTACTGTTTTAATATTTCTAGTCGCGCAATTTAGTAATTTTGTCAAACCAGTATTTCTAGCCGCAGTAAGTTATTTGTCGCTATTCAGTAATGAAGTCATGCAAAACCAGTATTTCTGCCAAGAAAAAACTGGATGGATAGTTACATGTTAAGGATACTACCCCTTTAAAATTGAACTTGAGATAAACGAAACTCTTTGCTTAAATTTGTACCATAAAATTGGGTGAATAGACATCGAGAACTGGAATTGGAAGTCAATGGGAAAAAAAAACCGGTCAAGTGCGAGTCTAAATCGCGCACGAAGGGTTCCGTACCACCGTTCAATGGAAGCGATGGTGTGGAGTGAATAGTTTGGATTTTACACAGCAAAATATTGTTTACAAAGTTATTGGTGCGGTTACTTTTACACTCCATGTACGTAACCAGGTGCATCCATAAGTTTGTATGTGGTATTAAAAGAATTGTTGTATGGGAGCCCCCTTAAATATTTCTTTTATCCTGTTTTTTAGTATTTGTTGTTATAGCGGCAACAGAAATACATAATCTGTGAAAATTTCAACTCTCTAGCTAGCTAGGTTCTTGAGATACAGCCTGGTGACAGACGGACGGACAGCGAAGTCTTAGTAATAGGGTTCCGTTCTTACCCGTTGGGTACGGAACCCTAAAAAAACGCCAAACTTTTCGTTAGAGGGCACTATACGTTTGTTTCACAAAGAGTTTCATTCATCAGAAGTTGGTGCCTTGATAAACATTGTTAATAGCAACAAAATAAAACATTAAAAAGCGGCTATATGGATATCTCTAGATAAAAAAACTCTTTGCATAAATTTTCTTTACTCTGTGATTCATTTGTATGTAACCTCACGTGAACGGATCTCTCTGCTTACTTACTCTATATCAGTTATTAAACTTTTAGCAGCCTCTGGAACAAGCTGGACAGTTTACTTCCATATTTTATATACGTATTATAGAAGAACTTGCTGGAAATAAAAAGCGATCCAGGTGTGAAAAGGGATGACTTTCTTCTGTTTCTCTACTCACTCCATTTTACGGTACCTACTTTATTAGTAAAGTAAAGTAAAGTAGTAAAGTATTATTTATTTGCATGAATATAGGTTTACAACAGTTCTTACAGAGAATGCCACATAGAGTTTCTCTATATTCTGCCATGTAGACATACAAATTTTGTATCACATATGTAATTAAATAAATTAGCAAAATTTACATATTATTAACAATTATTATTTTAGTACAATATAGTTATATAACAAATGAATTATTATAGTTAATATTAGTACATGTCGTAATCATTATTGAATATTTTATTTTAATGCATTGTCAATTTATCATCTAAGAACTCCTGCACACTATAGTAAGCCTTTTCGACCAAGAAATTTCTCAGTAAAGCCTTGTACGAGTGCAGTTGGTTAGCATCCCTAATTGATTTCGGTAACTTATTATAGAGCCTTGGCGCCATACCTAAAATACTCTTATCATAAAACGCAGTGGAGCGTAAAGGAGCACTTAATTTGACCTCTCTTTTACTATTCATTTTCTTAAATAATTGCCAGTTTGTCTTTACAAATAGAGCAGTCTCATATATATATAATGATGGCAACGTTAATAATTTTAATCTTTTAAAATAAGGAATGCAGCTATCTGTTGGCTTTAGTTTACAGATTGACCTTATGCACCGTTTCTGTGCTTTTAGCGCCTTATTTTTGTCGGTAGAGTTCCCCCAGAATATAATCCCATATCTTAAAGTTGAGGCGACGAAGGCATGGTAGACTGTTAGTAAAGCCGATTGTCCAGTTACTTTTGAAAGGATGTAGAGTGCATAAGAAAACTGACTTAACTTTTTACATAAATGATCTATTTGTGGTTTCCATGTCAAGTGAGAATCAATGTAAAGTCCTAAAAATTTTGTTATATTTGCTGTGTCGATTATCTTATTATTATAGTGTATGTCAAGATTATTATTCGTCGATTGATTGTAATTATTTTTAAATGTCATAATGTTTGTTTTGTCAAGATTAATCAAAAGGTGATTACGTTCTAGCCATCCAACAATGTTTTTTAGAGAATTATTAATGTCTGATTCATATGTGTTTTTGTCTTGACACTCAGCAATCATGGTACTGTCATCTGCAAACAATACCATTGGATGAGATACCGATGCAGGAAGATCATTGATATAAATAAGGAACAATAATGGTCCCAACACGCTACCCTGCGGCACTCCATATTGTACAATTCTCGGGTCTGACAAGTACTGAATTTCTGTTTTCGTTTTAGGGTTGATTCTGGAGATCTGAGTTAACTGTACTCTGTTGCTCAAATAGCTTTTAACAAGTTCTAGCACATTACCCCGAACACCATAAGCATAAAGTTTATTTACCAGTATGGCGTGGTCAACGAAGTCGAATGCTTTAGTCATATCCATGTATAACGCGGACACAGGGATCTTTTTATCCACATGTGTTATCACCTGTACCAAAAAATCATATATAGCTAGGACTATCGTTCTTCCCTTTCTAAACCCCTTCTGTTCTTCCACAAATAGCCCTTTTTTCTCGAAGTATTGATAAAGAGCATTGTAAAATACTTTTTCAAAAACTTTTGTTAGGATGGGGATCAGCGCAACCGGTCTATAGCAACTCATGTCTTCTCGATCTTTCTTCTTAAACAGAGGTCGTATGACTGAGGTTTTAAGCTTTTCTGGAAATATGCCTTGCTGGATTGATAGGTTAATAATACTGCTCAAAACTGGTGCTATCAGATCCGCCACATATTTGATAACCTTTGTTGACAAGTTGTCATACCCAGTACTATTAGTGTTTTTTAGGTTTATTATTATTTTAAATACCTCGGTCGGAGTTGTTGGCATTAAAAATAATGAATTGGGATTAAAAGGCACGGACATGAGATTATTTGTGAGAGTATGATTCATGCGATGTTGTGTTATTTGATCGATGTAGAAATCATTAAATAATTGCGAAATTTCTTGCGGATCATTAAAAATTTGGCCATCAATTTTAATTTGTTTTATGTCATCTTTTGGTTTCGTCTTATTATTATTATAGCTGTTTATTATTTTCCATGTAGCCTTCGATTTATTATTTGATGTTTTAATTAAATACTCATTTTGAGATTTTTGTGTTAGTTTTATAATTGTTTTAAGTCTCTTTGAATAGTTTTTGTAAATCTGTTTATTTTGTTGGCTAGGATACTGTCTTGATTGCCATAATAACATTCTTTTCTTTTTTGAACATAATTGGATTCCTTTCGTCACCCACTTTGGTCGTTTATTGCTTGACATCCGAATCTTGATTTTTGGAAAACACAAATCATATAGAAGTTTAAACATTTGATGGAGCTCATTAAAAGCCTCATTGGCGTCGTTGCTGCTATACACTTCAGCAAAGCTAAGACTTGAAATGTGTTTCCTGAACTTATTTAAGTACTCAACGCTATAATCTTGCCTATAAATTGACCAATTTTGGAAGCTGCAAAGGTTTTGAACCGGGCATATAAGTATTTGTCCAGTATGGTCGGAAAGTGCAAATTCTACTATCTCAGCCTCACAGCCTTGTATATTATGGATAAAATTGTCTAAACATGTTCCACTAGTTAAACGTGTTGGTTCATTGAATGTGAGTTTAAGATTATAATTTGATAGCAGATTTTCAAATTCAACCACGAATCTGTTAGATTTAAGTCAGTCGATGTTAAAATCTCCACACAAAATAGTTTTTATTTTATTTTGTGAAAGTTTTGATAACAGTTTTTCCAGATTTGTAAAGAAGGTCTCAAAAGTCTTTACATCGTACTTGGCTTTTCTGTAAACGCAAATAATATTTATATTGTGGTCAGTCAGAGTGATGCCACAGCATTCAACAGCATTGGTGATATTACAGTTCGCTATATCAATTACATTATAGTTAAGTTTATTTTTAATAAGTACCGCCGCTCCGCCACTTCGGGTGCTTCTGGCAGAATATATAGCTAGCGTGTAGTTTTCAATATTCAGTGAGTATATATCGGTCTCGATCATGTTATGCTCCGTTATTCCTAATACATCTACTGATACTCCGGTCGTTTTAAGCTCTTCTAAGTGTGCAGTTAACAAGTCCAATTTGTGAACAAGACCGTTGATATTTTGGTGAAATATATTAAGGCAGTTATGCACGAAAAAAAATATTATCATTATTATTAATATTCGAATAATTATCTATATTATCATTGTCATTTAAATTATGTTCGTTTTCGTTACCATTGTCTTTGTGATTGATTTCAACATAGTCCGTTTGGGTCTCTATATTAACTACTGCAGGCAATTTAGTAAGACGGTCATTCTGGGTCTCTACATTTACAAGTACAGGCAATTCAGTACGACGCTCCATTTGGGATCCTTTGTAATCTGAAAGTTTCTGAGCATAGCCAATTCTAAGAATTTCTTGTAGTAATTGCCTGCACGTGTACTCATTGTTGTTGAGCTGAACATTTCCGAAATTATAATTTTCGTCCGTGTTCAAGAAAGTGGTGTTTACAAAACGTGAGCATAAGTGCCTAAAAGTTGCGTTAACCATGTTTTTGTTTAGATATTTGCTTCTAGCAGCTTTACAGATTATAACATTGTTTTTAAGATTACTAAGGTTATAGTACAATAAGGATTGTAATTTGAGTGGGTCCTTATCATTTGAGCCTCCAATCACAATAATAACATCATTTTTACCATAAATTTGGCAAAGCGATGATGATCTCAGAACGTTATCCATGGTAGCATTAGGTTTAATAATAGACCCTACAGCAAAATTGGTACCCAAAAGTTCTTGAAGGATTATGGACATTCCCCTTCCTTGCTCATCTCCTAAAATAATTACTCGACGTTTATTATGCGTTTGCTGCTGACATTTAGTGTCCTTGGTGTTGCTTGTATTGTCGATATATATTGATGCAAGGGTTTTATTTGCTTTGAACGCCAAATCTGTGTTCTTGGGAATTCGAATTTCTTGCTGTGAAAGTATGGCCTGTTTATTGGGGTTCATCTGTCCAACCACTCTGCTCGTAAATTCTCGTGTAGTCTTCCGAGGGAAGCCGATTTGTATCACATTTGGTGTGAGTTTGCGGTATTGTGGCGAGAAGAATATTGGTGCTGACGGTGCTGACTTATTTCTTGATGGCGATGATCCACAGAGACCTACTGCTTTACATAGATCTATTTTTCTATTATTCTCAGCTAATGTTTGTTTGAGACTTAATATCTCCATGCTTAAATGGTCAATCTCATTGTTTGCGGTATCAAGCTCTGAGCGAAGTCTCTTGTTATTATCTCGCAAGTCATTTAGCTCCTCATGATCCTTTACATTGGGTAGGCTTTGTGAAGACAGATTTAGGATTGAATCGTCACAGCTTTTCTGACGAATGGAACTGGGAATAATTCGCCGTGGCCTGCGTGTGATATTCTCTTCCCCCGTACATGGAGTTAAAGTATTACTGCTTCCATTGATGGGTGATTTGGGCGACTGATCTGGGAAAGGTATATTTTGTCGCGCTGCCGCTGTACTCTGGCATACTGGACATACATAATTTATCTTCAGTCGTGATAGGTTTCCCATATAGTGTGCCTTTGTCATGTTGAGACAATTATGGTGGTAGTGGTGGTGACATTTGATGCATGTCAGCAGCTCGGAGCCAAGGATAGTGTCGTTGCATATGTTGCAACTTGCAATGCATCTTGCTAATTAAATGTAAAGCCCTCAATATACAGCTAGCGACACCTAGTGGCGGGGTTGTTGAATAAGTTAGCTTTCTTGGTCCGGTCGTTGGTCTTTTCAATTAGTGACTATCAATGATATCACTGGTAAGCCACCATCATGTGTAGGGATTCTCTCAAAGATGTCGCCACAATACGCTGCCACAAAGAAAAGAAGAAAGAGAAAAAGTGATGCCCGAGACTGGATTTGAACCCGAGATGCTTGTCGTACAGAAGACGTGTTAAACCACTGGGCTATCAAGTCTTGCTAAGCATGTGTTGAAAATCTCATATAGTTAACGAGGTGCCTGGGATACGTCGGTCGTTTGTGGACTTTGTACTGACGCCAAATCGTCACAATATTTACATGTGTTAATATGACGAATATCCACTGAATTTCATTTCAATTGTACATAAAAGGTTTTATTCACTTCGCACCCCTGTCACGTCACTTTTATTGTTCTTTATTTAAGCTTTGTAGTAAGCGTCCTTTTTCACTTTTATCACTGGTTTAATCCTTTATTCACTTTCAGCACTGGTTTTCACAATAGATATCAAAGTGTCTATACTTTATTTATGCTGGCACATTAAAATTTGTTTATCGCTGTGCTTAATTCTATTTTTAGATAATTAATTATTACGGAGATCCGTTTTAAGAAATGTTTACACTTCAACCTCGGTGAGTATTCACATATTCTCGGTGAGTACACTAGTACACTTATTTTATACATATATTGTCGGTAACATATATAAGCTAAAGCCTTTAACCGAAAAGGCGGGAGGCAGTCAGTACATAAGAATTATTTATTTGATGCATCTGATTATACACTCCATCCTCACCGTTCACCAAGAAATTGCAGTTTTTAAATATTTGTTTCTTATGGTAAAATATTTTATGTTGTGCTCCTCTGCAACCGCCTCCTCACGAAATGCTAGTGCTTTGCACCCTCAGAGAATTCTACGGTTGTTTGACAAACTTGGCTAGTTCATGGATTCTAACCAGTTTGGTTGTTTTACGTGCTTAATCTTGACTTACAGATGTGGCTTTGGTCAGAGAAGAAACTGGTTTAGTTGCCCAACTTTAATATTGTCCTCAATGTAATTGGGTTGATGGCAGATACGCACTTGACTGAGGTCTAGGATCGCCCATGGTCTAGGCTTCACGCTCGCTACTCACGGAGGTGATGCGGGTTCGAATCCAGTGCTGACCATGTACTAATGAGATGAGTAATTCATCTTAAGTACATTAAACGGACGTTCTAAAGGTGATGGAAAATATCGTGAGGATTCCTTTATTCCCCATAGGTGCGGTGATGGGCTAGGCCCCTGTCAGTCAATAATTGAGTACAATTGTGCCTCTTCTCCAAGTGAAAAAGGGTGATGCTATGTAAGTTGACAGATCGAGTCAACTTAAATTGTATTGTATTAATCATCATCATCATCATTGGCAGTTTCTGTCCGCCCACTGCTGGGTATAAGCCTTCTCCATTTTGTGCCAGCCACTCGAGTCCAGGTCTTCCCGGGATGTTGGTATTTATTGTATCACTTGAGATCAACCATAACACAAAGCGGCACGTCACGGCGTCTTTTCCCTGAAGGCTCGTGTATCGGTGAAATTATATAGCAACTCGATTCGTGCTGGTTGACATTTTGTACACAACCGTATTACAGTAAAGTTAATAACAGCTCACACTGCGACATAACTGTTACATCAGACGCTGCGGTAGAATATTTCGAAATTGGTGTTTTTTTATTTCTTCAAAACCACTGACTAATTCTTCGTTTCAAACCTATATTTGCGCCGATGTCAATGACAGACCAATAATAAATTAAGCATAAGAGGGCGCTAGCTCATTGCCGCGCCGCTGTTATGGACTTAATGAAGATCACGAAGTTTTCCATATAACAAAAAACATTAACATTGCTTCTAGCCCCACACTAGGATACCCTGTGTGAAGCAATCTATTTATGTTATATGTACTTTAATTTTAATTTAATAAAATTATATTGTACTTACAGTAAACGAAAACAATTTACGCATACGATAACCATCGAAAGGAAGCGTACGTAGGACGTTCCTTCTCGCATTACGGAGCGAAACTGTGTAAATTCTGTGGAAACTCCAGTAACTTCACACTGCTACTCTTCATTGTAACTGGAAATTTCATCTCAACAAAAGTTGCAACGATGGCTGCAACGTTGGATCCAACGTCCGTGCCGCGCTTTGATGCATTATTTAGCAAAGGGTGTCAATTTGCACTGACATTGAGTGCATTAAGACCTACGCTCTAACTTTTTACTGCAATACAGTGGCCCTATTCCGGTAGCACAATGACGATAAAGTTCAGTGACAATGTGGCGACGACACGGCAGTCAGCTATAGGTATCCATTATTTGACTATTTTGCAGTAATGTATGTGCCTATATCTATAATATAAAAATGAATCGCAAAATGTGTTGGTAAGCGCATAACTCAACAACGCCTGGACCAATTTGGCCAAATCTTTTTATAAAATGTTCGTTGAAGTTCAAGGATGGTTTTTACGGCGAGAAAAATTAGAATTATTGCTGGGAAAACCCTAAAAATAGCCCTTTTCTTTTTCCCATACAAATGATTTGTAACTAAAACGTAGTCAATTTGAGCTTTATTGCTATGGTATAAAGTTCATATTAAATTACAAGCACTCACTGTTGTCTAAGCAATGTAGGTGTGTTCCTAACGTCAAAGATCATATCTATCAAAACAATGTGCGTGTGTGCGTTGGAGCACAGAATACATAGTTGGAGGAGTTTAATGTCGCGTTCCGAAACTCGCGTTTCTTTTGTATTAGTTTCGGCACGCGAGATAAAATGCATCAGTTTCCACGTCATTACATCAGTCAAACAAAAATCGCGTTACCAACAGTGTTTTATTATTTTTAATATCCAAATTTTAAATAAATAAAACAATTCGTACGGCTTAAAACGATTTGACTTCAAGTCATATCAAATTTAAAAAAAAAAAAAGTTGTCTGTTACATAATCTACTGAGTTTGCTTTTGTCAACTGATACACGAAACAAATTCGTATATCGTGTTTTGTGCAGAGTGTTTAGTTAGTTAGTGTTTGTTTAGTTCGTGATTAGTGAAAAAATAATTTATATTTGATATGCCTCCTATAAGACGAAGCAATTTAGGTAGAAGAACCAGAAATGCTACAAACCAAGCTAATTACCGATCTAATCGTACTGCACAAGAACGTGACGACGGAAATGAACGTGAAAGAATTCGGATATCACAAACGCGTGAAGCGCGAGCGCGACATTCAACTAATAATCACGCAAGTTTGAATCGAGCTGCTTTCAGTTACGATGTGTCAATTGACTACAGTAACTACCAATGTGTTGTTATTGGTTATATGAACTCGGTTTGCTCACACTGTAAGGCATTAAAATACAAAAACGAAGCCAATGGATTGTGTTGCGCAAATGGTAAAGTGAAATTGATACCATTGGATCCACCACCAGAACCATTGTACTCATTGGTTTCAGGAATAGGAACAGATTCTATACACTTTTTGACACATATCCAACAATATAACAATTGCTTTCAAATGACTTCATTTGGGGCAACAAATGTAGTTCGGGAAAATTTTATGCCAACTTTCAAGGTATGTATTATAGCAGTTACTCATAATTATTTTAGCGAACAAAATTTTCTGTCACCAAAGTTAAGATGTGTCACTAATCTTCAATTTCTTAATCATTACGAAATATATCACTTAGTCATCATATTATATGGTGATTCAGTTTCAGTGACACTTTTATTATATTTTATATTTGATAGATATTAGTTAAAACTAAATATATACTTTTTAAGATCAAATATTATTTAAGTTTGATCACTGACAATCCATTAATTTATACCACACCATAATATTTTTTTTTTATTTACAGATACAAGGACAAATATATCACAGAGCAGGTTCACTGTTACCAGTGTCAGATAGCGACAACAAATTCCTGCAAATTTATTTTATGGGCAATTCACCACAAGAAATTGATCTGCGTTGTGCACATAACAATTTAGTAAAGAGGTCTATTGTAGAACAATTACAAACTTTATTTCATCAACACAATCAATTGATTATATTGTTTAAAACTGCCCTGGATCTGATGCCATCCGATAATCACAAAATTGTAATCAGAGCTGATAAAACACCTGCAGGTCAACATACAAGACGTTTTAATGCACCAACTATTGAAGTTGCTATCGTTGTAGTTGGAGAAAACTTGGAATCCCGTGATATTGTTTTACATCGTCGGAATGATCAATTACAACGTATAAAGGAAACACACCGCTCATATGATGCACTGCAATATCCCATTATATTTTGGCAAGGTGAATATGGCTACGATTTCTCAATAAAAATGATAAATCCCATTACAGGTAACTAAAATATTAGTTTAGCTATGGCGATAATATCTCAGTCATTATATTATGTATTTTAATTTTATATTTGAATGTTATTAAAACAAAATCTATTTACAGGTTCTGAAACCAACAAAAAAGTCAGTTCAATGAACTATTATTCATACCGCCTAATGATTCGGGAAAATGAAGATAATCACATATTGAAATGTCGGCGAATATATCACAAATATGTTGTTGACATGTATGTTAAAATTGAAACGGAGAGATTAACATTCATCAGGTTGAATCAAACCAAACTCCGATCTGAAGAGTATATTCACCTTCGAGATGCGATTAATACTGATGGAAATGCACAGAATGTCGGTCGGATGACTATTCTTCCAGCAACATACACCGGAAGCCCTCGGCACGAATATGCTCAAGATGCCATGTCGTATGTTCGTCATTATGGTACAGCAGATTTGTTCATCACATTTACATGCAATCCGCAATGGATAGAAATCAAGCAGGAGTTATTCTCTGGGCAATCACCCATTGATCGTCATGATATTACAGCCAGAGTCTTTAGACAAAAGTTGAAATCTTTAATGGATTTCATCGTAAAACATAATGTGTTTGGTGAGACACGCTGCTGGATGTATTCTGTGGAGTGGCAGAAACGAGGATTGCCACATGCACACATTTTGATTTGGTTGGTTGAAAAGATAAGGCCAAATGAAGTTGATGCAGTGATATCAGCTGAAATCCCTAATGTACAAGTAGATCCTGGATTGCATGAGGTAGTTATTAAAAACATGATACATGGTCCCTGTGGAACTCTTAATCAAAATTCACCGTGTATGATGGATGGTAAATGTTCAAAACGATATCCACGGACATTAATATCGGAAACAATTACTGGTAATGACGGTTATCCATTGTATCGTCGCAGATCGACAGCAGACAATGGAAAATCAACAATTGACAAATTAAATCAACAAGATATTGAAATAGATAATCGTTGGATTGTTCCATATTCACCCATTTTATCAAAGACATTCAAAGCACACATCAACGTTGAATCTTGCCATTCAGTGAAATCTATTAAATACATTTGCAAATATGTAACCAAAGGGAGTTGGCTGTGATTGGAATTGGTGCAGAGAATTCCAATGATGAAGTTACCCAATACCAAATGGGCCGCTATGTCAGTAGTAATGAAGCAGTTTGGCGAATATTTTCTTTTCCTATTCATGAGAGACACCCTTCTGTTGTTCACTTAGCTGTGCATTTAGAAAATGGACAAAGAGTGTATTTTACAGCACAGAACGCAGTACAAAGAGCTGCTCAGCCACCATCTACTACATTAACCAGTTTTTTTGAGACATGCTAAAACGATGATTTCGCACAAACATTGCTATATTCTGAAATGCCAAAATATTATACCTGGAATCAATCCTCAAGGAGATTTATACGACGGAAACAAGGAAAACCAGTTCCAGGATATACAGATGTATATTCCACCGATGCGATTGGCCGGATTTATTCAGTACATCCAAGCAATGATGAATGTTTTTATTTACGACTGCTATTAGTCAATGTACGTGGCCCAACATCATTCCAACAGTTACGAACTGTTGATGGTGAATTGTGTGGATCCTACAGAGAAGCCTGTCAACGTTTGCAATTGCTTGAAAATGATGCTCATTGGGATCAAACTCTCAATGATGCTGTAATATCATCACACGCTCATCAAATACGAACATTGTTTTCTATAATCATATCTACATGCTTCCCATCAAACCCAATTGATTTGTGGATCAAGTACAAAGATTATATGTGTGATGATATTTTGTATCAAATACGGAATAGAATGGGAAATCCAAATATACAAATCAGTGAAGAAATTTACAATGAAGCATTGATTTCAATTGAGGACATGTGCTTAATAATGTCAAACAAACTATTAATTCAATTAAGCCTGACCGCGCCCAATCGTCCAATGCATGACGCTTTTAACCAAGAGTTGCATCGAGAAAGACTGTATGATCTCAACGCTTTGAAAGAATTAATTCAAACAAATCTTCCACTGTTAAATGAACAACAGAAGTATGTATTTGAAACTCTTATGAAAGTAACAAATGATGAAACTGGAGGGATTTACTTCTTAGATGCACCTGGTGGTACAGGAAAAACTTTTTTGATTTCATTAATATTAGCAACAATTAGCTCACAAAATAAAATTGCACTTGCACTCGCTTCGTCGGGAATCGCAGCAACTTTGCTGGAAGGTGGTCGAACAGCCCATTCAGCACTAAAATTGCCATTAAATATGCAAAGCAATGAAACTCCAACCTGCAACGTTTCGAAGAACTCTGCAATGGCAAAGGTTTTGCAGCAATGTAAATTGATTGTTTGGGATGAATGCACGATGGCACATAAAAAATCTCTGGAGGCTTTAGACAGAACCTTAAAAGATCTACGGAGCAATAATAACCAATTTGGTGGTGCAATGATTTTATTAGCAGGAGATTTTCGTCAAACATTGCCAGTGATTCCACGATCAACGCCAGCTGATGAACTCAATGCATGTCTAAAGTCCTCCAATTTGTGGAAACATGTCAAAGTATTTCATTTAAGCAAGAATATGCGTGTCGAGTTGCAAAATGACCAATCTGGAAACATATTCTCTAAACAACTCATTGACATTGGTAATGGCAAATTTTCTATAGACATGTTGACTGGCTGCATTAACTTTCCTCAAAGTTTTTGTCAGTTAACTCGATCAAATGATGAACTTAATCAGAAGGTGTTTCCAGATGTTTCTCAAAATTACAGAAACCATGATTGGTTGAGCGAACGAGCTATACTGGCTGCAAAAAACATAGATGTAAATGAATTAAATTTCAAAATTCAAGAACAAATTACAGGCGAATTGAGGATATATAAATCAGTTGATTCGGCTACTAATCAAGATGATGTAGTCAACTATCCACCGGAATTTTTAAACTCGCTGGATTTGCCAGGATTGCCACCTCACAATCTTCAATTAAAGGTTGGATCGGTGGTTATAATGTTGCGAAATATCAACCAACCGCGTCTTTGCAACGGTACACGGTTAGCGATAAAAAAATTACTAAACAATGTGATAGAAGCAACTATACTCAAAGGAAAGTATAAAGGAGAAGATGTTCTCATACCGCGCATCCCAATGATTCCGACTGATGTGCCATTTAAGTTTAAACGACTACAGTTTCCAGTGCGGCTTGCTTTTGCTATGACTATAAACAAGTCCCAGGGGCAATCATTAAGTGTTTGTGGTATTAATCTAGAAAACCCATGTTTATCACATGGTCAATTGTATGTTGCCTGTTCCCGTGGTGGAAAACCATCAGATTTGTTTATCTATGCGCCAGGTAATCAAACAAAAAACATCGTATACCACAAAGCACTACAATGATAATAATAATAATTATGATTCACATGATTAACAATAAAGCGATTACTTACTTTTAAATCCTTATATATGTTTTATTTAATTATTTTTTATTCACAACGCCCTATCACCAGGGTGACGGTTCTGTTCAGGAGAATTTTTTAAAATACGTAGGCACAAAAACTGCCACATTACAAATCTTTTTGACAGGACGAAGTCTGTCGGGTCAGCTAGTATGTATATAAATGTAAAAAAGATATAGCGTAGCGCCTTTTCCCGATTGGAATGGCAAAGGCACAGCTAAGCCCACGTTTAGCCAATTATTCAATTGCCCATTTTGCGTGATAGAGGACTAGCCCATCGCTGCAGCTATCGTTCAGATCAAAATAAAAATATAACCCTACATTACCAGCAACCAGTTGCAGGTCATCTCCGATCCGACGCAAACGACCCAAAAAAAAAATAAAGAAATTGTATTTGAAGTGAGTTACTACTTAATACTAGGATAATTGCATATCAGATTGATCGTAATGATATTTCCAGCAAGATTCAAGCATAGTTTTCTTATTCTCTTCCTAACTAATATCCTTCCTGGAAATTTACAGTAAAATAATCGAGGAAAATACAGGAATCACCAACTTCTAATCCTTTTTGGTACTTTGTTCATCAAACAGGTAATTAACTGTTCACAATACTAATTCCGCATTTTTTCAGCATTCTCCGCATCATGGCTCTCTTGGCCTTGTCCACACTGTTAGTAAAAAAATACGTAATAAAAAAACTTAAACCCCGTCTGCACTGGTGCACATTTTTTTGTATCAAATCGCCTGCATTGTATTAGACATAATTATGCACGGCATGCAGCCGTATATAATTATGTCTAATCTGAAATATTACGTTAAGTCATATCTGCATGTTTTGTGCTTTTTAGTGTAGATACTTAGTTTAAAACTAAGGTGTATTATTTATAGCCTCCGCAAAATTAGCATATATTTGCATACTCGCCTTTTAAATCCCTTTGTTTGGAAACCCCACTCAAGGGTCTTAAAAAAGATGTGTTCAAATTCGTCATTTAAAAAAAATTACACACCCAGTGACACTCGTGCCATCAAAAAGAACCTAATGATGTATAATTTATCAAAATCGGTTGAGCAGTTGAGTCGTAACTACGAGGGCACATAGGAACGGACATAAGTACATACAGGCCAAACACATAACCCACTTTTAGGCTTCGCCGCAGTCGGGTATTAAATATAGCTTCACGCCTATTCCCTTACGGGGTGGTAGAGTTGTTTTCACGTCAACCCATTTATTGCTTCTGGCCCCACACTAGGTTCGAGGCTCTGCCTCCTGAGCGAGTGGTCCCGGGTTCGAAACCCGACTGGGGTACAACACAAAATCCTTGTTGCTGTTTCTGGTTCATTCGCCACATGGTATCCTAGTGTGGGGCAAAAAGCTTCTATTCAAACACAATTTGCAAAGAAACCAGCGGGCCTTGTAAACAGGGCCTAAGAAGTCTTAATAATGCATATTCCCTTTATGTGAGAAAACACTCCGAATAAAAGAAACGAAGGAACCGGAACGACTTCGCGGTACGATATTAGAATAGGCGGGCTCTTATTGTCACTGGCTGGGGGATTGGGAAAAAGGAAAAACTGTGGACGATTTCTAAGCCTAACAAAATTAGAAAGACAAATTAATGGGAGTTACACCGATAGGGTATTTACAAGGGTGACTACAGCCGGTCGATTTTCTCGTCGGCCGGTCGATTTTCTCGTCGGCCGGTCGATTTTCTCGTCGGCGTCTCAATGGCAATTCGGCTAGGCCGCAGGAGGCTAAAGGTGAAAACCCCAAAAGTAGACTAGCATTCGACTTATGCCGTGCAGCGGTTGGCCGCATGCGGCTGGTGACTAAAATCGACCGTGAAAAGGGTCAGTCGCACTCGATTTTTATATGCGCTGCGCTCGCGCTCTCTCTCCAGTGCGCAGCGCGACTGTTCTTGTCGACGTATTGATTATAAATGACCAAGTCACCTGCGATTTTTATCGACCTGTGTAAATAACCCGGAGTAGGTCTGTGTAGGGGGTTTTTCTTGGGGTTTTGTGATGTCGTATGTATGTATGCTTGTATTTAAACATATATCCTTGACTGTAACTCCTCTGTTCCCCCCTTAGGCCCTATACTTCGAACGCGATTCAACTATATCTGAATATCTATGACAACATAACATAGCGTCACATCTTTTCCCATACGGGGTGGCAGAAGCAAAATTGTGCCCACTTTTAATTCTCCATTTTGCGTGACAGGGGGTTAGGCCATCGTCGCAGCTATACGTCCGTAAAAAGTAATTGATAAATACTACACAGCGTGTGCTCCGGAGTACGTTTATTAGTAGACTAAAAGCATGCGGCCGGGCCGCCCGCGTGCGTGAGAAGCAGGCGTGAAACCCACTAGGCCACGCAGTTAACTTTGACAACTCCATAAAAATTAGAGGGACAATCATAGTACTGTCGCGTTCTGTAATGACTGCGTTGCTGGTCGCACTGTTGGTGGCTGAAAGCGCAGCACAGCGCAGCTCAAGGCCTACACAGCGCGATCCGCTCTGCAGCCTTTGATGGACAAGCTGGAATAAAGCCGAGACCGAGGTCGAGGCTTTTATAGCGCGGACATCAAAGGCTGTAATGGTGACCAAGCTTATAGGCCGAGAGCGTCGAGGCCTTCATAGTGTGGCCAGCAGTGCAGTCATTGCGGATCAAGGCTTGTGTAGTACTTTACTCAAATAAAGCGAGTAATTAAATAAAATCAGCTTATTATAAAATTGAGAGTGAGTGAGTTTTTTGTCACACTTAACCAAATTCTGAATAAAACCTTTTTGCGCTACCTTTTTGTTTACCATTTTCAAAACAAAGCTCGACAATCATGGAATTTGACAGGAAATTGCCGGTCGCTAAAACACGACGGTAATGGATTTTCACAGGAAATTGCCGACACCTTTTCTGGCTCCTCCAAGTAGCGCGGCAATGTCGACTGTGCTCAAAGAAGGTTGTCAATATAATGAGCACATTACTAGCTTTGTTTGAGTAAAAAAATATCCCTACGCTGCAAAAGTAACCCTTGTAGTGTAGGACTGTCATGATTGGTTTGGGGTAATGCGTTATCCACTTATCAGTCAGAATTGTCGTGCTTATCCGTGTTTCTAACTTGAGGCTTAAAACTGAACCCATTTCAGTTGGTCAACATCAATTAGTTACTAACACATCATTTCTAAAATTGTCTAATTTACCTAAAACCCCGGCTGTGTGTTTGTCTTAATATAATATGGGTTAGTTGTTTTACTTGGCCTAATTGAATAACAACATAACATAAAGACTCAGTGGTGCACACGATTCTCTATTTTTACCCGACTAGAGGGAAGCTAATAAGGGGTTATGTGTTTGACCTTTGTATTTCACCACAACATCCAAACTATATATCAAATCTTGACAAATGAGATATTGTTAGGAGCGTATTGATCATCCCCTGGTTTTAGGTTATGTGACGTCACGCTAAATTCAATATGGCGCCCTCTAGAGAGCATAATGACTTGGAATTTTGTTTTTAGTTTTTGCACAGCTTTTAACAACATTTATATACAGGCACATACATTGCTTCTGATCCCATACTAGAATACCGTGGGAAATAGAAATAGCGACATCACACAAATATAAACATTCAAGACCTAGGTTTTTTTTTTCTTTATCCCCAGCCGGGGATCGAACCCGGGACCTCTCGTATGATACAACCGCATCGCCACTCAGGTCGTCAGTCAGGTCGTCGTGTTGGGTATCAAGTTATAGGGCTTCTTTAGCACATTGCAAACAAATTATATATTTCTTTGCAATGTGCTAGCTCTTGCACGCGGCTTTGCTTGCATTTAGTCGTTGGAAGCGCATTGACCGCCCGGTGGCTATTCTTTAGATCGCGATGTTGTAGCAGGGCTGGTGTTTAACTGTTGTTAAATGTTCACCAAAATTTTACACCCTATTGTATACTAAACTACGTAGTTATCGCCTCGCTCCGCTTCGCTTCGGCTCCAGGTTGTATGATAAAGTTTTGACCTAACAAACCTAACTTTAGTATTCGGACAGAAAGTAACTTAAGTAACCAATGCGGTTCTGTAAAACTACAGGGGAACACTAAATTTGGTGAACATTTAGTAAATTTGGTAGTCAAGTTTCATATTGGTAAACAATATATTTATTATCTTTTAGTAGTCGCATTTTAGTTTTTGTACTTATTGTCTTGAGTATGACAAGGTATTTAGCAGCTCTGGAGATATGAAGGTTTCCTCACTATATTTTGTAACTTATTATTATCGGACAATGTCAGCACCGGGGATCGAAAAGGGCGTGATAGACGAGAATATAACCATTGGACCACGAATTCAATAACACGGATAAATATCTATATCTGGAAAAAAAAAAGTGTGGAGTGATTGTCAACAATTCACGACGGGATAAAATAGCCCAGCTTGGGTCTGTTACTAGATATCCAGGGATCAGGGCCGGGGTGAAGGGCAATCCTTAATGAGATAAGGGATACGAGTGAAAACAGCGATAAGCGGACGAAAGTTTTGGTTTGCAGAATCATTAGTTATTTTCGCCTAAAATATGAAATAAACATGCCAATGCCAATACATATGCAGTGTAGCATAGGCAGTAGGCTCGTATACTTATTTATTCTGGCCGCATTCAACATACTTATTGTTAAGGAGTTATTGGGAAATAATTCTGAACGACTCACTATAGGACTGATTTGATCAGAGCAACTTTATGATGCACTTTCTCGAACTGGTCGGTTCAAAACGCGAAGATGTGAAATAGAACTAAACGAAGCAATGACGTCACTTGGAAACAAAACACAAATTCTCATTTAATTGACTAAATGGAAAAATTCACAGAAATATATTCGTTCTTCGTACTGAGATCCGTGGTCTAGTGGGTTTCGATGCGCGTTCGAATCCCGGTGCTGGCCATGTACTATGAGTTATTATTTTTTTAAGTTCATTATGCGGACGTTCCAACAGTGAGGGAAAACGTCGTGAGGAAACCTCCAATCTCCACAGCTGCGGCGATGGGCTAGCCCACAGGCACGGAAAATGAAGTATTGAATAATTGGCGAAACGTGGGCACAATTGTGCCCGGGCACCCCATGTGGGGAACGCTTATTTGTAAGTTCACTAAACGCTAAATCTCTGCCTCCAAGCCCGCAACTTTCACGTGCAATCGAAAGTAAGCACTGCGGTATTGACCCGATCTAGATTGTTATTACCAGCAGATTTTTGTCAGCCATTTTCTAGACCTTTTTTTACCTATGCTACTGGGCGATTCAGCTAGGGAAATGACTGCTCAGTGACAATGACGCGACGATGAATGACGTGGACAACTTTGGTCCCTTTCAAACACAGTCAATACGATTGTGCGGCTCCTCTTTGAGTTTTGTGGAGGGTGTCGGTCGGGTGTGGCCAACCCGAACTGTCAAAAGTTATCAAGCTGCCTTAGTAATGTACTAATAAACGACTAAACATCTGACACAGCTTAACGACTAATACCACCGAGTAGCGATAGTAGCCGGAAACTACAGCTAAACGTGATATCCGAAACACGGAAGCGCTCGAAACAAATGCCACATAGAAACGGACACCCATTCGGTACCCGTCTCGGCCCGATGTTGCTACCCGCACGATCGTTTCCGATGTGCGGATGTCGCTAGGCAACGTAGGTACCCACAGTGTTATTTATTTCCCAACAATGAAATAAATTTCACAATCGTCTGATAATGCACAAGTATTGTTGTCGTCTGAGTCAAAGTCTGTCATATCAAGCTCAAATCAGTCAAAGTTCCGTGATAAAGTCGGTAGTTTTTGTCAGATGTTCTCATTATCATCACCTGAGATAATTGATACCTAAAGTTTACCGTCTTTGTCACGCCATTGTCACTGAACTGTCATTTAGTTAACGGAATTGGGATGATTTTGTGCCCTTCCCTCGGGTAAGGGTGTGAAGATAAAATCGCAGATAAACGCTGAAGCTTCAGTTTTTATAGACACCTTCCTTACTGAGTAAGTTCTATTTAAATAACCTATAAGTAAAATATTCAATGAGTACTTAATTTGACGGATTTTCAGAATATGTAAAACGGATTATTGAGTAACTGGCTAAACGTGTGCATAGTTGTGGCTCTGCCACCGTATAGAAAAAAAGCGTGGCGCCGTGTTGTTATGATTGTTACATTCAGCCATTCTATGAAATTCTCAGATTCTATGAAAGTCTTCAAATCAGACAGCTGTTTTCCATTTATTTGCCATAGATTCTATTTTCAAACAGGCTTTTGGAGTTCCACCTGGAGGGTGCCAAACGGGACCCTATTACTTTACCCTCTCAGTCTGCCTGTCTGTCTGTCCGTCAGCGGGCTATATCTCATGATCCTCAATAGGTAGAGGGTGCTGTGTACAGCAACAAATAGTTAACTAGACGTAATTTAAAACGATAAACGATGGTACTGGACCCTTCATGTGTGGGTCCGAATCGCATTTTTCCGCTTTTTTAAGCAGTTGTGACACCTCCGGATTCTGAAATCAGCCTTGGTGTTTAGGTGGATTTTCTTTCTTTCATGTTTTCCTTGGTGTCTTCTAGATGTTTTCCCATTTTTATACAAACTAGTTGCCTTTGATAGATTCTACGTGTAAATTCATTCCTTCACCTGATTTATCGTAATTTACGCTAAAATCCACCGTTTATTCCAACAGCAAATCTCTCGAAGGATTTCTTTGCAAATAAAAAGTAAATAAAATAATCATCGGCGTAGACATTTGGCAGGCTTTAGTCCATTTACTGATTAATCTAACTTCAGCGTAAGAGGCAATTCTAAGGTTGCCAATTTAGCCAAGAGGTTTTTTAAATAAAAATTCCAAAAAAACATTAACCTACAACCATTCTTAACCTGGAAAAAAACGTGGCTATTGATTTTTTAAAATAAATATATGGTTAATGCTCCGAATTTGAAGTTAGCGTAAAAAAGATTTAACTAATAGAACGAAAATTATTTTTTTTTTCACGAAAAATTAAATTTTTCCAATATTCGAATTATAATCGAGTTTAGCTAACGAATGATTGTAGATTTAAAAGTCGAAAACAGAAAGTTTGACTTCGGAACTTTGTTTGGACCAGTCAGGAGACTAACATTCTAAAACTCCCGACTCGTCTGAAGTGAGCCCTTGGGGGCACAAAGAAGGTTCCGTATTTTGGTTTTTGGTTTACGTCTCGAAAACGACGCGTCATAGGAATTTTTGCAGTATGTCTTATTGAATGCTGATACAATTCTCTGCAATTCAGAGTTTATAGATATACAATTTTACCTTTTCCCAATCGTTGTCTAGGATATGCTCTAGAGGAGGCCAGCTTTAAGTATGTTTCTAACTAGTCCTAACAAAGTACCGAAGTCAAAATTACGACTTTTTCATCTACACCCCCCTTGTGAGCACTCATTTACTAAGTTATATATGAAAACACTCTTCCCATTTAAAAAAAACCTTTCAAGTCACTGTGTTGCCTATAAAATTCACCTCCAAACTTAGTTTGTAAGTAGTGATGTACCGAGGAGAGAAGTTTATTAAGTTGCGGCTATAACTAGTTTCAAACTCCGGGCAGAAGGAATCCTTGCGGTAAGATGCCGGGCCAAGAATGTATCGTTTCTGGTTTCAAACTTACAACTCATCAGATCATCGGGAGATTGGCCCTTGTTGCTTGGAAAGCTTTGTTTGTCAGTTATCCAATTTAGTTTTAATATAATCCTAATTTTAAAAGTTACAATTTTTTTAATGAAATGGTTGAGTGATCGACAAGTCCATAGATTATAAGGTCACCCTTTATATTGGGTGTTTTTGTAGTACCGCACTTGATTGCGTACGATATCATGAGAAAACTTTGAAAGCTTCGCCACATTTCTCATTTTGCTTCCCTCTCAAATTTCAAAGTTCCAATTTCTTTATTTAAGTGTAATTTTTTGCCTGAAGAAACTCCCGCAGATAGATTAATGGGTCTCTTTTAAAAAAATGTTGTGTTTAACTAGTACCAATATGACATATTAATTATAATAAATAATATGCAAGGCGGGTTCTATATAGATAAAGTGGCTTTTACATGGTTTTTAAATTTGTTCAAATGGTAATTTTAACATCTCCAGAGGATCCTATTGTAGAAGAGAATGCATTGACCCTTTAAAGAATTTCTAACTTTCGCGGGTCTAAACTAGGGTGCAACTAGTCTGTGATTATTCCTTAGGTTAAAAGTTACTGATATCTAATTCTGGAAATTATGTTTTTGGAAATAGTTTAACTTGCTACTGTTAGTATATCAATTTCTTTACAAAAATCTCTTAAGGAGGCTGTGCATTTTAAATTTTAAATTGGTGGAATAGCTCTTTAAAAATATATATAAAAAAGGACATGAAACTATGAAAGTAACTAATATAGACTACTCTATAGTCAAAAAATAACTAATATAGCTGTAGCCACAACCGTGTTTTGTCTGATTTTAGCGTAAGCTGCAGAACTTAATATAACAGCTCATTTATTTATGTGAGGTCCCCACTGCAATTTGCTATCAATTAATATTTAGTTATTCCAAGAAACTTCGTGTCATTTACTAATTATAACGTGTTGCTGTCTAACACTAAACTGGTCTCAACATGCCAGACATTTGGAAGGAAGAACTTGTTTTACCAGTGTTGATCAACAAATTACGGTTAACCAATTCAAGGTTAAAGACAATATAATATTAACACGAAATATAATATTAACATGATCAAATTTTTGTGTTTCAATTTTTAAGACCAGTAAAGTATCATCAGCAAACAATACTATGCCAGTCAATTTCTCCACGATCAAAGGCAGATAGTTAATCCTATATACCATTAATGAGAAATGGCCTATATCAATAGAGCCTTGTGGAACGCCGATTTTTGCACCGTAATCGGTGGAACAATCACCGTAGTAAAGTATACAGTAAAAGATGACGCGTATCGCATTTTGTCGTTTGACCCCGTCTTTGGCCGAAAAATTGGACGAAACCGCTACATCACTACACATTCGTGACACAGACCATTACTGACATTTGGCCGGAATGCGAGAAATAGCCTAATGGCTGCCTTAATGTTAACTAATATGTATTATTCAGAAATATTAATTATTATAGTTACCTATACTCTACTCATGTAAGCGAGTAATTGAATTTGTATATTGGTTTGTGAATACGCAATAGATGTAAAATATTACTCCGAACAAGAATTTGAAAATCAAAGAACCCGAATGTATTTCAACGCTTTTTGATACTTAGAGTCAAAATATTTCAGTATATTTTTGGAATAGTCTATTTACTTGCACTATTTCATTTGACACCCTTGATGTAATGTTCCTCATAGAGAAACAGACAGACAATGATCTTCACAATATTATCTAATATTAAAACTAGAGACTGTAAATTTACAATTTCAGACATACAATCTCATCAACAGATTAGATTGCTGACAATAATATCCTGAAATTACTGAATAGTTTCCGGAAAACGTAAACTACTTTATTACAAAGGTGTCAAAAGTAAACTAATTAATGGACACTGCCAGGTTGAAATTCGTCAGATGTTACCATAGATTGTAATTTCGAAATCCAATTTTAATTAATTTACTAAGTTTGGTAGTAACCCTTCCGATATGGGATGCACTTTTAGCCAGTTAATGGCGGGGCTGGTGTGGAGTGAATAGTTGTGATTTTACGTAGCAAAATATTTTTACAAAGTTATTGGTGCGGCTACTTTCACACTCCATGTGCGTAATCAGGTGCATTCATTAGTTTGTATGTAGTTTAGAGATAAATAAATTATTTGATGCTGTTTTTTAGTACATACATACATCATCTGTCAAAATTTTATTGTCTAACCATAACGGTTCATGAGATACAGCCTGGTGTCCAGACGGATGGACGGACGAACAGCGGAGTCTTAGTAATAGGGTCTTAGTAATTCTAAATGTTTCCAGAGTCATTATTAGAATGTTCCTGCTTTTTGCCATAACTTACTTCATCTAGGGAAAAAGCATGGGCTCAGATTTCAATCCTTTCCTATCAGTCAAATAGTCAATTTATCTAAAAAATACATCACAAAAGTCTCTCAAATAAAGTGAAATGGATAAGAAGTAACACACGCATCTCTTACCCTCGAGGGCTCATGAAAACAGATGGCGGTCAGGCCTGGGACACTCCGCAACTTACCTACAAAGCTACAAGTACATAGGGTATTTTCCCCACCTTAGGGTATTTTCCCCTAGATTTAGGGGATTTTTGAAGGTTTAGGGGATTTTTTAGGGTATAAAATTATTTAGGGGAATATTGAGGGTAAGAAAATATATCGGGGATTTTTTAGAGCATGTTTTGATTTTCAGTTCGCAAAAAATAATAATGCGTGACTGCGTGTATCCGAACGTAACACTGAACAGTTGGAAGAAATGCAAACCCAAACAATGGACGCATTCCATGAAATGATATAGTGTGTAATTCTCTTCTATTTGTGTTATATTTTTTGAATAAATTATTAGGGGATTTTTTTTTAGAAGTGCCTAATTTAGGGGAAATTCACGAGGAGTCCGGGGAAAATCAAAACCAAAGGGTGGCAACACTGCCTCGCCAGCGGGAAAAGATTTAGTAGGCTGCAAACTGGCAAGCGGTATGCGCGTGTTCGCTCTCGCGTCCCCCCCCCCCGCCACCCCGCGCCGCTACCCGCGTGTAGTTTAAAAGTAATGGTTGTTCGATATTGCATCTCATGCACTAACTGACTCAATCACGAGTTTCGCTCGGTATGATCATGTAGTTTTGCTTGGAGATTTTAATATTAACTTCACCGATTCTCTTAACTGCCATACCAAAAAATTACAACAATTCCTGACATATATGGATCTTAAACAAGTAGTTAATGAGCCAACGCATTTTACTTCTGAGTCTGCAACTTTAATAGACGTTGTTTGCACAAATGCTAAGGTGCGCGAAGTCACTGTCTCAAATATCACCGGTTCCTTTGGTCACGCTATGGTATATGTAACATTGGCATTCAAGAAAGAAAAAATACCGCCCCGCTGTATAACTTATCGTCCCATTAAAGACATAGACTTTGATCGATTCAATCGCGAATTGGACTTGCTGGATTGGGAATCTATCATTGACTTGCCTACTGTTGATGATATGGTCGATAGATTTAACTGCTTGCTCTTGACTCATTATAATATTTTTGCACCAGTCAAGGTGGTAAAAATTAAATATCATCACACTCTACCTTGGATCACTGATAACATCAGACTTATGACCGATTTACGTAATGAAGCTCACGTTAAGTATCGCGAAACTAAGTCTGACGTTGACAAGGAGAGCTGGAAAGATCTAAGAAAGTTAGTGGAATCTAGTATATACAATGAGAAACGTGCTTACTTTAATCATTTAGTAAACTATGAAGTCTCGGATGGCAAAACATTCTGCCGAAATATGAAACAAAATATTCTAGCAGATAATGGACATGGTGAAAAACTTCCTAATTGCTTCAGTGACCCAAATCAAATAAATGATCATTTTTTATCTCTCCCTTTTGCTAGTGAAGATCCTAAACCTCTGTTATCGTACTTTGATTCCAATCGGTATAGTGATTCCAGATTTAATTTCGTGCCAGTTTCTGAACAAAAAGTATACAATTACATAATCTCTGTCAAATCCAATGCAATTGGAGATGATGGGATAAGTAGAGACATGATAATACTGACTCTCCCCAGAACCCTGCGCGTTATAACCTCGATTATAAATAGGTCAATTACTAGCGGCATAGTTCCCAAGCAATGGAAAAAAACAATAGTAATGCCTTTTCCTAAAGTCGATAACCCGTCCAATCTCAAGGAACTTAGACCTATTAGTTTGCTTCCCTTCCTTTCAAAAGTGCTGGAAAAACTGGTGCATGCCCTATTTTACAAATATATAGAAGACTCCAATATTTTGCCTGACCTCCAGTCAGGTTTCCGAAGGGGGCGGGGCATAACTACTGCGTTGGTTGATGTTGTTGATAACATTTTAAGTAATATCGATGTAGGTAAGGCTACTATTCTTACACTACTAGATTATAGCCGTGCATTTGACAGCATTAGCCCGACCTTGTTGCTGTCGAAATTGCGTTACTATGGGCTGGATGCATTATCTGTGGGATGGTTTGAAAGTTATCTCGACCAACGCTTCCAATATGTTAAGCTGACCAATGACAGTGGTGGTGCCTTGTACTCGGATCCAAAGCCAGTTTTGCGGGGTGTTCCACAGGGTTCCATCTTAGGGCCTCTATTATTTATTATATATGCAGCAGATTTGGTGAATGAAATCAAGCACTGCAAATTCCATTGTTACGCTGATGATCTTCAACTTTACATTTCTGATGTGCCTTCTAATATTGACTGCATGACAGACCTCTTCAATGAAGACCTAAGCAGGTTAGATGCCTGGTCAAATAAAAATTCCTTGATTATCAATCCCTTGAAATCAAAGTTTATGGTGCTTGGGAGTAAAGTTCAAGTTGAAAAAATTCTCATTTCTAATCCTCAGCTAATCCTTGATGGCCAGACTCTAGAGCGTGTTGACGAGGCCAGGAATCTGGGAATCATATTTGACACTTACCTACGATTTGAAACTCACGTCTTGAATTTGGTGAAGAGTTGTATGTATCGTTTAAGGGTTTTGTACAAAATCCGGAACCTTATCTGCAAAAGGGCACGTATTATTCTGTGCGAGTCACTGATTTCATCTCGACTCAACTACGGAGATATAGTTTATGGTCCGCGTCTTCTATTGAAGACTCAGCGTTTAGTGCAGCGCATACAAAATGCCTGTTGTAGGTTTTGCTTTGATGTACCACCTCGTAGTCATATCACCCCATACTTAAACTCTGCTGGAATGCTCAAAATGGAACTGCGTAGGCCGTAGGTACACCTTTCAAGTGTAGTGTTTGATGTCATCAAGTTTAAAAAACCTGAGTACCTGTACCTAAAATTAAAGGTGGCAACATCTCACCCCAGATATGGCATGAGGGATATTCGAGCACCTCTTGAAGGTCATATTCATCGCACGGTGGCATTTAGAGGTAGCTTCCTCTTCCAAGCTACCAAATGTTGGAATGATATTCCGCCGCCCATAAGAAATCTAACCTCCAAATACACCTTCAAAACACATATGAAGTCGCACCTGATTCAAAAGCAAAAACTAGGAATTTCTCTTTCTAACATTGGATAGTCGGGCTACCTCTGCCATTTTCATATATTTTTTAGTTAGATATCTTATGATTTTAGTAAACATATTCACACTATACCCATTCTGCTACTCACTACTCACGTGGCATAATATACTTATATACCTATTTATTTAATCTTCATGTATATTTTGTACTATCCTACTCATGAAAGTATTGAAACATATTTATGTGCAATGTATTTATTTATTTCCACATCTTTAAACACTTGTAAGTATATATCTATTTCTGACACTTTATTATTATTATTATTTTCATTCACATTCACATTCGGATGTAACTGCTGAGTCTCTGCGTCTCCTAGGTGAGGGCTGAAAACCAGTGCTGCTCTTAATGAGCAATAAACACTGAGCTTTGACCTTTTCGCGTCAATGCAGCGCGCCTACATACCGACCTATATTCTTCTTTTTGTTTTATTGTTTTAGTAATAATGTTATGAGTTTATTTTTTTTTTCATAACTTTGCTTTCATTTAAGTTATTTTATAGTTGCACCTTCGTATCACTTTTAATTTGTATTTGTGCTGCTTTGATGCAATAAACGTTTATCTATCTATCTATCTATCTACTAGGTAATTACGTGCCTACTACTCAACCAAACCATCTCAAGACGAATGTCAGGCATCTTCCATCTCATGTCACACGAGTTGAACACAGTCTTTACGATGTTCGTGACACTGAGATGTATCATGAGCACGGATTTATATATACCTACTTAGAGGTAACAATCATGAGACGCAAGCTGCTTGACATTCTCGTTGGCAATATTGTCCCCATACAAAAAGGTAGGTATAGGTATTTACTTACAAGTTCTGTTTGAATGGGAGGCGCGTGGCGATAGGATGTTGTTGATGTATTGTTACAATAAAAAAATGGGTTCAGATCAGAATTCAGAACCATGCTAATTAAATCCGGAGAGACAAAGAGTCCGCACGCATTATAGTCCGCACGCAATTTATTCAGCATGATGACCTGACAAAGTCAACTTTGTTTGATGACGTTTCGTCACTGCATGCAGAGATGACTAAAGGTCACTGTCCTACTGACTGTCGATAGGATTTCTGGCCATTATGTAAAAGTTTAGGTAGGTACCTACCTATACTACCTATATTATAAATGTAATTCACAAATCTAGTAATAGTAAGTGGTTCGTAGTTAGTAAGAAAATATTCAGTTTTATTTGTGACAAGAGACAACCCTTAGTTTCACGTGCCGCTTCAGACGAGGATAGCGTTACGCGGCAGAAAGAGAGGCAACTTTTAGGTAAGTAATCGAAGTGCGGGCGCAGCGCTACACAGCATGAATTGTACTTTGTTGCGTTGTAGCAAGGGTCGCTTTTTAGTTGAACGTGTATGTACAGTGTCCAATCTGTTCCTAACTCTTTATTAATCTGTGTGGCGGTGCGGAGTAAGAATATATAGGAAACAGGGAAACTCGTTTTAATACACTCCGCAGTTCTTTGAGGAAATTGATGACGACATATGTCGAGTGACGGGACAAACGGGTCGAGTGGCGTGACGCGTCAGTTACGTCACCCGTGTCATGTTGAAATGGGGCCATCCTGGGTCAGCGACACCCCTAGACAGCTGTACAGACCTATCAACTTAAGCTGAGAATTGCATTTGTGTGAGTGATCGCCAAAAGTACAGTTAGTAAAACACATACAAATAAAATCAATGTTTTATTAAAACGAAGTCCATAAAACACAATGTTACCAACTGTCCAATTCTCGACCTCATAATGACTGAATCTTATAACTCTTCTACTCCGCTCATTGCATCTTCATCTTCACTCTCGTCTGATGCTTCATCAGAGTCAGAGCCTGTGTTAATAATTAATCGTTCCGTTATATCGTCGATTGTGGTTTCTCGACTTTGGAATTCTTTTTCTTTTGTAATTGCATGGTCACAAACATTTTTCCACTCTTGTGCAGTGATCGCGTCAATTTTTTCTTTTGTTAATTTCATTATAGTGTCCATATTCATTGACACGTTTCTTTTGGCTACGTATCCTTTTACCATTGACCATATATTTTCAATGGGATTGAAATCAGGGTGGCAGGGTGGTAGACGTAGAACGCTGTGACCATGTTCTTCGAACAAATTATCAATTTTATATTCAACAAATCTTGCTTTGTTTTGTAGAATCAACTGATAAAGTTGCGGTTTGAGCATCTCTGCAGAGTGGTCAATATTTCTATATTTTAGCCAATCAATGATAGTTTGTTTACGATGGTTTGAATTGGGGGCGGGATTATGTAACGTATTATGATATGCAGCGTTGTCAACCACCACAACACTATTCGGTTCTAAATTTGGAATCAGCTGCGTTTGCAACCATTTTGTGTAATTCTCGATGTTCATATTATGATGATAGTCGCCAGTTTTTTGGTTTGCCTTGAACATGAGTAGGGCATTGGATATAAAACCGTCCTTTCCGCCGGCATGAACTACTATTAAACGATTTCCCTTGGAAATTGGTTTCTTTAAGCCAGAGGTGCTTCCATCTGAATAAGACTTCGACGAAGTGTGACACGTGTCGATATACGTTTCGTCAGTATACACGATTGGACGGCCCTCGGCACGATATTCAGCTATTTTAATCAGGAACAATATTCGCAGATATCTTATTTGGTGCTTCTCCATAAGGATTCTGCGATTGTCTTCTGTCCTTTTCCATTTAAATCCCAACAGAGCCACTTCTTTTCTCAGCGTCGTCGTAACTCCACCCGGATAATTAATTTCTGTTTTTAACTTTTCGTGCAATATTTTCATGGTGGGAACCTGTTTGTCAGTGACGTGAAAGTTGTGGATTGTTCTCCGTATTACTGCTTTGTCAAAATCGTCAATGACGATGGTATTTTGTCTGCATCTTGTTTTTTTCGGAGATTTAAATTTACTTCCATGTTCCAAAGCACGTTTACCTTCTGCTAAAACTCTGTGTACAGTTGACAGCAAAATTCCCGTCGATGTCGCTACCAATTGGACCGATGTAACGACACTTGACACATCCTTTTCGTTCACTCCTTTAAAATACGTATTCAATTTGCATAAAATTTCTTTCACTTGGCTGCTTAATGGTTTTCGTACAGGAAATTCACTTACAGTAGGAGCCATTTCACTAATATTTCAAACACAATCAATCACATAAAATTACACGTCTATCTGCTACCAGTACCGGAGGTGAAGTGAAGTATGTGAGCGGGCGGCAGGGAAGCGGTGCGTAGCGGACGTGCCGCGCCTCAGGCCGCTTGCTATAAATTAGTATAAACCAGTTTAAACCATGCGCGGGACGGGCCGCGCCTCAAGCCGATTGACACTCTACACTATCGGTGTGCACTCACACAAATGCAATTATCAGCTTAAGTTGATAGGTCTGTACGGGGTTTGATGTGTCAGATAGATAAATAATTGTGATACAATCTATCTACCTACATTTGTTTATTAACAAGTACGACCTTCAAGCTGTAATCCTCACCATTGAAACCTTCATGAAAATGAAATTTGAAAATGCTAAAAATTAGTCCAGAAATAGTCCTAAATAGTCCACCAAGAAAGAAAATTAGTCCACTTATAGTTTCGAAGTTAAAGCTATAGGTTGGTGAGGATTACAGCTTGACGTCAAGCTGTAATCCTCATCTCTCGTGCAAGCAAACGGAAGGGCATATTGTCTTGGTTTCGATTTCAAAAATTAGTCCAGAAATAGTCCACACGGCATGCCAAATTTCAGAAATAGTCCTTCAACGATTCCAGAGTTATTAAGTCATCTTGGTTAGGATTACAGCTTGAACATTTGATAACATCAAATATCTCCGGACCGCCTACGACTTCTAGTTTGATATTTCTGCCAAAAAATAGTCCAAAAATAGTCCACCGAAACAATAATAATTTCCACCTGGTTTACTTTGAAGAACCGCATTAAAAATGCAATGTATAATTTCCCATACATTTCAATCAATGTACAGTCGTGTACAATTAATAATGGGGTAAACCCTAATAAACCGGTTTATACCCCAATTAATCTCCATAGTCTAGACTATGGAGATTAATTGGGGGGTGGTTTCATACTCGCTTCTCACGCGGGAGATGCGTGTTCGAATCCGGTGCGGACCATATACCATTGAGATAAGTAATTTAACCATTGTACATTTTACAGACGTTCTTAGGGTGATGGAAAACATTTTTTGGCAACCTTTTATCTCCATAGCTGCGGCGATGAGCTAGCCCCCTGCTGTAGGCACCTAACTACCTACCTTCCTACAAAGGTACAAATCAACAAGGTAAAAAAAATATGAGGTTACAATTTTATTACCCCACTGCGCCAGACCGGCTGCGCTATACGACAACCAGTGTTGGATTTTGGTGCGTTGAAAAGGATAGTACAAAAATACAAAAAGGATAATATTTTGTAAAAAAAAGTATGGTACGCTCTAATACTAATTTTAAAATGATAAAAATATTTAAAATCAACATCATTTATTCGTAATTTTCATGACTTTACTGCCACTTTCCATAATAATTGTACTCTTTTGACTACTCGTTGGGTTAGAGATCTAGCAATTATACGCACTGTATTTTGACTGTTTTTTTTAGATATGATAATAAATCATAATTTATAAGTCCATTACATGTGACTTATATACAGGCTGTAAAATAAAAGTGTAGTAGTCAAATTAGAGGTTGTAAGAAACATCTTTCTGAACAACTTTCACTATGAAACCGATTTTATCAGAGCAATTTTATTTTTCACCACTATACAGGGTGTTGCTATGTTAAGCTACCCCCGGGTAAGGGACCATAGTACCCATCATTATGAAGAACTTTCCCCAAGAAATATATGGTCGCAAACGAAAAAACATCTTGGGTCTCCCAAAGTAACATGTAATCAGCTGATCGGTCAATGTAATGAGGGACGATTTTTTTCCATTTGCGACCATATGTTTCTGGGGGAAAGTTCTTCATGATGATGGTTACTATAGGCATAACTTAAAAAAAAACAGCCTGTATATTAATTTTTGGAAGAGGTTAAAAATAAAGTTGCTCTGAAGATGTTTCATGGCAAAATGATGATGTCCCTACATATTTATGTATATGTAGGGACATCATAGTTTAGGGAAGGGGTTATCCCCTTAAAATTTGTCTACACCTATATGTACACTTATACTCGGGAGGTGCTAATCATTTAGAGATAAGCACTTAATTAATTATAAATACCTAAAATTTAAATGATTAAGACTGTAATTAATCGAACAATGTTTGATGTTATGTGATGATTATACCAAACAACCGACTGTGATTATTGTGATTAAAACTAAGTTATATATATAAATGTGATATAAACATATACATAAATATATAACTATAATGAACATAAATGGATCTGTTCTTTTCTCAAATTATGTTTTGTGAGTACAGAAGCTAGCATGTTATCCTTTACACATTGATTGTCAGTTCTTATCACTTACCTCCATTGCAATGATGTCATTATTGCAGAGTACAGAAGCTAGCATGTTATCCTTTACACATTGATATACAAACATACATGACATTTACACACAAGAACTGACGTTCTTAACACTTTCCTACATTGCAATGATGTCATTATTGCAATTTTCATGTACCAATTGACGTGATTTTTAAACACTCGTGTAGGTAACTTACATATAAATATATAAATACACACATTTATTTATGACACACAAAACTACATACACACATAATATTTCATAATTCACAAGCAAAGCCGGGCGATATCCGTAGTATGCGGCGGGCCGTATGTTTCACAACTCGCAGCGCCTGTATACTTACATAGCTAGATGTACACGCTGCGCTCGAGTGCCGAGTCCTCGATCGGCCGACCGGCGACGCCCGCCGCCAGTCGCAAATTATCAGAGCCACGCGAAGCCCGCGTCACTCGCTGTACTACCGCGCACTATCGCTTCTTTGTTTCGTATATGTTTTACGCATTTTAACTTCTGTTTGTATCGTTGCTTCGATCTTTCTTCTTCTACTATTCCTGTGCTATCTCTCCTTCTATAAACTGCTTGTGCTAGCTGTATATAAACTGTGGTGCTTGTGAATACAAACGTATCTGCTTGTTTGCTATTTCGTTGTTTTCTTACAACAACTCTTCACACCATCTACAACATATCGCTAAACTGGTGACCCCGACGAACACAAAACGAAGGCAGGAATGTCAGACACGGAAGCAAATGTAACCGTACGTACAAAAAAGCCCGATAAAATGGTCGACTCCGAGTTTGTGGACGCAGCGACCGCGCCCATAGCGCCAACGCCTACACCGCCCGTGCATATGCGAATACCTCCATTCTGGCCGGAAAAACCAGCAATTTGGTTCGCTCAGGTGGAGGGACAGTTTGCAATAATGCGGATTACCGAAGATGCAACAAAATTTTATCATGTACTGGCGACACTCGACAGACAATATGCAGCAGAGGTGGAGGACATACTGACCGGTCCGGCTGACTACGTCCGCCTCAAGTCAGAACTTATCAAGCGATTATCTGTCTCACGCGAAAACAAAGTGAAACAATTGCTCATGCATGAACAGTTAGGAAACAGGAAACCATCGCAATTTTTGCGGCACCTGCAACACCTCGCCGGACCAGCCATTCCTGAGGACTTCTTGCGGACGATATGGACGAGCCGTTTGCCCGCGGGAATGCAGCCTATCGTCGCGTCGCAACCATCGTTGTCATTGGATGACCTCGCCGAACTTGCCGATCGTATAAATGATATTGCGACGCCGTCACAGCAAGTAGCCGCCGTATCACCGCCGTCATCAGCGATCGACCAACTGACGCGCCAAATGACCGAATTGGCGAAACAAGTAAGCGCTCTCTCAACCCAAGTTAACGCAAGGCAGTCCCGTCATCGTGAGCGACACCAAAGGCATCGGTCACGTAGCCAGTCATCGTCGCGCACCCGATCGCAATCAAACTATCGGCGTTTCCCAGTATGCTGGTATCATCACAAACACGGGGCAAAAGCGAGTAACTGCGTGAAACCCTGTGACTTCAACTCCAAGTCGGGAAACAATCCAGGCAGTCAGTGATGGCGACCGATGACTGCCAGAACTCCACCGGCCGCCTCTTCGTCATGGATCGTGCAACAAAAAGAAACTTTCTAATAGACACCGGAAGTGATGTTTGTGTATATCCTGTTGCCGCGCTCAATGAACTTAGAAATAGAACCGATTATCAACTTAGCGCCGCCAATGGTTCGGCTATCGACACATATGGCTATACTCAGTTAAATTTGAACTTAGGTTTACGCCGTAATTATCCTTGGCGATTTGTGGTTGCCGACGTCACGAAACCGATCATTGGCGTAGATTTTTTGTCATTTTACCAACTTATCGTTGACGTAGGCAATCAAAAACTCGTCGATAGCCTAACCAATGTCAGTGCAATTACTACTGTAGCCACACCTGATTGTCTTGTATCTAGCGTGAAAATTTCGACTGGTGGCAATAGTAGGTATCATGAAATTTGATCTGATTTTCCGGAAATAACACGACCCGCTGGTATTCCGGATATCGTCAAACACAATACTACACACCACATACGAACAACACCAGGTCATCCAGTATCATGCTCACCTCGCCGTTTAGCTCCCGACAAACTTAAAATAGCCAAACACGAGTTTGACGCTATGCTAGCTAACGGCATAGCACGTCCGTCAGACAGTCAGTGGGCATCACCCCTACACCTTGCAGCGAAAAGGGACAACGGGTGGCGCCCTTGCGGTGACTATAGGTTATTAAACGCTAGGACAATACCAGACCAATATCCGATTCGCCATATACACGATTTTTCACACTCCCTTGCAGGATGTAAGTACTTTTCTGTGGTAGATTTGGTGAAAGCCTATCATTTCATCCCAGTGGCAAATGACGATATCCCAAAGACCGCAATAACCACCCCATTCGGTTTATTCGAATTTCCCTATATGACTTTCGGGTTACGAAACGCGGGAGCAACATTCCAACGATTTGTCGACGAGATGACCCGAGGCTTCGAATTTTGCTACCCATACTTGGACGACTTTCTGATATTTAGTAAAACCCAGGCCGAGCACGAAGATCACTTGCGTCAACTATTTACTCGTATGAGAAATTATGGCGTACTCGTCAACACAAAAAAGTGTGTCTTCGGAGTCTCCGAGGTCACATTTCTCGGTTACCAAATATCAGAAGCTGGCACAAAACCTTTAGAGAGCAAAGTAGAAGCTATCTCCAAATTCCCTTTGCCCAAAACAGTCAGAGAGCTTAGAAGATTTCTGGGCATGGTAAATTTTTACAGGCGATTTATGCCCAATGCTGCCCAGATACAAGCGCCTCTAAATGCCTTACTGACTGGATCAGTAAAAGCCTCTCATCCTGTCAACATCACGGGACAGTCCCTCGAAGCTTTTGAAGCTTGCAAGAAAAACCTTTGCGACGCAGCTCTTTTGTCACATCCTGATACGCATGCTAAGTTAGGACTTGTCACTGACGCCTCTGACACGGCGATAGGTGGGGTCCTCCAGCAACAAAAAGACGGACATTGGCAACCATTAGCGTTTTTCTCACGAAAGTTGAGCCCGTCGCAATCGAAATACTCTCCGTACGATCGTGAGCTCCTTGCCATATACTAGAGCATAAAATATTTTCGCCATATGCTTGAGGCCACTGATTTCACTATCTTTACTGACCACAAGCCACTTTGTTACGCTTTTCACGAGCGCAAAAGTAACTGCTCACCTCGTCAGTACAGGCACTTAGATTTTATTTCGCAGTTTACAACGGACGTGCGTCACATTTCGGGAAAAGACAATGTCGTTGCCGATACGCTTTCCCGTATTTGTGAACTGCAGAAACCAGTCGATTTAGAAATCATGGCCAAGCTACAAGCCACTGATCCTGATCTAGCTGAGCATCTCCAAGGCGATAGTGCACTCCGTCTTACAAAGATGTTGGTACCTGGGAGTAGTACCGAAATGTACTGTGATGTCAGTACATCAACCCCCAGACCTTTCGTCCCCATGGAACTGCGTCGTCAGGTATTTAACTGCCTTCACTCACTCAGCCATCCAGGAGCTAACGCAACAGCCAAGCTCGTCGCACAACGCTTCGCTTAGCCACTGATGCGTAAAAACTGTCGCGAATGGTCTAAGGCATGTTTGGCGTGCCAGCGCTCGAAGGTAAATAGACACGTAGCATCACCTATTGGTACCCTAAATTTGCCTTCAGCGCGTTTCAAACATGTATACCTAGACCTCATCGGACCATTACCTCCAAATGGTGAATATCGGTACTGTCTTACACTTGTCGATCGCTTCACGCGATGGCCAGAAGTGGTACCAATCACCGATATCACTGCTGAAGCAGTGGCCAAAGCTTTCATTTCTTGCTGGGTGTCTCGCTATGGTTGTCCCATAGAGGTCGTAACCGACCGCGGACGACAGTTCAATTCAGCGCTATTTCAGCAGCTGTCCAGATCGATTGGGTTCGATCATCGGAAGACAACGGCGTATCACCCGCAATGTAACGGCTTAGTGGAGCGTTTCCATCGGCAGCTGAAGGCAGCCATAACCTGTCACGCAGACGCGAAATGGACCGAGACGTTGCCATTAGTACTCCTCGGTATCAGGAGTGCCATTAAAGAAGACCTTCAAACTTCGTCGGCCGAGCTCGTCTATGGCGAGCCACTTCGCCTACCCGGCGAATTTTTCGGCGACAATTTTTCTTGGTACACAACAGATATAACGGATTTTTCAGCCCGCTTGAAGTCTTTCGCAGAAACCGTACGTCCAGTACCAACACAGCATCACTCGGCACACAAAACCTTCGTTTACAAAGATCTCGCCACATGTAGCCACGTATTCCTACGGGAAGACATGCTACGTGGCTCACTTCAGCCTGCATACACAGGGCCACACGAAGTGTTAAAACGAGGTGCCAAATATTTTACTATACGCCTAAAAGGGAAAGACAATACAGTAAGCGTAGACCGCCTTAAACCAGCCTACATACTGTCTGATGACGTATCCCCATCAAATCCTGATATCATTTCAACATATACTCAACAGTCACAGTCACGGGATCCGCCTAACATCCCTGACGTCCCCGACACTCCCGTCATACGAACAACTCGTTCAGGAAGGAAAGTACATTTTCCTGACTACTATCGCCCGTAGACACGGTCTCTCGAGGGGAGTGATGTAGGTAACTTACATATAAATATATAAATTCACACATTTATTTATGACACACAAAACTACATACACACATAATATTTCATAATTCACAAGCAAAGCCGGGCGATATCCGTAGTATGCGGCGGGCCGTATGTTTCACAACTCGCAGCGCCTGTATACTTACATAGCTAGATGTACACGCTGCGCTCGAGTGCCGAGTCCTCGATCGGCCGACCGGCGACGCCCGCCGCCAGTCGCAAATTATCAGAGCCACGCGAAGCCCGCGTCGCTCGCTGTACTACCGCGCACTATCGCGTCTTTGTTTCGTATATGTTTTACGCATTTTAACTTCTGTTTGTATCGTTGCTTCGATCTTTCTTCTTCTACTATTCCTGTGCTATCTCTCCTTCTATAAACTGCTTGTGCTAGCTGTATATAAACTGTGGTGCTTGTGAATACAAACGTATCTGCTTGTTTGCTATTTCGTTGTTTTCTTACGACAACTCTTCACACCATCTACAACATATCGCTAAACTCGTGCCTTAATTTCCACCGAGAAATGCTTTAAGATGTCTTCAAAATTTTTCGGCAAAATCGTATTTCGAAAAATTTTGCCAGCGCGTTCGCGATACCAATTCCGCCATTGTTGTTTACATCTTAACTCAACTTTATAAATATATAACATATATATCATAGCTACAACCGAAGCTCGAAGACCCGTCTAAAATCCAAATCACTGTCACACACTTATGTACAACAAAAAACTCATTTAAATTTCAGTCTAAGGGCTTTTGACAGCCGTTAAAAACAGTTTAAATTAAAAACAACAAGCAAAAGGCAAGTAACGTACTCAAGCAGGCCAAGCTTATTGCCTGTCAGCCAGGTTGCCCCTAACCATCCGTGTTTTATTAAGGTTGTATTTAAACTGTATTTTGCGGTTATCAAAACTCTGGTGAAAGTCCGGCTAAATGGGACAACATAAAATTAAGTGTCAGAGTGTACAATATTACAATACCGTTAGTTTTCAGAGATTAAAAACAGGCCCTTTGATTGAATTAACCGATATAAACCGGTTTAATAGGGTTTACCCCATTATTATTTTGTACACGACTGTACATGTATTGAATGTATGGGAAATAAAAGATTGTATTTTTAATGCACTTCTTCAAATTAAACCAGGTGGAAATCATTATTGTTTCGGTGGACTATTTCTGGACTATTTTTTGGCTCAAATTTCAAACTGAAAGTCGTAGGCATTCTGAAGATATTTGATGATATCAAATGTTCAAGCTGTAATCCTCACCAAGATGTCTTAATAACTCTGGAATCGTTGAAGGAATATTTCTGAAATTTGGCATGCCACGTGGACTATTTCTGGACTTATTTTTTAAACCCAAACCAAGTCGATAGGCCCTTCCGTTTGCTTGCACGAGAGATGAGGATTACAGCTTGACGTCAAGCTGTAATCCTCACCAACCTATAGCTATAACTTCGGAACTATAAGAGGACTATTTTTCTTTCTATGTGGACTATTTAGGACTATTTCTGGACAATTTTTTGTAGTGTCAAATTTCATTTTCATGAAGGTTTTAACGGTGAGGATTACAGCTTGAAGGTCGTTAACAAGTGATACAATCTTCATCTTTTCAACTGACTTCAAAAAGGCGGTTCTTTACTCGTTTTTTTTTTTTTGGATTTTGTATTGTTTTTGTATGTTTGTTACGCGAATATTACGTCAATTATGAATCTATTTTGATGATTCTTGTTTTGTTACATAGACTCAGTGAACGATTATACCATAGAAGACGCCCTTCGAACATATTGTCAGTCTAAAATGGTACGAAAAAGAGCACGGAGCTTCACTTGACTAACAAGTAAAATTTAACCAATGAAATTATCACAAATCGTAAATGGCTCCTGATTGGTCTTCATGCAACACTAGGCCAGCCGTGACAGGCTGAAATACAGACATGTCAGATACGCAGTGCTTCACTCACTGTCATCGTCGCGTCATCGTTGGTTGGCTTCATTCGATAATGAACCAGCAAAATTATACTTGTGTAAAATAGTTCAACAGAACGACTTCGCTAAGCTGAAAATATTATGTTTTCAAATAAATTGTAAATCACTATTTTCCAAAGATAAAAAAAACGTAAATTCTAATCAATTATTAGGTATCTCCGAAACGGTTAGAGAGCTAAAATACAATCATTAATTGGGCTTTCACTAAAAGGCTAGACGAGATTTTTTTGGTTCCATTAAAACGAATAAAAATTTGGAAAAAAGTGTACTCATTTAAGTAAAATATTTTTATTTTTCACAGTTTACACACAATTTTCAAGTTCAAGTAAGTCAAGTTGAAAAATAAATACTAAACAATGTTTGCCAGCAAGTTCTGAAAAGAAACATTATTAAAGAATCCAAATATTATAAATATGTTATTACGGCAGCGGGTGAACTCATTAAAGGTATACCTATAATATCATTTATAAGATATCCTCAGTATCCGAACGCACCAATAGCTGCAAAGTCAAAATACCATTGGTTACCACGCACAGCTATTGATGCGCGGTGTTTACAAACCGGTATTTTGGTACAATTTTAGTGCATAATGTTGGCATGCTTGGCAAGTGTAAATGAGGCATTAGTCAAACTCTACCATGAACATATTTGTCTGTGGTCTTTCGTTGAAAAAAATATTCAGACTGGAAAAAAACAAAATCACTTTTTCTCGCGCGTGATTTTTGACTGATAATTTCTGAGCTTTTATGGTGAATATTGACTTGTTTCTACAAGAACATACTGATGTTTTTATTGTTTTGAAAAGGTTATCTTGTGTAGATTACGTAGGTATCAAACAACATGTATATTTGTTGATGTTTTTCTCATGTCGGCTAGATTTGTGTCGAGAGGGAACATTTTCATAGAAGTCGGTGATTATCATGTCGGTACAAAAATAAACTAGCTGCGGCGATGGGCTAGCCTTCTGTAAAGCAAAAATGGAGTATTGAATTAACAACTAAACGTGAGCAAAGATGCACCTCTGCCACCCAGTCTGAAAAAAGGCGAGACGCTACATTATTATTTTCAAACTTATTTAAGAGAACAATAACAATGAATTGTCAACATAATGTAACCTAATATAGCATCACGCCTTTTCTCATATGCGGTGGCAGTTACGAGCATTCAACTACCTGCTTCATTTGGCATAACACCATCCCCCTAGATAAAATGTGATTTATTATTTTTTTGGTTTTACTGAATTTGTCGACGTACTTACACGTGAAAAGTGATCCCACTGTCCCTAAGGCGACGATCTGTATGGTTCTTACACCACTTCACTGCACATGCAGCCATTTTGAATTAAAATAATCTTGTTCTATAGAGCCCGGTGAGCCATAGATATACACTCGCATGCGTCAAGGACCGGTCTGAAACCTCCCTGGGTTGAGCATTTACACCCCGCCCAGTTGAGTTCACTTCTCGTTGCGTCAAAATACAGCGTAAGGTATGCTTCTATGGTATAATCGTTCACTGCATAGACTGTATTCGCATCCCGACCGGGGAGGAAGAAATGGGGCTTGAACTTGAAGTCGGTTTTTTAAGTTTTTACTTTGTGAATTATTATTTAGGATTGCTAATATCTTTTTAGGTCAGTTTTAAGTGTTTGAAAGGTCATCTGGATCTGTCCCCTTCGTCAGTAATTCAAATCGTCAGCGCAGCAAGCAGTAAGCGTGACATTGACGTTTATTGTATGGGAGAACTGTCACATTTCCTCAGATTTCAGTCAATTTGAGTCGACTGAGTGCAAATTAACGTCTTGAGAAATAACCCAGGACAACGTGTAGGGTGATTGGATCCCCCTGGGAGCCCCCGGATGATATAATGTTAACTAATGACAAAGAGTGTCAAGTTGTTAGAGATAAGCTCGCCTTTGTACATGTTTTTTTGAATTTTTATGTGTCTGTCTATTTTATTTTTTTGTGCAATAAAGTAAAGAAAGAAGAAGTCAATAAACTATATATATAACTATAAACTAAAAATACGGTTTAAATAGGCTCATCATTATTTAATAACCTTCGTAAGGTAAAAATTATTCTATGGATCGCAAATAAATATGGCACTATCATTAAACGTGATGTTTATTTTATTTCAGGTAATAACACTGTGCTGATGGTGGACATTGGTGGATTTGAGGACAAATAAATCAAGGTTTTGTAAGTTAACGCACGCTCGAAAAATTTAGGCAATCTAGGCCTCTTGAAGCGAAATCGAACGCACGATATCAAATCGATTGCCGATTGAGATTGCTCATAAGTTCGATATCGCCGCGCGGCTTCGGCGTTCGATATCGCTTCATGAAGGAAGACCCTTACTCGACAAGGTTGCCCACGCTCTGATGCAATGTTACCCTTCTTCTAGCGCAGTCGGGTAAAACACTCGATGGTGGCGAAAATAACCATCAATTCACTGGAACCTAATCTGTGCTGACTAAACATATTTTCCAATATCTTCCCGCAGTGCACATACTGTGAAAAACTAATATTACTTATAGGTTTATTCTGTTCCACAACGTCCTCCGATCACATTGAATGATACTCTCCAACCTCACACACTATTGGACACATTACTATATAAATTTGCAGTCAAAATCACAATCGCGACACCATTCCAATGTATCGGCATTGATGTCAAGAGATAGAGAACCGAGGTGCTGGTGTACGAAGCACGTGCTAGGACCGGTTTCGATTGGAATATTGGAGCCTGCCTTCGCGTGGGGAGAGTCAGGGTGCTTTCATATAAATGCTGCTTTTGGCTTTAAGTAAATAAATATTAAATATATAAGTCATAATTCCGCAATGTAATGTAAAAATATAAAACTATGTTAACATTTGTGGACTACAGCGTGTTTTGCCTGTATATATCTATAGCTGCTGTAGGTCCAGGCCCACAAAATGGACTATGACTAACTGGCAAACCGTGGGCACAACTGTGCCCCTGCCACGCCGTATGGGAAAGGGAGTGACGATATGTTTCGAACTAGACCTAGTAAGCTCAATAAGGCTTGTGTTATGGGTACTATACGACGATGTATTTAATAAAGATAAACACTTATTTAAATACATAGAAAATATCCAAGATTAAGAAACAAATATTCATGCTCATCACATGAATATTTGCCCTTACCGGTATTCGAACCCAGGACCGTCAGCTTCGTAGGCAGGCTCAACACGCTAGGATAAACAGGTCGTCAACTTTACAAACTTTACACTTGACGAAATTCTCAAAGCATCAAACAAAGCTAACCATAGATTCCGTTTTCAAATTTTATCTTTTTAGTTTAGTTTTGAAGCCGGCGGCATCGACCGACTGACACTACGGTTGAGATACTTTCAGAGAAGATTTTTTAAAAATCCCGAAATCCGAAGTTCAATAAAAAGATAGGGACTTCTTCAACGCCATCTATCGAATTAACAAAACACTTGCTCTGAAAGTATCCCATTGTTCATTATTTTATATTCTTGGCTTTACTATAGTTTCTGGTAAACACAGCCTTACCTCTCTAAAACTGGACACGTCCTGGCATCATGGCCGCCGGACGGATTGTTCAGATTTCATCACAGTCCTGATTGCTGATTGTACTTTTTGATATCGCATCAATAGGACATGATTGCAGTCCAGTTAATGATTGTCAATGAGCTGGGCCCCTGTCATGCAAAGTGTTGAATGACCAATTAACTATGTAAACTTTGGGGCCATTTTCCCACTGTAACTTGAAATGGGAAAATATGTGACGGCGATTATGAAAAAAATTAATTATAAACAACAACGACAGATTCAATTATTTATGTAAAGACTAACATTCTTATTGTGTTATAAAGAATTTATAAAATGTACCGAAAGGTTAATTACCATCGTACAAGAAACCATATGGAACAAAAATAATAAAACAAAAAATGTATGTCTCAACTTGGTTTCGATACCGATTGCGGATCCGACGTCAAACCAATGGACGATTATAAATAAATTCACGTTGTACTTTTTATTTTATTAAATGAAACTTTAGCCTTTTTTTTAACACACTTTTATGAGGTTCACCTGTGACTAAGGAAGTAACTACTATGTAAAAAAATCTTGCATGTTAAAATGTCCCACTTCCCGGTTTCCGATTGCGCTAAAATTTGGAATAATTATCGGAAGTTCGGTGACAATGCAATATCGTGATACCATCATGCTGATCTGATGATGGAGCCGGATAGTGGTCACAGGAACGCTGTAATAAAATAACGCAATCCTACCGAGTTTGGGCTCTTTAGAATCGTCTCGGTGAGAAGTTGATGGATTAGTGAAGGTATCGAGCTGATCTGATAATAATAATACCTATAATACCTTGGACACTATTTACACACATTGATCTAGCCCCAAACTAGGATTGCCTGTATCTTGGGTACTAGACCACGATACACATACTTATATAGTTAAATATTATACTTAGATACATAAACAACCATGACTAGGGTACAAACATCCGTTCTCATCAAACAAATATTTGCCCCCACCGGGACTCGAACCCTTGGTTTCGTAGGCAGGGTCACTGTCGACTCGGCCATTCGGGTCGGCAAATGATGATGGGACCTGGAGGTGGATAGTGGAACTCTTCAACGGCTACTCAAAAAAAAAATCAAAATCAAAAATCATTTATTTCCATAGGATGTTGTTACATCACTTAGATCCGTCATTACATTTTTTTGGGTGAGTTCACTAACCCAATGGCGGAATCTGTGGAGAAGAGCTCACCGAAGAAACTCCACAGTCGTCGCATCTTTTGCGTTTCCTTTTTTAAATAAAATATTGTCAAATTACAAATTGAATGCTAATTATATATCGAAACAGCCTGTTACTCAAACAATCTATTCCCATGGACATCTGTCCTCTAAGTAATCAGATATCCTGTAGTAACCTTTTTTAAACAATTTCTGTTTTATTATTATTTTAAACTTGTCTAAAGGTAAGTTTTTAATATCAGTAGGGACCTTATTGTAATAGCGTATACAATTGCCTTTAAAAGAATTACTAATTTTATGTAGTCGGCTTACATAAGCAACCAACTTGTCTTTATTTCTAGTATTAAAATTGTGTTTATCACTGTACTTCTGAAAATAAGTTATATTTCTTTTTACATACACAAGATTGTCATAGATATATTGAGACACAAATGTCAGAATATTGATTTCTTTAAACTTTTCCCTCAGTGACACTCTAGGCCCTAATCTATAAATTGCACGAACAGCCCGTTTCTGCAGAATAAATATACTATTAGCATTCACAGCGTGACCCCACAATAAAATACCATAGGTCATTAGACTATGAAAGTAACTAAAGTAGACTAGTCTAGCGGTGTCTACGTCGGTAAGAGCTCTAATTTTTTTAACTGCGAACGCTGCCGAACTCAGTCTGTTCGACAATTTATTTATATGAGGATCCCATTGTAGTTTGGCGTCTAAAGTAATGCCCAAAAAGACAGTCGACTGCACAAGGTCCAATCTCTGTCCTTTTATAAATATGTCTGTAGTTACCGGGTTCACATTGGGTAACACGAATTTAATACATTTAGTTTTCTTTTCATTAAGTAATAAATTGTTAACAGTAAACCAGTTCACTATACTAGAGATAGCATTGTTTACCTCGTCATAATTTGATTGCTGTCTTTTAACTTTAAATATCAAAGAAGTATCATCGGCAAACAATACTAACCCATGTTTTGCTTTAACAAGGTAAGGTAAATCATTAATATATACTAAAAACAAGAAAGGACCAAGAATTGAACCTTGCGGTACGCCCATACTTATTGAAGACCCAGGTGATCTTTTCCCATTAACATCGACCATCTGAACCCTATCTGTTATATATGACTCCAGAAGGCCAAGTGCCTGATCTTTTACACCATAATGGCGTAACTTCCTGACAAGAGTGTCATGATGGACGCAATCAAAAGCCTTGGATAGATCGCAGAAGACACCTATTGCATCCATTGCGTCTTCCCAGGCATCAAAAATATTGTCGATTAGTTCAACACCAGCATCGGCTGTTGAACCACCCTTTGTGAAACCAAACTGAGCAATATGAATTAAATTATTGAGATAAAAATGACTTTGCAATAGATTAAGTATGAGTTTTTCAAATATTTTGCTAAGCGTTGGTAGTATCGATATGGGTCTAAAATTGGTGGGGTCTGATGTACTACCAGCTTTGAATAAAGGTATAACTTTACTTAGTTTCATCAAGTCAGGAAACACACCATTATCTATACATTGATTAAATATACAACAAAGGTGAGGTGCAATACAATCTACAATGGAACTAATAATTTTTACTGATAGACCATGGGCGTCAGCTGTCTTTTTCATTTCCAGGGATTTAAACGCTTTTACAATGTCTTCATTATTTACGTGCCTAAATTTAAAATCTGTTTTACATTCCTCAAAGTTTTGTTTAAGTATAGATTCAGCAGCAGCGGGAGATGAATTTAAAGACTTGGTTGTTGAAACTGGAATGTCCGTAAAGAAATTTTCGAAAGCTTTTGCTACTTCTAGGTCTGTACTTAGCAATTGATTATCTATCTTAAGCTTGAAGTTATTATGTGTAGCTTTGGCCTTTCCAGTCTCTCTGTTTATAATTTGCCAAGTCGTTTTCATTACATTGCTACTAGATTCAATTTTGTTTTTAATGAAATTAGATTTAGCTACGGCACAAACGCGTTTAAACATTTTTGAATAACTACGAACATAATCTAGAAAGGCCGTATTTTTGTTATATGATTTCTCTTCATAGATTTCATATAATCTTCGTCTGCTCCTATGAATTCCAACTGTCGCCCAATCACTAAACAAAGCTTTGTTATTAACTTTTATAGTTTTTGATTTAAATACCGTATCATATTCATTTTTGACAAGGTTAAATACTGAGTTGTACAACAAATTTGGATCGTCACTGTATGGTAATTCCCATAGTTTATCTAAAATATTTTTCCTGTAGTGTTCAAGCCGAGTGTCACTAACGGGCACACATGTAATATCCTCTTTTTGGTCCTTTTTTATTTTAATATTGAATATACCTATCTGACCAGAGTGATCAGAGGTTAATTTATTGATGACCGATTTGAAAATGGGCGTAATGTTAGTAAATATATTGTCAATGCAGGTAGCAGATGTTGCAGTAATTCTAGTAGGCTCCAAAAACAGATAGTTCATGTTGTGACATAAAAATAAAGATTTTAATCTAGTACAAATATTATTATCCTCTAACAGATTAACATTAAAATCACCACAAATTATAAAAAAAATGTTTTTATCGCTGATTTTAATCAACACTTCATCCATTTTCTTTTCGAATAAATCAAAGGATGAATCTGGTGGTCTGTATACGCTCATTACAATAAGTTGTTCAAGTTCAATACAGGCTATTTCCATGGTACGCTCAACAGACAGGCTCACTATGTCAACTCGTTCCTTATATTTAAAACTATTATTTACAAGTATTAAGGAGCCACCGCGATCAGCTGTTTTTCTGTTGAACGAACTAGCAACGTGGTTATTATTAAAATTGAACATGAACTGATAACTCTTTAAAAAGTGCTCTGTTATACATAAAATATCAATATTATTACAGTTCATGAATAACTCAATTTCCAGTTCTTTACTTAACATGCCCTGTATATTTTGATGAACCACGTTTAAAATATTCTTACTTTTACATTTTTCATTACTAGTAACTTGATTTAATGGGCAAGATGAAGGTATATTTATACAAATATTAATATTACTGCCAGAGTTACTCTCTGTTGTCCTATGGGTTAATTTAAAGAGCTTGGAACAGATTCCAAGGAGTACATGTCATTATTATTACACTGCTCAATAGAAGCAGGCGTTTCATTAGTCAAAAACTCGACTGAGTTCAAAATAAAATAAGATAGTGACTGTGCTATCTGTTTTGTATAAAACCTAGATAGGTAATACCTATCCTTAGTCAAATAAAAATATTTTCCAATACAAATATTGGTGTCTATGAAATGAAATTTTTCAGTATGACGACATGTCAATGTGTGTATAAATGTATTATAATCATGTCTTATATGATTTTCATGTTGTGACAAAGATTGGCTGAAGGGAAACGCAAACAAGATTATTCTATCTACATTTTGTAAAGAATTTAATTTGGAAAAGTATTTAGTAATTAGTTTTTTAGATACATTTTCCCTTCTACCAATTAAAATAATTAGGGTGGTTGGTTCTAAAAACTGCGATGACAACACTTTGTTTAATATTTGTGAATATGTGGCGCCAGGCATACAGTTATTTAATATTGCCTGGCCCACGCGCTGACTAAGTTGTAAACCCATATTTTTTCCAAGTTCATCGCTGTACATTATATACCTATCCTTTGTCCGAGAGAAGGAGGCGTTATTGATAACACTATTAGTACTCAAGTCGACTGACGGCGGCGCCTGGGTCAGTATCAGCTGTTCGGCCGGCTGCTCGGCGGGACACACGGTCGGCACGGAACAGTCCGCTGGAGCTTGTTTACAATCACAGATGTGATTCGGATCGGTCAAAGATATGAAAGTGTCATAATTATACTTACACGTCTCCAACAAACTATTCATAGCCGACACATGTTCCTTAATTTCGTATTGTGCTGACTCATATTTACGTGTAATACTTTGTAATGATGAATTTAAAATATGCATATCTGACTGGAGTCGCCGTGTGTCACATTCGTACTTTTCTGTAGTTTTTTCCAAACATAATCTACAATCATCGATTTCCTTAATTAATTCGACACGTTCCTTGCTACAATTTACATTTTTACAAAATATTTTATTTCTATTAGCTAGTTTTTGTGTTTTTTTTGTGTAATTATTCAATTTAACATATTTCTTTAATTTATTTTTACTACAGCTCATAGTGGTTACTGATTGCGATCTATTAGGACTATCACACGTGAGATCACAAGCTGTTAGGTCAATAGTTGGTATGCCAGTTTGGCTCATGACCTCATTATAGAAGGCCCTGGTTGTAGCACTGTCTCGCTGTTCCTCCCGCTCGCTGAAAACTTGAAGCTCGTGGTGTGCCTCTGCAAGCTTTTGTTCAAGTGATTTTATGTGTTGCAATGCTACGTGGTGGACATCATGACACTTGTAAAATGAGTCGACTTGGTGTTGTAGTTCATCTCTCTGGGCACTGAGATCCTGGCATTGGATGTCCAACTCACTGAGCTCTTCTTTTAGCGCCGAATTTTTCTTAATTTGCTTTTCTATCTCCTCTTCACACTCATCTCGCTCTCGTAGAAGTATTTCACAAAGCTCTTGGCTCTTCTTGAGCTCCAGCAAGGTCGCTTTCAGCTTCAACTCCACATCGCGTGTGCTCATCTTGCTTCGGGTCAGCATTGCACCCTTTTTCGCCTGAAAAAAAACCGCGAATAGGTGTCAGTGTATGACCGGGTGGAATACTAGCGAACACTAGGGAGTTTATTGCACAATGAAGGTGTTAAGTGTGTGTTTTTGTTGAATGTGGCAGAATGCTGCGTCTTCAACTTTGCTTCCGCTTTTGCCAAGTAAAGAGAGACAAAACGGTACCTGAGTGAGTGTACGGCAAGTGTTTCACTTATATGAAGGTTTGTTTAGTATGTTACGGGTGTGAAAGGTGAGATTATTGATATAAATACAGAAATAAAACGATACTTCCCCCGTTTACGTCGTTGCTATTTGAACTGATTTTGACAGTTCAATCGGCCGGTACAATCGGTCTTGTTTTTTCCAAAGCTTGTATGTTTGCACAGCTGTTTCTTATCTACACATTATTTAATCACTAATTAATACTTAAATTAAGTTTACTCGTGCAGAAAAGCAATTTTGACTAATTTAATTGAAATAAAAACTACAGAGCTGTTTACATCGTCAGCTATTCGGTCTGGGGTTGCCAGCCGAAAAAAAACTACTAGTAAACCCCTCGAGTTTGGACCCGTTTGATTTGTTTTAACGTACCAAATATACGCGAATTTTTTAGTGTTTAAAAGTAACTATTTTATTAAGATACTAATTTGAATTTTTAGATTAATAGTGGTCTTATATTTTTTTTATTGTATTTGACGTATAATTTGACGCCTATTGATCAAAATTTTTAACAGTTACTAGCAGCTGGTTATTTCTTAAAGAAAAAATCAGTGTCACTTTTGAACATTTTGAGATATAAAAACAGCTCTTCACTACATAATGATGGACTAATTACATTATTTCACAGTTTCAAGGTATATTTACCGCAGGTTCCAAATAATATCCATTGTAAAACTATACAAAACTAAAGATGAATTCTGCCGAAATATTTAAGGTTTTAGTTGGTTTATTCTTCTCTTCAAGTAGACCGTGAACCTATTTATTACACTAGGCATGCTTGCCTCGTTATTATCTTTGGATTTCACTATGGCTTTACTATAGCAAAAATTTTGGACTGCAAATAAACTCTTACAAGACCAAAGTGATGACAAACTCCATTAAAACAGGCTTATATCAAGAAATTCTGAAATATGTTGATGATTACAACTACCTGGGCCAGCAAATCTCCCCAAATGATCAAACAGCAAAAGAAATAGGAATAAAAATTTACACAGGATGTTAGATTAACTGGTCCCTAAATAAAATTATGAAAACGCAAGCTGAGCTCGACAATGAAAAGAAGCAGATTAAATTAATGCTTATGGCAGGAATATGAATTGTAAAATTGAAATGTCTCACTTTTGGTTGCGAATCGTAGGCTGACAGCCTCAGCCAAACTCCAGAGAGAGAAGCTGGCTGAATGCACAAAGAGCAATGGAGATATACATTACAGGAGTCAAACGTCAGGATAGTGGCAGAAATGCCTATCTCAGAACGAAAACCAAGAAACCGTTCGGCCCACTAACCTATCAGTTTTTATGCACATGCAATTATTTATCTACACCCCTATCATAAACCCTCTTTACTGCGTACAAAAACCGCACGTTACGATCAGCATAATGTTTAACTAATTTGTAAAAACACTTTCTTATCTGAATATTGAACATTATGACGATAATGTGTAAATTTTCTACATATGATGACATTAAATATTTCGAACGGCGACGCCCGCCTGCGTGCCGCCCCTAGTTTGTCTGTGAAGTTGGTACTACAGAACAAGCTAAACAACTCAATGCCACAATGCCGGTCAAAAATGCGGTTCCTGAACAATCAAAGAGAGCTTATGATATGTGTGTAGATAAACTAGTGTATGTAACTGTACATAATTAGGCATTAAAACTCTCGAGTGATATTATTATGACCCACTCTCGAGTTTTAATGCCCTCCATTATGGCTTTGTGATAGGGAGGGTCCCGTTTGGCACCCTTCTGGTGCGGAACCCTAGAAACGTAAACAAATAACCTGGCAAACGTAGTGTTTATTATCGAAATTGGTCGAATTACTTTCGTTCCTTTACTTCGTATAATATAATGTTTGCTGTACAATTATGTTTGAATTAAGTTGTGTATATGTCGCAGCCATATCGTAGAACACGCCGTATTACACACAGGCGCGCCGGATTGAATAACGTCGCTGTTTCACAATGCGGCTACCTCAAGTTGAGCCGGATTGTGTTGGCGATACGTTGTACAAAGCGGCGTCCAACGTTTAGCTTTATTGTCAGCAAGAAGCAATGTAGGGTGACTATAAGTAATCACTATACCCCGGTACCGGCGGCGGCGGCGGCGGTGCAATGTGGGCGCTGGACGTACTTGTGGATCAGAGACTATGTTAGGGATGGCTATAAATAATTTTGATATATAGCTATGTATGTCGATACTTTTGTCCTAACATAATGAAATGCTATAGGTTCCGTTATCAGTACGTCAGTTAATTAGTTTCGCAAGGTAAGATGTTTACTGAAAAATATTAATAAATAATTTTATAATCAGTCATAGTGATGCCATGTTTTACAAAATAAACGCGTTTAGTTTTTGTCTAAGATGAATGGTGAAGAAAAAGCATCGACAAATCATATGTCTCAAAATTATTTATTACTATTATTATGTATTTATTATTTAGAAGCTGATGGTTGAACGTATATTATATTTATTGTGCAGCACCAACATCAGCTGCATTATTTGCGATTTGTATAAATATCTAGAATAGTAATAAGAAGTCAATATACAACAATACATTGACTGCTTATTACTAGGTATTCTAGATATTGGTAAGTGGTTTATTATTTTTATTGACATATTTAATGTTGTGCACATAGTTCCACCCGTAGTTTCTTTTTTCCTCTCCATTCTAGGTTTGCTGGAAGAAATCTCTTGTTAGAGATAAGCTTTTTACATATTTTTTCCTTTATATTAAGTTTTTGTATTCACTGTTTTTGTGCAATAAAGAATATTATTGTATACCGAAAGTGTTTCAGTGTGATGTCGTGCGTGGGTGGAGCGTGTAATGCCCCCCCCCCCCCCCCCCCCGGCCGTTTCCATTTAGCTTTTAATCAGCGGTTGAATATCATTTTTCTACATAAAATTCAGTCAAATTTATAAGGAAATATGAATTTCTGCCGCTAAAGCCTTAAATCGCTGTAGGTGAAGTTTTCTCTAACGTATACCTTACTAAATATCTAGTGTCAATTTGATCGCTATTTGATCGCTAAACGCTCTTATAAACTTGCGAAAATTATTTCGCAAGTTGCTGTTCTAAGGTGAAAGTTGTTAGACGGTGTTAAAAATTCTAAGAAAGTTTAAAGCTTGTTTTATTTCTCTTTGTTAGTGTTTGTCGTTGCTTATTTTCGTAAATAAATAACTAAAGAGTTTGCTAAGGGGCTGAGCACACTGCGAAATCTCTCCTGTACATAGATAGACTATTATTTATAATGGCCCTGCCACACACTGCTCTACTCGCGCAATTAATCCGACGTCCGATGTGGCTGTTGGTCGATGCTGCCGCAGATATTGCCGGTCCTTTGACTCGTGCTAATAAACTGACAAAACAGGAAGCGCTGGGCAGAGCGAGGAGCATGACGAGTAACCTGGCCACACTACGTCTCTGCCTCCTTTCCTCGTTACTTCCCACGCTACTCGACGAGTATGTGGTAGGGATATAGGGTCAGTTTACATTGAATTTTGTTTATATATAAGCATACATACGTACGTTCATAATTATATGCAATCAGCATACAAACAAACCAATAGCTGCGGCGCTGGGTTTGCCCCCTGTCACGCAAAATGCAGTATGTTATAAACCGCTGAACATGGGCGCAACTGTGCCTCTGTGCCTGCCTGTTTTATTTTATTTTTATAATGGCACATACATTGCTTCTAACTCCACAGTAGGGTACCCTATTGTGGGAACCAAAACAGCGACGTCACAAACATGTAAACATCCAATAACTGGGGACTTTTTTCTTCTTCCCCAGTCGGGTTTTGGTTTTTTATATAGGCAATTAAGAATTGTATATTGTTTTTTTTTTGTATTTAATGAACACTAGCCCGACACCCCTCCAGCATCCCGCACTGAGCCAGCAGGTGGGAGTATGGCTTAATCTTACTTGTATTCGAGTAAGGCCCGTGCCCCTCGGTGGGAAGGAAGAAAAAAAAACTCAGGTGTTGATATTTAAATGTGTGTGACGTTGCTTGACGTTGCATTTTAGGGTTCCGTACCCAACGGGTAAGAATGGAACCCTATTACTAAGACTTCGCTGTCCGTCCGTCCGTCCGTCCGTCCGTCCGTCCGTCCGTCCGTCCGTCTGTCACCAGGCTGTATCTCAAGAACCTAGCTAGCTAGAGAGTTGAAATTTTCACAGATTATGTATTTCTGTTGCCGCTATAACAACAAAAACTAAAAAACAGGATAAAAGAAATATTTAAGGGGGCTCCCATACAACAATTCTTTCAATACCACATACAAACTTATGGATGCACCTGGTTACGTACATGGAGTGTGAAAGTAACCGCACCAATAACTTTGTAAACAATATTTTGCTGTGTAAAATCCAAACTATTCACTCCACACCATCGCTTCCATTGAACGGTGGTACGGAACCCTTCGTGCGCGATTTAGACTCGCACTTGACCGGTTTTTTCTAGTTCCCACGACCCAGGGTATCCTAGTGTGAAGCCTAAAGCAATGTATGTGCCTGCTATAAAAGTTTATGCAGGTATATGTTTATTTTTTTGTTTTCAATTTGTATTATATTTACCTATACATAACTATTCCTATTTGTGTTCTTTCTTCCCCACAGAAAAAACCTCCGACAACATCATTCATTCCAAGCCTTCCGATAAAACTCTATTTCGTTGTACCCTCAATCTAGATTGCTTCCAATATCTCTACAGTTTGAACGAGTTCTGAAAATGTTGTTCCATTTAAGTACCTTTCTTATTTCTGAGGTAATTCCGTTGAAGATTGAAGAAGGAGCGTTTATTTGGATAACTTCTTCTATAGAAATAAATACGGACTGGAGTACTAACTTCATATTAGTAGATTCTGCGTTTGTGGACATTTGTTTAGAGATAGACCCGGCTTTATTTAATATTCTTGTGGTAAGTTATATTCTTAGTACGAGTAAGTAATATTAAAGCAAGTATGCAGTCGTTCTGAGGATGATGGCAAACGTCGTGAGGAAACCTCATATAATTGTGGCGATGAGCTAGCCCCATGTCACGCGAATTTGACTATTGCTACCAAAAAGTGTGCGCATCTGTGTTTCAGCTACCTCGTACATTTCAGTAAACAAAAACTGTCACTTTCAAAGTACTCACACTAATGCAATTTCACCATATAGTATGTTATTCTAACCTCTAAATAGGTAAACAATCACAATAACGGGAGTCAATTGAGACGTGACACGAATGCAAAAAAGATCTTCTTCATACTTCTTCATAAGTTTGACCGCGCGCGAGAGAGACAGGCAGACTATTCTTGATGTCCATGCAGTGCAACGTCACGCCGTGCGCTTATCCACAGACACTACACAAGCGCAACGTGTTAAATGTGTTGAACGCGCCAGCTTTGGTTAACCGACCAGTACTTGACGCTCATTTTGACATAAAGAAGCTCATTAATGTCTCCACAGATGGGCAAGGCCCTTTACACGAATTTGAGTTTCAGTGCAAGTGTCCGTATGCATCTCGATAACCAAATACGCACGATACTAAAAGCATACTCAGTGTCGTGTCAATTCCATAGTGACGGCTGTTGCAGTGTCGTGCGGGTTTCATCACGCACGCGGGATTTACTATGGGATTGACCCCGCTCGCGGGTTTTGACAGTATGGCGCCCCGCGTCCTGACAAATACCACAGATTAATTTCAAATACTCACCAGACACTGGAAAGGCCGTAAGATCGAGTTATATGGGGGTAGGAGGAGGGGTGCAGTGCAGGCTAGTGTCGGTAAAACCGACATTGCAAAGATTACGAGTATTATATATGTATATATGTATGTGGAGCTGCGGCAGTGGCTCTGCTTCCATGCGAGAGCTCCCGGATTCAATCCCCGGCTGGGGATACAGAAAAAAAACCCATGTCTTGGATGTTTATATGAGTGTGATGTCGCTGTTTCTGTTTCCCAGAGTACAGGGTAGTGTGGGGTCAGAAGCAATGTATGTGCCTGTATATAAATGTTTTAAAATTATGCATATGTAGTTTAGGTAGATTTATTAGGGAAATATTAAACTGCACACCAAAAATGCTGATTTTCACAGCAAATATCAGGGCAAAAGGCTGCGGTAGCTTAGGTGAAGGGTAAAGGGGGTGAGCGAAGCTAAGCCCCCTTTATCGTTCGTGTTAGGTTGAACATGCAAGAACAACAAAATATACTTAAAACATAAACTTGAATGCACATAAAATATTTAAAACATAAAAAGTGTTTTGCTGATGTTTTTTTGCTGTGCAAATCAGTATTTTTGATGTGCAATTAAATACTGGCCGAATTATTACCTATATATTGCATCTGTACTCTGTGCCTTCAATTTTCACAAAATGCCCAATATAATTAATTCAGAATTCAATTGTTAATGTGCTGAGCACAACTTTTAACATGAAAGGTTCAGGCTAAAAGCGAAATGTATTTAGTATCTTTAACCCGACCCTCGGTGTTTCGCTAATTTGGATAATAATTTGGTTTGAAAACGCTTTTGGCCAAAGGGTATTAATGAAATTCAGGTTGAGATTGTGGGGCCAGAAGCAATGTAGGTGCCTGCATACAAAGTCACTCTTAGCTCAACAAAAGTTTCTTGGATAATGTTGTCTAACTAATTTTATCATTCCCCAAAATTGTTATGATATTTATGATGTGAAATAGGATTCACTTTTGAATATGAAGTCCAATTTCAATGCGCTTCTTAGATAGTGCAGGAAATATTAACCTCGACCCAAACATTTGAAACATCCAAGCCCAAAATTGATAGAAATGACAATGTATAGTGTTCTGGTTGATATCCCAAAGTTCCCAAAAAAAACATCTTGGTGACAAACTGGTCTAATATCAGAAATTTGGCAGAAGTTCAGTTATTTTATTTTATTTCCCCCACAAGAGGGAACTGGTTAGTTAAAGTTTGTATGAAAATCAGAATCAGTTTTACTAAGATAGTCGATTGTCCCCAAGATAGATTTTTCGGGAACCTTAGGATATCAAAAAGAAGACTTTCTTCAATATTTCCGCCAATATTTAGCTTGATGTTTCAAATGTCCACACAACGGATTAGCGCTGCGATAGCGGTCATTGATCCGACTGCTACTGAGAATCGAATCATTTATTTATTTGTCAAATTTCGTAAGTACAACCTTACAGAAATAATTATAATGCGTTGTACACACATACCGAATAAGATACCATTGAAAAAATATATAATAAGAAATTAAATTACAAATTAAATTATTCATTTCGCTTCAATCAGTACATATGTCAACTAAATATTTCATTCAAATTATAATTATTCAAATTACAAATAAAACAACACAATTTAAAGTCAATAAATTCAAAATGTGAGCTATAAAATTACACTTCAATTTAAATATTTCAAATTACAAATTAAACGCAGTCCCACATTCAACTCGCAAAACATTCCCGCACAATATGTATCCATGCATCACCAAACAGATCAGTCAGTGGTGCCAGCCAACAGAGCGTTGACACTGTCCCGAGCCCTCATCAGCGGAGACTGCTGGCGCGCCATAGTGCGGTGCGAGCCGCCCGCTAAAAGCTGCGCGCTCGGATATACTTGTCGGGCACGAATAGCGCGCATACTGTACCGACAACACACAGTCGGAAGCTGTTCGGTGTTACGTCTGACCCCTAGTGAGTTGTATCCGAGCATACCCAATATAAAAGCGCATGGATAAAGGTAAGGATAGTATCCAAATTTCCTCTTATATAGGTATGGTAGGAAAGCTTTGTGTACCTTCTCGAGCCAAAGTAGGTAAGAGCTTTGGTGCGGATTCCAAACAACCGAGCTAGATTCAAGTTTGGTTCTCACTTGGGCCGTGTATAGAAGCTGGACCACACCCAGATTCCGGAAATCCTTACTATTCCGTATCACGAACCCCAATCTTTTAAAGCATTCCTTGGCTTAAGTGCTCATGTGCTCATGGAATGTAAGTTTAGGGTAGAAATTAACACCGAGGTCCTTAATCGAATACACTCGAGTCATAGACTCCGTACACTTGGCAGTATTAAATAGGAGTTTGTTGTTCACACTCCACCTATGAACCGTTCAAGATCTTCCTGCAACAAACTACACTTCTGGACACATCTATTGGCCCACCTTGCATTTTGAGTTTCGTTTGGTCCTAGCTAAAAATTTATATTAGGTTGAGCAAAAAGTTTTTATGCAGTTTTGAACCTGGCACATTCATAATTTTATTTTAATCTTTTTTTGAATTTCGAACACAGAATTTAAAGAAACAAAAGACGATTTGGAGCCTGTTCGTTGATATCAAACAATCGAATACTAAGAAAAATTTGATTTGGAATTGGTTTACTTGGATTTAATTCTTGAAAGTTTTATTTTTCTCATTTGGTTTGCAACAAAACTTACTAATTCTTGACATTAACGTGAGGTTCTTTCAATAATCTAGGAATACTTCGCCTGAAGTCGCCGCCCAAGCTGTGGCACTTATTCAGGCCGGACACAGCCAAAGAAATGTGAGTGCTCAACTTAATTTAAGTCGATCTGCGGTCCGAAATGTTTATCGTAGGGACCTAGAGACTGGCGGCTGTGTTCATCGCCAAGGAAGGCCACGATCTTGGGTCATAACTGAGAGGCAGGATCGGTTCATCGTTACGACCAGCTTGAGAAATCGTCACCATATCTCCATTGAGATACAAAACCAACTTCGCGACTTCCACGGAGTAGCTGTGAGCGCTCGAACTGTTCGGAGAAGGTTAAAAGGAACGCGACATGGTACCACCCCAAACTAACGCGAGCCCACCGCATGGCGCGCCTTCATTTCGCGCGCACTCATTTGAATTGGACTCCGCAGCGTTGGAGCCATGTCCTTTTTACTGATGAGTGCAAAATTGCGTTACACGACAATGATGGAAGGAAGAAGGTCTATCGACGTAAGGGAGTGCGTTTTGCACAATGCTGCTTTGAAGAGAGGGTTGCTTATGGCGGTGGATCATGGACTGTCTGGGGCGGTATAACCGCGAGTAGAAAATCTCAACTTGAAGTTGTTACGGGACCACGGCTACCAACATTGAATGCTCAAAGGTACATTCGAGAGTGCTTAGAACCTCACGTAATGCCATACGCGGACTATGTGGGCCCAAATTTCCTTCCTATGCATGATAATGCAAGAGCCCATACGGCCGGCATTGTCAGGGAATATCTTCGGGATGTGAACATCCCAGTTTTGGACTGGCCAGCCAAAAGCCCAGATATGAACCCGATTGAGCACAGGGCTCGTCAGCCAGCTGCCGAGACGATGCAAGAGTTGAGAACTGCAATAGAACAGGGATGGGAAATGATCCCCCAAAATTTCATAGAGCGGTTGATAAACTCTATGCCTAATCGCATGAGAGCTGTTGTAGATGCCCATGGAGGCAATATGCGTTATTAATTAGACCTTTGTCTTTGATAAAACATATTTTTTTATTCAAAAATAAACCTTTGTCTTTGATAAAACATGTTTTTTATTCAAAAATCAACTGCATTCATAGAGGCGCATACCCGACTTGATAGGCGTAGCTTCATGTTGTGTGGTATTCTGAATTCAAATTTTAAACAACACGATCGAAAAAGATGGTAAAATGTATCAGGTTTAAAACTGCATCAATAGTTTTTGTTCGATCTAGCAATAATATTTAGGTAGGGGTCATCGAAACCTAAACTCTAAGGTGGGCCAATAGATGTGTCCAGAAGTGTACAATCATCCTCTGAACTCACGGGAAGTATCAGTTTCAGATCGTCCGCATTCAGAAGGCAATTGGCGTATTTGAGCTCTGACTCCAGGTCATTTATCATAATGATAAATAACAACAGACCTAGGATAGACCCCTGGCTAACGCCCCGCGTATGGTACGGCTGGGACTCCAAACAGCCGTCTCGCACATCGTACACGGAAACCTTGGTAACGGTCGGTAATCAAGGTAATGATCGCTACTATGATAAGCTAAACGACAGTAATTTCAAACGTTGCACGCAATAAGTAAGCATCGTTAGGTATCCCAATCACGAGCATACAGTGGTAGACAGGAGTCAATGACCGCTATCGCGAAAAGACAGTAACAAACCGGAACAAATATGCAGTTATGTAACTGGAACTGAGGTTTATGCCGACTGTAGTTATTGCTAGAAGTGACTTCTCGTATATCACAACTTGTGTGGATAGTCGGGAACATATCATGCTTAACACGTAGGTACTTTGAAATTGAAGCCATTCTTTGAAGAAGATAAGGGTTGTTTTCAGTGAAAACTCTGTTATATCGACATCACAATAACAATATTTGTTTTTCTGAACATACTAAGTAAACAAACATAAACATTGCTCTGGGCTCTGTCTCCACTACAGAATACTTTATCCACACCGATGAAAATTGGACTTCAAACGAGAAATCGTTATTCATTATAAAAATAAGAGAGAAATACCAGATTGCAAATTCTAAATAGTTTGCGAGGAACACATTTTCAAAGTTTCAATGTCAACGTACGTTTCTGAATGCTGCCAACTGCTTCAGTTTCATGGACCAGGTAAAAAAATCCTGGTTGTTCTGAATCCAATGTTCGTTCGACATCTTGCGAGTTAGTTAATGTGTGTTTAAGGGTGCCGCTCGTAATTGAGCGACTATGATCTCGACCTAACCTACCGGGGTTAGGTCGAACCTGTATTACATTATACATGGCCGATTTAACATGGCCGATTCCACCTACCTAGGTTGAGTCAAATTCCAGGGATTTATAATCCTTGAAATTGACTCAACCTATCGTCAAAAGTCAAGTCAAATCAAAATGTCTTTATAACTGTAGATATTTACATATTAGCTCCGTGGTCAAATGGTTTTCACGCTTGCTTCTCACACAGGAGATACAGTTTAGAATCCTGACCAATGAGATAATTCATTTATCTTAAGTACTGTATCGGACGTTCAGTGTTTCGGATGACACGTTAAGCTGTAGTTACCGGCTGCTATCGCTACTTGGTAGTAGTAGTCGTAAACCCCTCCATCAACCCGCACTGCCCGTGCCCCTCGGTGGGACATTAATGGGCTACATTAATTAATTTATCTACACACGTATCATAAACCCTCTTTACTGCGTTCAAAAACCGCACGTTACGATCAGCATTATGTTAAACTACTTGGTAAAAACTCGTTTCGTATCTGGAAAACTACACATTATGGTCATTTTGTGTAGTTTTTCTACATTTCACAATTTCGAACGCCGACGCCCACCCGCGTGCCGTCCCTAGTTTGTCTGTGAAGTTGGTACTGACATTCAAATTTCGAACGCCGACGCCCGTCTGCGTGAAGTTGGTACTAAAGAACAAGCTAAACAATTGCAGAACCACAATGCCGGTCAAACATGCGGTTCCTGAACACATCAAAGAGAGCTTATGATATGTGTGTAAATAAACTAGTGTATGTAACTGTACATAATTAGGCATTAAAACTCTCGAGTGATATTATTATGACTCTCGAGTTTTAATGCCCTCCATTATGCAGAAGTCACATAAACTACTATTACAGATGCTTAGCAAATTTCATTTTTTGTCGCTTCTCTACATTGGACCACTAAGGGAGAAGCATGGCGATGAAACTCCCTCAGATTGATTTTCAGATAGATCTCTTTAAAAAAAATCGTCATCGTCATACTCAGTCTACATCTACCCACTGCAGGGCGCAGGCCTTTTCTATACAGCGCCAGTCCACACTTTCCTGTGTCGACAGTATCCATTGTGATCCCGACGACATGTTGACATTGTCAGACCATGGTCCAGGGTGTCTGCCCACTGGCTGGGTCGCTCCGCTTGGCCACCACTATGTGATTTGGTCCACCGTCCATTGGTATTGCTAAGTGCCCTCCACACATCTACATCTTTATCCCCTTGGCTGGCTCAGGCTAGCAGAGTTTTCACTGGTTTTGGACTTTAAGAGGGTTGAAAATACGGTGGTGTATATGTTCACTGACAGCTAAGGGGTTACAGCTATGAAACGAAGTGTAAGCAGAAGTGAAAAAGTGAAAGTTAAAGATTGTAAAAAAGTTGTTCCTTTAAACCTCTTAACTTAATTACTGCCTCCGCTTATGTTCGTGGCCGCAACCTTATACGAGTGACAGTACAATAAATTCTCATAATGATATTACTTCGTATTGCCTCTAATAAAGTCGTCAGATAATCGTAACTTAGTAGTTAAATTTTAATCTTTTATTTATTTATGTGTGTGGTCTTAATGATTTATTGGTTCTGATGTGGTTATTAAATTCATATCTCATGGATTAGATTTTATACAGGGTCATAGTTGGCCCCCTAGCCAAAATTAAATATGGTTTATACCCTTTTCTCGAACATATTCCCATGATCGCGGTATGATGTGAATAAATAAACGGTAGCAGTCGCTAGCGTCTCAATACTCATTTTATCTTCGCACATCGCGTCGATCTTCCAACTAGTGGGCGGCATCACAATACTCTGGCTACATTGGCCAATACCACTTATGGCAAATTGCAGTGGGGACCCCACATGGATAAATTGGCTGGTAAATTTAGTTCTGTGGCTTACGCTGTTCGAAAAATCAGTCAAAACACGGATTTAGCTACAGCTAGGAACAATGCAACGTGAATGTATTGGCGAGCCTGAAGATCAGCCATCATGCAAAATGGAGAATTATCTGGCTAATTGTGGGCACACCTGAGCCTCTGCCACCCTGTATGGGAAAAGAGAAAGATAATCATAACATTAACATTTGCATGCAGGTAAATACATTGCTTGTGGCCCCACACTAGGATACAATGTGTCATGGGAACCAGAAATATCTAAGATCTGGTTTTTTTTTTTCGTTATCCACAGCCGGGGATCGAACCCGGGACCTTTCGCATGGTAGGCAGAGCCACTAACGCAGCGCCACAGAGGTTGTCACATGTGAGGGTAAATTTGTTTGTTTTAAATTTATTTCTCTCCAACATTATTGACTACCTATAGACGTTGGCCACGACAATCACGACTAACCAAATAACCACACGGTGGGGTTTAAGGGCGTAAATATTCCCCAAACTATTAGTCGGGATGGTCTACACCACACAGGGTTGCCAGATTACAATAAAACAAAATAAATAAATGTAGCCCATTAATATCCCCACCTAGGGGCGCACGCCTTTGCCCGGATACGAGTAATCCATAATTCATAATTAATTTATTACACACAAATAATTCGCAAACTAAGGTTGATCGCTGAGCACAAGTTAGGTTGAACCAGATTATAAAACTTTAAAATGCTGATTTCTACTTAAAATACTGGCATACAAAAAGTACCCGTACGTGGCTATTACTTATTAAAATAACACAGCATTCGGTAAGAGTCAATGTTTTTTTTTGTTGTAACAATAGTGGCAGAAACTATCATGGGGAAACCTTCATACCCAGAGCTGCGTCGATGGGCTATCCTCTTGTCCAGCAAAATAAAGTATTTAGTTAGTGCCTGGAATGCTAATTGTTTTACATAGATTATTTTGAAAACCCCCATCTACTTTTCAACTCCGGCCAGGATTCTGGGGCCGAAAAAAAATCTGACATATCAAGACAAATCACGACGTCTGGCAACCCTATCCACACCCATGTTTATGTAAGGGATAGCATTACTAAAGTGAGTCAACAAGGAATAACAGCTTTGTCAGGTATTCAATTGTATGTTTTGTCTCGCTCTCGCTCTCTTGTCATTTCGTTACTGTGCTAGTGGCATACGCTCTGATTTAATAAACCTATATTAATTAATTGTAGTGTTTAAACTGAAGATACAACAGTTTGGCGACGATTATATGGACCAGTGCACAAATAGAACACAAAATTTTATTGTTGAGAGAAGAGACAAGAGGATTATCAAGGAAATAAATTAATAGAACACGTAGCATCGATGTGAAGTTAGTCACGAGTGAGCAAGGAATCTATTCATTGTTCTGTGGGTGGGATCACTGCGAGTGAGTCCTTGACAGTTCGTTCCGAGCGAACGAATCGTTCGTTCTGTGGTTCGATCAATTGACAGAGGAGTGAAGTGTGCGCGCATTGCAAGCGAATTCCTAAGTTCGCCATTACCAAAGCCATTACCTTTACGATAAAACAAACAAATTGATCATGTTTCTTAAGTTTCAACAATGTCTGATGATCACAAACCTAGAAGCTGGATATACACACTAAAAAAAGAAGAGCTGCAAGTGACTCTAAAAAGTTACAATATACCATTTGAAATAAATTCGACAGTCGAAGAGTTGCGGAAATTATTGTCAAATTATTGCAAAGAAAAAGAAAAAACAAGTGAACACGAGAATAGTGAGAATAAAAACACGAAAATGACGACGTCACAATATAATATACAGCCATTTAATGGAGAAAATTGGGAATGTTTTGAACAGCAGTTCGAGTGTCTTATTTTGTTAAATGAAGTAAAAGAAGAAAAGAAGGTGCCTTTGTTGCTAACTAAGATAACCTCACAGGTATTGGAAGTATTAAATTGTCTGTGTACACCAAAAAAAGTGACGACCTTTAGTTTTGCTGAACTATGTCAAAAGTTGAGAGATAAGTATACACCCAAAAAAGCCACAGCTATAGAACGTGCGACATTCCGTAACAGAAACCAGTTGCCAACGGAAACAATCGAGGAGTATGTTCTACAATTGCGGAAGTTGGGCGGAAAATGTGCTTTTAAGGACCTAGAAGACCAGATTAAGGAAAAATTAATAGATGGGGTATACTCAAAATTAATACAATTTGAACTACTAAAAAGTTGTACCACAGAGATGAGTTTAGAAGACACTATTATAGTAGCAAGAACAGTAGAAGGGGCCTTAATACAAACAAAGCATAAGGAAAGTTCAGTTACAGAAATGTTTTATTATCAACAAGGACAGAAAATGGAGAGAGGAAATAATAGTAAATATAGAAATAAAGCAAGCAAGGTGAATAAAACATTAACTAATAATAACAACAGAGAAAGCAAATGTTTTTGTTGTGGTGCAAACAATCATTATAAAAAGGAGTGTAGGCTCATTAAAAAGTATTGCTCAGAATGTGGACAACAAGGCCATATTTATAAAATGTGTATGAGAAATAAAACAACACAAAAAATTTATTCAGTATCTGAGGACACAAAATCATCGGACGAACAAGAAGTTGAGGCAGAAACTTCAGCGGCACAAATGTTTAATGAGTATGAAATGTACTCAGTAAACGTAAGTAAAGTACCACCACTATATATTACATTAAATATTGAAGGAAAAACATTGGACTTTCAGCTCGACACAGGGTCGGATGTTACAGTCATTCCATGCTCAGATTGTGAGAAATTCTTTAATAATAGACAGATTAGTGATTGTAAAGTGAGATTTAAAAATTTTGACCAAACAATATCAGAACCAGTAGGCATTTTAAAGGGTTTAACAGTAAAATACAAAAATGAACAGAGGAAATTAAATGTTTTTGTTGGAAATAATAAAATACCACGTATTTTAGGTAGGGATTGGTTAAATGAGTTTAATTTATGGCCACCGAAAATGGAAACACAACATATAAATTTTAATAATCAAATTAATGAAAATTCTATTGCAGAAGCAGAACTATATGTAAAGAAAAGGTTCACGGAAGTATTTAGCCCAGGCTGGGGAAATTTTAAAGGAGAATCAATTGAACTAAAATTAAAACCAGAAGCAAAACCAAAATTTCATCCAGTAAGAAGAGTACCATTAGCATTAAAAGAAAAGGTAAAATCAGAAATCTCTCGTCTAATTGAAAATGGTAGAATTGTGCCAGTAGAATATAGTCAATGGGGCACTCCTGTAGTACCAATTTTAAAACCAGATGGATCAGTACGTCTTTGTGGTGATTACAAAACAACCATAAATCCACATCTGGAAGTTGATCACTTTCCATTACCACACATTGATGAAATATTTGAAACTTTAAAAAATGGACAATACTTCTGTGAACTTGATCTTAAAGAGGCTTATCTGCAAGCCCCATTAGAAAAAAAATCACAAGAGCTTACAACTATTGTAACAGAGGTAGGTACTTATAAATATCAATACTTACCATATGGTGTAAGCACAGGGCCTGGATCATTTCAGCGATTGATGTACAATAAATTAAGAGACATTTCAAATACCTCTGTGTTCATAGATAATATCTATATTTGTGGAGAAACCATAAATGACACACTTGCAACCTTATGCAAAGTACTGACGAAGTTGCAAGAGTGTGAGTTTAAATTAAAAATAGAGAAATGTAAATTATTTACTACAAGTATAGATGTTTTTGGTTTCAAAATAACGAAAAATGATATAAGTGTAAATCGAAAAAATATAGAACCACTTTTAAATGCAGAAGTGCCGAAAAATATTACTATGTTAAAATCATTCCTAGGAAAAGTAACTTATTACTCACGATTTTTGAAAGATATGGCTCATATAATAGCACCTTTATATGATTGTACAAAAAATAAAAAATTACAGTGGACAAAAGAATGTACTGACTCATTCAATAAAATTAAACAAAAATTAGCATGTGTTAGTAATTTAAGACATTATAATCCAGATTTGCCACTGATATTAACATGTGATGCGTCACAAGTAGCTCTAGGAGCAATAATTTCCAATAGGGATGAAAATGGAGTAGTCAGACCAATCGCATATGCTAGTAAGAAATTAAATTCAACAGAGGTAAAGTATTCAGCCATAGATAAAGAAGCAATGTCGATTATTTTTGGTGTGACCAAATTTTATAATTATATTTATGGCCGTACTTTTGAGTTAGAAACAGATAACGCAGCATTGGTAAGAATATTTGGTCCCACCAAAGGTATACCAAAAATGGCAGCAAAGAGGTTACAACACTACGCCATTTTCTTGTCAGCATTTCAATATAAAATTAAGCACATTAAAACAAGTGTAAATCCAGCAGATTTCTTGTCTCGAACATTAACCGAAAATTGTGAGGAAAATATGAATATGCATTCATTATGTTCAGAAGCAAATATAACTAACACTTACTATATAAATAATTCAGAAATTGAAATGCTAGACTGGAAATTAATTCAGAAGGAAACAAAGAAAGATCCAATTTTATCCACAGTAATTAGATACTTAAGTGATGGATGGCCCGATGTAAAAAACTTGAATAAAGATTTGTTATCATATTATAATAAGAAAACGGAACTAAGTGTTGACAGAGACTGTTTATTTTGGGGGTATAGAATAATAATACCAACAGAATTGAGAGTGTCTGTTTTAAATGAGTTGCATAAAAGTCATTTTGGCATTGTTCGAATGAAGCAATTAGCAAGATCTTTCTTTTGGTGGCAAGGTTTAGATAAAGAAATAGAAAGTATTACTTTTAATTGTATAACTTGTATGAAAAATCGAAAAAATCCGCAAAAGACCATGCAACCATGGCCAGCACCACCATCTGTTTGGTATCGTATACATGCAGACTTTTTAGGACCATTTTATAACAAAATGTATCTTGTGGTCATTGACAGTTATTCAAAGTGGCCTGAAATATATGAGATGAATAACATTACTGCAAGCAAAACCATTGAAGTTTTTAAAAATATATTTTCTAGATTTGGGTATCCAGCTCACTTGGTAACTGATAATGGACCAACTTTTACTAGTTCAGAATTTAATGACTATTGTAAAATGATAAATGTTAAACATACATACTCCCCACCATACCATCCAGCTACTAATGGAGCAGCAGAACGAATTGTCGAAACATTTAAGTCACATGTAACAAAAATTAAGGAAAGTGGAAATAGTTTAATATCTGCTGTTAATTTGTTTCTCTTTGATTACAGAAATATGCCTCATAGTTTAACCGGTGTGACACCGGCCAGACTGATGTTAGGTAGGGAACTTAGAAACAGATTTACATTATTAAGACCTCCAGCGATGGTAGATAAATCCTATGATTTGATGGAAAAACAAGTTAACAGCAAGGTAGGAAACCGAAAGACAGATTTCGTTCTTGGTGAAAAAGTCATGGTTAGGGATTACAGGAAAGGATATAAACCATGGATTCTAGGGATTATAATAGAGGAATCAGTTCCAAATATTACATATATAGTGGATGTAGATGGGAATAGGTGGAAAAGGCATGTAAATCAATTGCTTAGATGTAGTGAAAGTTTAGAAATAAAATGAAAACATTTTTTAGTTTTAAGAAACATCATTGTTTATTATCTTTATAAGTTCGTAGGACATTATTATAATTGTATGCTTTGCATGATGCCAAGAACTTAAAAAGAAAATAGCTAGAATTAAGTAATGTATTGTAATTGCATTTGTTTTTGTTTTTTCTTTAAGTTCGTAGGACTTCCTTAGGGTTGTATGTAATACATGATGCCAAGAATTAAAAAAAAAAAAAAAAAACAAAAGCAACAAGTTGATACATAAAATTAGCATAATAAGTTTCTATAATAATATAAAAACATAAATATACCAACATACGAGTACATGGTGTTTAGTATGAGTGTGTTTTCTTCTTAATTGGTAGGGGAGAGAACCTTGTATTCATTTTGATAAGTGGTAACGTGATTCAAGTTTGTATTACAAAATAAGATTTGTACTTATTTTATGTAGGGAAGAGTGTCAGGTATTCAATTGTATGTTTTGTCTCGCTCTCGCTCTCTTGTCATTTCGTTACTGTGCTAGTGGCATACGCTCTGATTTAATAAACCTATATTAATTAATTGTAGTGTTTAAACTGAAGATACAACAAGCTTCTTGTTGTGCCCTCAAGTGTCATCTTGTTTCATTTTTGATGGATAGCCTGAGGGAGTGGGTATAATAAACGTTGGGAGGGTCATTGCTTTGTAGGTGTTCGAGGACTTTTATTTTTGGGGTGTATGGACAGAAAATCCACCATACTACCAAAACCAATTGGGTATTTGACTGGGAAATTTGTCAATTTAATATTAGAACATGTCCTATCTCATCCATACTTTTGACGCTGGAAGAGTTCTCTTGTTAGAGATAAGCTCGCCTTTATATACGTTTTTATGTCATAACTTTTCTGCAGGTACGATATTATTATCATTATGTCTGAACTACAAAAAGGCTGGAGAATATCCTAATCGTATAACAAAAAGAATGCTAGTACACTTCAACAGTACAAAACAACTCCACGCCATACAATACGGTTTCACTAGGGGTACATCAACTGCGGATGCAGGCATTATCCTTATATCTCATATATTCTCTGCATAGGAGGCCGCACAGGATGCTATCGGCGTTTTTTGCGATCTATAATAATAATAAGGTATCTTGGACACTATTTACACACATTGATCTAGCCCCAAACTAGGATTCCCTGTATCTTGGGTACTACACAACGATACACATATGTTCGATTCCAAATCGATATTCGATCGATGGTTTCTGAACGGCCATTTTGAATTTGACGTTGCTGCCAACCTAGCAGTTTTTGACAACTGACAGACGAAAGCCCTCGCAATGTAAACGCGTTTTGGTTAGGGTATTGAAATTAAATCGCAGGCCATCTGGAATGTATTCGGGTTTCCCTCAGGATTGTCTATATAGCTGAGTGTGTTGTGGTTCCCCGAACCAGATAAAGTTCGCATTTACGTGGCCGATTGGTTTTTACCACGTAACATAACCTGTGTTGGAACACTGTGCTCATTGAAGCTGGCCCGCCAGTCATAGGAGGTTGGCTTTAGAACCTGTCTACCAAGAAGAGCCTAGGGTGCACCCGGGCCTTGCAGAGAGACAGGAGGTTGACGGGACCGAAGCACAGACCAGGTTAGATCGACCCCAATTACTTCAGCTCGGTGAATCGCCGACGTTCACACTTCTTGGCAACTGATCGTTATGCTACCTCGTAGCTGATGGCCCCTACGAGGTCATTAGGTGCCGAGAAGCCTGAACATTTTGGTAGCTAGAGCGTGGCTTCCTGAGATTTGCAGCCGTCAAGGGCTCCAGGAAGGCACGATTTGGGACTATCAATCTGTAGGTATAGGCGGTTATTAGGTAACTTGGTTGTGTTCCTATATCCACATAGATTGGTAGTATTGTAAGCTATAGGTCTATTGCTGGTAGTAGATAGACAGATATTGAATTGAATTACCAGTTAGTCAATCTATTAATGGTCTAGTAATGCTATTGAATGAACGTTTTGGTTAACATAGGTAGTTACATCTATTGATAGCAGGCTATTATATTGTTTTCAGTTTATAGCAATTTATAACTTGAACTAATATTGACTATCTGTGTGTGTTATAATGATAAAGGGAAACTAAATTGTATTTACAGAATTTATATAGATATAAAACTCGGTTCCTATTGTTTAAGGAAAACGACGTTGTTTAAGTTGTGGTTTAGGGTTCCCTCGTTTGGGTTGTAGATTGGAGGGTCCAATAAAATTGAGTTACTGCAAATTGTGAGTAAGTATCGTTCCGATCATGTCGTTATCTGAAATCCAGAAGGGTGTTTCTAAGGAACTCAGATGGTTTTCCTCCGCACACGGTCTGATAGACCGTTTAGATAGGCATGATGTGGTATTAGAGCGGTCTATGGACGTTAAGGAACGTTACAATAGGGTGCTCGAATTGTCCGCGCAGGCGGAATCAGTTGATGGTTGCGCACCTGACAGGCTGTCACGGTTGCTAGGGGATGTCGACCAATGTATGGAGATGGCAGCTGCTATCACGCAGAAGGCTGCGGACATACGTAGACAGCGCGAGTCCAGCCATGGTGGTGACATTGAAGCACCTCTGCCGCTTCAGGGTTCGGGGTCCAGGTTACCTGCCATAACTATGCCTACTTTTGACGGAGTGTCCGGTGAATGGATGAGCTTCATAAATCTGTTCGACAGTTTGGTGAACATGCGATCGGACATTACCAAGTCTGTCAAGATGGCTCAGCTGGTGGCAGCATTGAGGGGTGAGCCTAGGGAGCTGGTCGCTCATTTGACAGTTACGGAGGGTAACTATGAAACGGCCAGGCAATTGTTGGTCAGACGTTACCATAACAAACGGAGGTTGGCCGATGCCCAACTGAACCGTTTGTTTAGTATCCCGGTTGTGAACAAGGTCGGGGCCATACAGACGGAGGTTTTGAACCCATTGTTGTCCGTCACCAAGGCTCTAGAGAATCTTGGACTTCCGGTTGGTGAATGGTCGTACCTACTGTTGTACTTTGTACTTTCCCGCCTACCCGCTGACGTGCAGACTCGTTTCGAACAGTCTCACGGGAGGTCGGCCGAGGACCTGCCCGCCTTCTCCGACTTGGTCGGATTCTTGGAAGAGGAGGCTCGACGGGCAGAGAATTTGGGGTTGACGGTCACCCATCCTTCGGAGCCACAGAGAGCTGCCGGGAGCGCTGTGAGTAGGGGCCCTCCGACGAGGAAGGACCGCACCAACCGGCAGTCATATGGGACTGTGAGTGCATTGACCCCACATAGTGAGACCTGCCCATGTTGTAGGCAGATTGGCCATGCTGTGGCCAATTGCAATAAGTTCGGGGAACTTAGGGTTCAGGGACGGCGCCGGATGGCCAAGCAGCGGAGCTGGTGTTTCCTGTGCCTCGGGCCACACATGGCTAGGGACTGCACGCGCACAAAAATGTGCGGATATTGTGGTGGGGCCCGCAACAATCTGTTGTGCATGAACCGGTCCGGCCAACAGCCTCCACAGGGCCGTATCCAGGGTGACACGGCATGGGGCCCTGAGAATTCGTTTGCGACTCGGAGCGCAACTCAGGGGCCAACGTCCCCACATCCACAGGGCCGTATCCAAGGTGACACGGCATGGGGCCCTGAGAATTCGTTTGCGACTCGGAGCGAAACTCAGGGGCCAACGTCCCCACGTCCACAGGGCCGTACCCAGGGTGACACGGCATGGGGCCCTGAGAATTCGTTTGCGACTCGGAGCGCAACTCAGGGGCCAACGTCCCCACGTGCACAGGGCAGTACCAGGGTGCAGGGCCGCACTCAGGACCATTACATGGGGGGCCCTGAGTTTTCGGTTGCGACTCAGCATCCGACCCAGCGGGACATTGGGTGTGTTGAGCAGGCCGTAACGGGCGGGTGGCATGGGACACCTTTGAGCTATGCGGGTGCGGTTCGGACGCCGCCTCAGTTGTCGCCCCGCTCGTCGCCTCGTCCTCGTCGGTCACATGTGATGTCCCCCCCGCTCATGGAGCGGCCACGGTTGAATTCACGCCCACCCCCCTTTACGGGGAATCGTAGGTTGGGAATGGAACCGGCGCGTGGGCCATTTGTACAATGGGACCCTCTGGCGTATAGCTGCATACCTGATCGGTTACAGGCACAGTGGGGCCCCGGGGGTCCTCGCTAGGAATTTGCGGCCCAACCATTGGTTGCCCCCCAACTGGAGACGGTGGTGTTACCGATCGCCTCTGTGCTTGTTTGGGATTTGGCGGGCAACCCAACATACGTTCGCGCCCTATTAGATTCTGGAGCTCCGGGCTGCATTGTATCGAATGATTTAGCAAAATGGTTGGGCCTCAAGGTAAATAGGTATAATAAATCAATACGGGGCGTGGGGAATGTTACGGTTACGAATGTAGTTGGTCAATCGGTGATCACGTTCTCTCCACGTTATGACATTTTGACAAAAACATCCGTGCAAGCTTTAGTAATGACGCATGTCATGGGCAGACACCCCTTGGTGAAGTTGAATCCGGCCGTTCGATTCCTGACATCAGGACTCAAGTTGGCGGATCCCGATTTTGACACTCCAGCCCCGGTCGACCTGCTACTGGGAGCAGACGTTCTGGGTAGGTTTCTGTTGTCGGATCGGCGAGTTCTTCAGCCGGACGGGTTGATTGCTGTGGATACTAAGTTTGGTCACGTGATCATGGGTCCGGCATTGCCAATGGTTAGGCCTGCCGAGTCAGATGGCATACTTATTGGCTCAGCGTTGTCAGACGTTATCCAACGTTTCTGGGAGATAGAGGAACCTCCCACCGTTCGTCGAGTCGACGCAGACGAAGAAGAGTGCGAGTTGTTTTACCAGAATAGTACTGGTCGCCTTCGTTCTGGTCGTTTTGTAACTCGACTGCCTTTCAGGGCCGATCGACCGCCACTAGGAGAATCTAGGAAGATGGCTGAGACGAGATTGATGTCGATGGAGCGTAGGATGAAGGGAGCCGTCGCGCGTCTCAACCCCTTTGTTGATTCGACCGGGTTACTTCGGGTAGGAGGAAGATTGCGCAATGCGAATCTGTCGTATTCGGCTCGTCACCCACTTCTGCTCCCCAAGGGGGGACAGTAAGTTGAATTGCTGGTGACTGATCGTCATATTAAAAACGCGCATGCCGGCTGTAACGCGTTGTTGGCCACGCTCCAGCGGGAGTTTTGGATCTTATCTGCCCGCCGTGTCATACGGAACATCGTGTTTCGGTGCATGCCTTGTTATCGACTTAAGGCTGCCACGATGCAACCTCTCATGAGGGACTTGCCCCCTGATCGTGTGAATGAGGTCAGACCGTTTTCAGGTGTTGGTACGGATTTTGCAGGACCGTTTATGGTGAAGAGTTCACGATTGCGTACTGCTAGGCAATACAAGGCGTACCTATGTGTGTTTGTTTGTTTATCCACCAAGGCGGTACATCTCGAGCTCGTTGCTGATCTCTCGACAGAGGCTTTCATTGCTTGTTTGGATAGGTTTGTTTCTCGAAGGGGACTTCCAACTTTGATCCGCTCTGATAACGGCACTAACTACATCGGTGCGGAACGATACTTACGAGAGATAGTCAACTTTTTGAATGTAAATAAGGTGGATATTGGAACGGCCCTCTCCCGTCGGGGTATACAGTGGACCTTCAGCCCACCGATTTGCCCCCACTGGGGTGGGATTTTTGAGGCCGTAGTTAAGTCAGCTTAGACGCACTTGGGGCGTATAGTAGGTCAGACCGCGCTGACTTTTGAGGAGCTCGCGACATTGTTTTGTAAGATCGAGGCCGTTCTCAATTCGCGACCGTTGTGTCCGCTCAGCTCGGATCCAAATGACCTGGAGGCTCTGACCCCAGGCCATTTCTTGATAGGACAGCCACTTAACGCGTTGCCCGAGCACCCCTTCGAGGGAGTGAAATTGTATCGGTTGTCAAGGTATCAGATGTTGCAGCAGTTTACTCAGAATTTCTGGAAGCGTTGGTCGCTCGAGTATCTGCATATCTTACAACAGCGCCTTAAGTGGACTGACAAAATCAGCCCCCCTAGTGTTGGTGACCTCGTTCTGGTTAAGGATGCTAACCTACCGCCACTACGTTGGCGCAGGGGGCGCATTGTTAACTTGTTCCCTGGCAAGGACGGGACCCCCCGGTCTGCAGAGGTTCTAGTAGGAGGCTCGGTTCTAAAACAAGCGGTAGCAACGTTGTCTCGGCTGCCCGTAGATTAGGGGACAGGTGGGTGCCCGTCCGGGCGGGTGATTGTTCGATTCCAAATCGATATTCGATCGATGGTTTCTGAACGGCCATTTTGAATTTGACGTTGCTGCCAACCTAGCAGTTTTTGACAACTGACAGACGAAAGCCCTCGCAATGTAAACGCGTTTTGGTTAGGGTATTGAAATTAAATCGCAGGCCATCTGGAATGTATTCGGGTTTCCCTCAGGATTGTCTATATAGCTGAGTGTGTTGTGGTTCCCCGAACCAGATAAAGTTCGCATTTACGTGGCCGATTGTTTTTACCACGTAACATAACCTGTGTTGGAACACTGTGCTCATTGAAGCTGTCCCGCCAGTCATAGGAGGTTGGCTGAAGAACCTGTCTACCAAGAAGAGCCTAGGGTGCACCCGGGCCTTGCAGAGAGACAGGAGGTTGACGGGACCGAAGCACAGACCAGGTTAGATCGACCCCAATTACTTCAGCTCGGTGAATCGCCGACGTTCACACTTCTTGGCAACTGATCGTTACGCTACCTCGTAGCTGATGGGCCCCTACGAGGTCATTAGGTGCCGAGAAGCCTGAACAACATACTTGTATATATATTTATATTTGACTCAATTCTAATATCAGTCGAAATGACGTTCTATTCGAAATTGAATGTCTCTAATGTCAGTCGAGATGACGTTCTATTCGATATTAAATGTCAATGCCGCAATGTCGGTCGTAACATGCGGTTCCTGAACACATCATAGAAAGCCTATAATATATGTCTAGATAAAGCAGTGTATGTAACTGTACATAATTAGACATTAAAATACTCGTGTGATCTTATTACAAGGCGTGCTTTTTAAGTTCTGTCGTTTACATATTTTGCGCCAATTTTGAATTTAGAACTGTTCAATATGAAAATTTGTTAGGGTTTAGAATATCAAAACAATTGAAAAAAATTAAATTAATGCATTTTTTTAAGTCACAGCCTTGTTTTGAAACTGTTAGGTCACGAAAACGTAGACATTGTTAACCATCCACCATATAGTCCTGACCTTAGCAATAACGATTTCTTTTCGGCGCTTTTAAATCAGCCATATTAAACAACCCCACTTAGCAGTGGAATAAATGTTTTAATAACTGGTTCGAGCGAATGGAAAAGTGTAATAGACTACATGGTGAATACTTTGAAAAACAATAAAAGGGTCTAGTTGTTTTTTTGTTCTTCAAACGACAGAACTTAATCAATCAAAAGGCGGCCCGCGTCAGATGGTGTAAGAAAACTCTTCAAAGGTTCAACCGATGAGAGCCAAATCACGTCTACGATATCGCCAGCGGTGACGAATCTTGGATTTATGCCTACGAACCTGGTATCAAACAACAATCCACAATCTGGGTCTTCCAAGACGTGCCAAAGCCGACTAAAGTTGTTCGCTCTCGAAGCACTTTAAAGAAGATGGTGGCTACGTTCGTGGCGAAAACCGGTCATATTGCGACAATTGCATTTGAAGATTATAGAACGGTTAATGCATAGTGGTATACCACAGTTTGTTTACACCATGACAACGCAAGCCCACACGCTCTTGTAAAACGATTGAGTCTTTGAAGCAGGAAAACGTAGACGTTGTTGACCATCCACCATACAGTCCTGACCTAAGCAATAACGATTTCTTTTCGACACTTTTAAATCAGCCATATTAAACAACCCCACTTTGGAGTGGAATAAATGTTTCAATAACTGGTTCGAGCGAATGGAAAATTATAATAGACTACATGGTGAATACTTTGAAAAACAATAAAAGGGTCTAGTTGTTTTTTTGTTCTTCAAACGGCAGAACTTAATAGGCACGTATGAAACTCGCCCGTCGGCTCGTTTCATTAACACCCCACACTCGTATTTAAGCCTTTCATTATCTAAAATTTACATAAACTACATTTTTGTAAATATGACCAACATTTGATATCGAAATATTTTGACGTCACAAGGAAGTCAGTTTATGAAGATCGGTCAAGTGAGAGTTGGACTCACACACGCAGGATCCGTCCTATCGAACAAGAAAAATACGCAAAAAAATGCGCTTCTTTGTTTGGAGACCCCATTTAATTTTTGAAATGGCGTGTAGTTAATTATTTATTGCTATAGAAGTAACAGAAATACACAGTCTGTAAACCTTTTATCTCGGATAAACTGTCATAGGAGAGCCTATGACAGTTTATCCGATAGAGCCCGCTGACGGTCAGGGCAGGCTTAGTAACAGGGCCCTTCGGGTACGGAACCCAGTAGGATATTCAGCGAGTGGCTTAACTTTTGACAGATCGTGATGAAGGAATTAGTTATTTCCTAATAATAATAATAATAATCTTTACGGCTTTGGTATGATTCCCATACCATTACCTCATCAGATTCACTACCTTCGAGTTTATTTTGGCTCACTGGAGTTTCTCCCATAGTAAATTATAATTTAGCAGGTTGAAAGCTCTGCTCAAGTCCAAAATAAGGCATTCACAGATGTTTCTCGGGCAGTCCACTACTAGAACGTGTGCTCTAAAGTGCAGATAGCTCAAACACCTTACCCACGATGGTACCTGATGAAATAGGCCTATGATTACGAAGCAACCACATATCAGCTGTTTTATTATTGGGGACTGGAACCGCAAACCGTTTTTATAAGTTTTTTAAGAAGGTAACGGTGGTTTGCCCAAGCACTGAACAAAGCAGTCAACACACGATATATTTTATCCCCCGCAAATAGGATGTGCTCGATACTGAGCTCATCAAATCACGGCGACTTCCCGCGAACCATTCGCCTGACAACCTGAGCCACATACTTCGCCGTTAAGTTGATGGCGTCACCCCTGTCGCTCCCACCGCTCGGCGCCGGAAGCCTGCGCTCGGCGCCGGAAGCCTGCGCTCTCTTTTCTTTCTTATGTGGAAGTAATTATCGCAGTCACTTACGTTTACATTCGTATTTCTTTTATATATATTTTTTTGAATTACATACCTTAATGTAGGAGTTTGAATCGGTGTCTTATTGGTATCATATTTTGCTCACTGTTTACCTAAGACTAGGTTTCTTTATTTGTCGGGCTGGGAGTGCGAAAGCGTTCGACAACTTTGATCCTCATGAATTTACAATTAATGTTGCTGAGGAGTCAAGTTCAGGTTTCCGTTCTGGTTTGGAATCTGACAGTGTGTACCTAATACTTCCAGTTTTAAAACCATAGTATAAGCCTACACGGTTATTTTTGATTAATTAATTAACACTAAACCCGCATTACCGATCTTGTGGATTAAAGCTAAAGAACGCTCTCTCATTACGTTCGGAAATACAATATGCTAAATATCAAATTTAAAGCAAAAAAATAAACGCGCCAGAAATGTAAGTATGAAAGTGCAGAGTTATTTGAACATAAGGCGCGCAAGAAAGTTTAACTATGAAATTGTCGTTTTATTTAAATTTCGAACATGCATTGAATATAGTCACCAAAAATACACCATCACAGGGCAGTATCATCGAGTTACCTTTGGCTAAAAAAAACATACTAAAAAAATACCTACCATTGGCGGGAAAACAAACTAAAAAATTAAAAAGAAAGTGTTGTAGAACAACAATTTTATTAAATAAATTATAATGAGTTAGTTCTAATGAGAGTGAAATGGAAATTGAATGTAGCTAATCCGCCAAATTTAAGGGCGGAAGCCTAATTGTTACCTAAAAATTAGTAAAAAATTGTTACCTACGAAGTCCAGGGAAAGGTTATACAAAAGCTTACGGGAATTTCATGTCCTGGAGAATTTAAAAAGGTTTTTTTATAGAATTTTTATTTATTTCCTGGATTAATATTTATATAAGTGAGGAACGGGATAGGCTGCAACTAATAATAGATCGGTTTGATGAGCACTGTGGCACTGAGTTTGAGTACGTCCTGCACAGAACTTCAATCCTGGGGATGAAACTGTGTGATGCCCACCAACATATCACACAGCTGGAAGAAGCGGCTATTAGCTCTGCCACAGTGACCACGCAGAGCTTATTTGATGACAAAACCAGAGCGGAAACCAGGGAACTGAATCTAGCTATGGATGCAGTTCTCAGTAGCCAGTTAAGCCTAGAAACTAAAATATTGGAGAGCTGCTGTTGTGTGCCGGACTGTGCTCCGTCAGCTACTTCCCTTCTGGATGTTAGCACTTCATATCCAGGTATAAAAACAATTATGTACAGTGATGAACTTGGAAAAAATATGGGCCAATTATTAAATATGTATATGGAGCATACGGTAATAAATAATTGTTTACCCAACTGTAATCTGCATGATATTATGCAAAAAGTAGATAATGCTACATATAGTGATGACTGTTATTTAATCATATGCCTCGGTAATAGGGGTAATGTGAACAAGTCTGACTTAATTAAATATTTAGACAAGCTCTGTTCTTTAAAAGTAAAACAAATTGTTATGTTCACATTCCCATACAGCGACAGCCTGCCACAATCCGAAAACAACTTTAGATATAAGCTGAATATGACCTTGCATACTATATCATGCTATAATAATATACATGTAATGGATACTAACAATTTTATTAGTAGAAATAAATATTATTTGACTAAAGGTAAATATTACCGTCCTAGTTATTATAAAAGACAATTAGCAAATTCGCTGTCCTATTATTTTAATATAACAGCCAAAAATTTGGCTACACATAATGCCTCTATTGAGCTTTTCCAAGTCATTTAAATTAGATACAACGACAATAGAGGAGGTCTCTAGCCCGTCAAATAATATTAATAAAGTACATAATAAAAACAGAAAAATTCAATATTGTAAAATAAATGCAAAGTTTACTAATCTGGTCTACCAAAATATTCAAGGTATTAGCAGTAAATTATTAGAGTTGGAATTGTACATGAACTCTTTTCATATTGATATTTTATGTCTAACAGAACATTGGCTAAAAAGCCATGAGCTCATGTTCAATTTCAGTAACCACCTGGTTGGTAGTTCTTTTTGCAGATCACATGCTGTTCGTGGAGGCTCTCTAATATTTCTAAATAAACACATAAAGTTCAAAAATCGTAATGATATAGTATGTTTATCAGTTGAAAGCCACATTGAAGTAGCATGTGTTGAATTGGAGCGCATAATTGTAATAAGCGTTTACAGCCCACCATCAGGTTCATTTGATGTGTTTGAAAAAGTGAGGGTAACACTGGCTGTCAAACGGCAAACAGCTGATTTCACTACGTCCCTAGAAAAATTTATATTTTAATATGATTTAGTGTAATTCTGAGCCCAATTAAGTGTTATTTTAGGATTATAGTGTAATGTTAAGTATTTCTATTGTTTGCAGTGTGTTTTAGTGACGTTTACTAGTGTCTCGAAACATGTTAAATTTGTGACCGTTGCAGGTTATAAATTTAAAAGTATTTGTTATTTCCGTACACTTTCGGCGCTTTTTGTTACCTTATTGTTAAATTATTATATTTAACAACGTTTAAAATATATTTCATAGCAATTAGTGATGTGCAAACGCTGAATAACGTTACTATTCCACGTAAGTAATTTCGCATTGTTTTGGTGTGCAATTCCTTGATTCTTATCTCAACTGTAACCATGATGACCCGCAGAGCTGCTGCTGTCGCCTCCCGACAGCAGGAAAATGACAAGCTCAAAGTTACCTTACTAGAATTAAAAAAATCAAAGGAAATGGTCACCGAATTACTCTGTGAAAGGGAGGAAAATGAGAAAGAGCTATTATCTGTACTTGAAAGTAGAGATAAGCTAAAGAAACAATTATGTGTATTAGAACAAGAATGTAGTGATGTAATTGTTGAGCGGGACAAGCTGCAGGTCACCGTAGATAGCTTCACTGTATGTAGTGCAGAGTACGAGCAAGCCCTGAAATCGATTGATTCCCTGGAGAAAGCATTGTTCGATGCCCATGAACAAATACATGCACTCCAGGAGGAGAAGGAAAACACCGCAGCGTTGCAGACCCAGAGCCTCTACAGTGAAGTCGTAGGGATCAGCCCGCAGCTGGTTACTGTTGCAACTGGAAGCCTTGATGATGTCATTGATTTAACTAATGACACATTGCCCACATCAAGGTTATTAAGTTGCAGCAATAACAAACTAGGTAAAATAAATAGGTATATACGGAAAACTCAGAAATTAATAAAACATAATAAATTGTGTGCTAAAAACTTAAAAGTAAGCAAGAAAAATGTAAACTTATTACATGATTTGAATATGTGTGTATTAGAATTAGAAAGTACTAAGTTGATGTATGAAACTGACACACAAAACTTACATTTGAAAATCCAAAGCTTGGAGGATTCATTGAGATCACTAAACAGTGCATATTTGAACTCTGAGAAAGTTATAAATGAATACTCATTGGCTATGGATGATTTAATTCAAGAAATGAACCATAATTGTGAGCGGTTTGAGTCGCTGACCAACAACCATACTTGTCGCTGTGAGCAGAAAGGTGGTTGTTTGACAGCGGGCAACTCTCCGGGCTTGTGTGACAGTTTACCAACACAAGGTGTTACTGATAATAGTTCTGCCAAGTCTGATATGACCACAACACCTGATATTATAATGTACTGTGATGAGATTGGAAGTGGCATGGGCTCAGCACTCCGCTCATACTCTAAGGGACATAGTGTTATTAGTAATTGCTCACCTTTTAGCACTGTAGATAATATTATAAATCAAATTTTGAATGACAGCACTATCACAGCCAGTGCCACACTGATAATTTTCATGGGCAATAGGGGAGATGTGAACAAAAATAATTTAATAAAATTTTATGAAACATTGAATGGTCTTAGTGTGAAAAAAATTATATTGTTCACATTTCCCTACTGCAACCAATTGACACAAAATGAAAATGTATATAGACATAATATGAATATAACTATGTACAATTTATGTACATATAATAATAAGTTTGATATTATTGACACTAACAATTATGTTAGTAATTATTTTACTATGACTAAAGGTAGATTTTACCTTTCAAATGATTGTAAACGACAAATAGCTATGTCACTATTATATTTATATGACATTACAGCCAAAAATTTGGCTTCTAACTCTGCTTTTACTGAGCAGCCTAATATGAATCTGGTATCAGACCAGAATAACAGGATGCATTTAAATTAGTTCATAGGACAACAGAGGACCCAGGCTCTGGCAACATATGTTCTAGTATATTAGAAAACCCTAAAAATAAGGGAAGCTCACATGCTAAGTATATAAGCCTGGTTCATCAGAATATTCAATGTATTAGAGGCAAAGATCTACAAATAGAGTTATTTTTAAATTGTAATAAAATTGACATTTTGTGCATAACAGAGCACTGGTTAACTATTAATGAAATTATGTTTAGCTTTAAAGATCACCAGGTTGGTAGTTCGTTCACCAGACTTAATTCAATACATGGTGGGGCATTAATCATACTAAACAATCAAATGAAATTCAAGGAACGTAAGGACATTGTTTCCTTATCTGTTGAACGAACTATAGAACTTGCAGCTGTGGAATTAGAACAGTTCATCGTTATATGTGTCTATAGGCCACCCTTGAGCGACTTTGAAATGTTCGAGAAAATAATGGAATCCGTCCTAACTATTTCATCACACAGTACGAAACGATTAATTATATGTGGTGACTTTAATGTTAATCTGTTAGAAAGAACTACTCTCAGCGTTAGATTAATAAATCTTTTCTCATCATTTAGGCTTAGCCATTTATTTATGGAGCCAACAAGAGTGACTGCTACTAGTGCTACATGCATTGACAACATTTTTACTGATGTTATTCCAATCAGTAAAAGTGCTATCAGTGAATTGGATTCAGATCATTTAGGTCAATTATTTCAATTTGATTCTATTAGAGAACCTGTCATTAAAAAGAAAATTTCGTTTGTGCCAATAACTGCTGACCGGTTAGAAAGAATGAGATACTCTTTAGCCCAGGAACTACCGTTTTTGGCTGCTGAACAGTCTCCTAATATAATGTATAACTTATTCTTTGAAACCTTTATGAAACAGTACAGCGCGATATTCACTTCAAAATCGGTTGTGGTTAGTGGTTCAAACGACTTTAGTACGTGGGCTACTGCAGAGTTGCATAAACGCAGGCAAGCATTGTATGCATTGTATGAGGAACGACGGTTCAACATGAGTGACGAATTTAAAGAACAAGTCAAACAGTTCTCCAAACAATTTAAATTAGACTGTCATACAGCTAAACGTAATTTTCTGAGTAGTAAAATTAAGAATAGTTCCGATGTTATAAAAACGACTTGGAAAATAATTAATGAGGAGGCCGGTCGTAGTAAAAAAGCGAGTCGCGATTACGAACTAAAAATCAATGGACAGCTTACGAGTTCTAGCTTAGAAGTTGCAACTGAATTTGAATCGTTTTTTACTAATGCACCGGCTTCCACGACTAAGTATTTAAATTCGTCACCTTTGTCTGCTGTTGCAATATTAAAAGATAATGTCTCAGAGTGTGCTTCATACTTGAATTTTAAGCACGTCACAAGTTCAGATGTCGTAAAGGCATTTAAATTGATAAATGTTAAGAAAACGAATGATCTTTGGGGACTCTCTGTTCACGTCGTTAAATCCCTGATCGAATTAATTGCACCTGACCTAGCGGTCATTTTCAACAATTGTATAGACTGCGGTGAATTTCCTGATTTAATGAAACAAAGTAAGATAATTCCCCTCTTCAAAGCAGGTAGTACTCAAGACCCCACCAATTTCAGACCTATATCAATACTACCAACATTTAGTAAAATTTTTGAGAAATTAATCTTATCACAGCTATTACATCATTTTGAATCAAATAAGCTAATGCATAACAAACAGTTTGGATTCACTCGCGGTCGTTCAACAACAGATGCCGGAATTCAGTTCATTGAAAGTATTTTTGATGCCTGGGAAGAGTCACAAGATGCCCTAGGCATTTTTTGTGACTTATCTAAGGCTTTTGATTGCGTTTGTCATGAAACATTGATCAGGAAATTACATCATTATGGAGTTAGAGACACGTCATTGAATTTGTTAAAATCTTATCTGAACGGAAGAATACAAAGGGTAGACGTAAACGGAGAACGATCACCAGGATCATTGGTTTCTTTGGGCGTGCCACAGGGCTCAATATTGGGACCCTTCCTATTCCTCATCTATATAAACGACTTACCCTATCTAGGAAGGGACTGTCATGATATGGTACTGTTTGCTGATGACACCTCACTTATTTTTAAAACAAAGCGAAACCAACACGCTACTGATGATCACGTGAACAATACCATATCAAGAGTGGTAAATTGGTTTAATGTTAATAATTTGCTATTAAATGAGAAAAAGACTAAATGTGTTAAGTTTCTTACTACTAACGTTAAAAATAATCAGACATGTATAACAATTAAAAATGAGGAATTGGAATTGGTAACCAGCACAGTGTTTCTAGGTATAACGTTGGATTCCAAACTCTAATGGGGTCCACATATTGATAAGCTATCGAACAGACTGAGCTCTGCAGCTTTTGCATGCAGGAAAATCCGTCACTTGACAGATTTAAAAACAGCCAGATTAGTTTATTTTAGTTATTTTCATAGTATTATGTCCTACGGTATTCTGCTCTGGGGCAGTGCTGCTGACATAAATACTATTTTTGTGCTGCAGAAGCGGGCTGTTCGTGCGATTTATAAAATTTATAAAATGAATAATAGAGATTCTCTTAGAAATAAGTTTAAAGAAGTAAATATATTGACAGTCCATAGTCAATATATTTACGAGAATATTATGTATGTCCATAAGAACATTGTTAACTTTCGAAGAAACTGTGATATACATAACTTTAATACTAGAAACAAGGACAAACTTGCAGTGCCCACTACTCGGCTCCATAAAATAAAAAACTCGTTCAAGGGTAATTGTGTAAGATTTTACAATAAACTCCCAAGCACTTTGACAGATCTATCAATTAATAAGTTCAAGAAATACATCAAGCAAAGGCTTATTTCTAAAGCTTACTACAGTATTAAAGAGTACATAGACGATAAAAATGCTTGGGACTGAATTGTTCTAATTAATTGTGAGCATCCTCACTGCCAGAGTTTCTTTTACTGGACACTTGGAGGCCTTTTACACCTCCAAAGATTAATTTAATTATACAACTCTTGACTGTGGGGACCATTTACATCTCCTATTATCATTGTATTATTGACTAAAGAGACTATACATCTCTGTTATTTATATTTTAATTATTTTATTATGACATGAGACTCTTTACATCTCTCAGAAACAATAATTAAGTACTTTTTTTTTTTTTCTGATAATATGATAATAATACCAAATGTTCTGTAAAAAATGAAATGAAATGACATGTGAAAGTGCCCTTGTGGCCTATTTACAGAATAAACGTTTTGAGTTTTTGAGTTTCATGGATGACATATTATTTAAAGTATCAAAATCTAATAAAACTCTTATGATATGTGGAGACTTCAATGTAAATTTATTAGAAACTTACTCCCTTAGTACGAGACTAACTAACTTATTTAATTCTCACAACTTAAAGCCACTTTTCATGGAACCTACTCGAATAACTGAAACCTCAGCAAATTGTATGGACAATATATTTGCTTATCCAAATGAAAAAATTGTACTTAAAAAAATTATAAGTAATTTAAAGTCAGACCATTTAGGTCAATACATTAGACTAGAAATTCAACTTAAAAAAAGTTCTACAAGAAAGATACAATACATACCTGTGACTGCACATCGGTTTGAAAGGTTTAAATTGCATTGGGATAGCAAACTACCTATCAATTACTCTAATAATAACCCTAATGAGTCATATTGTAATTTTTTTTACAAATTCAGCAATGCTTTCAATGCAGTATTTACTACCAGATCGATTGTGGTCTCAGACAAACTTAACTTTAGTAAGTGGGTCACAGTAGGTATACTTAAAAGTAGACAAAATTTATATGAATTATATAGTGAAAAACAATGAAATCATAGTGAAGAGTTCATGGATAAAGTAAAAAAGTACTCAAAAATCTTTAAAAAAGTTTGTCAAATTGCAAAATCAAATTATATCAGATCTAAAATAAGAAAAAGTGATAACAAAATTAAATCAACTTGGGATATAATTAAAAGTGAGACTGGAAAGGTCAGTATTAAAAACAATGAATATGAATTAAAAATTAATCATATTACTTTCAAAAATGATATTGATGTAGCTAAAGCGTTTGATTTTTTTTTACTGACATCCTAATCTCTACTACAAAGTCTTTGACTCTTCCAAAGTAGTCGCTGAATCTTTGCTAAAAAACTATGTACCTAGATGTGAAAATCAATTCTCGTTTAATTATGTAGATGATAAAGATATTATTAAAGCCTTTAAATCAATAAATCTTAAGAAAACTGCAGACCTCTGGGATATTTCTGTTCATATTGTGAAGCCCCTAATAAATGTTATTGCACTTGATTTAGCTTTAATATTTAATGCATCTATTGAATCTGGCGTGTTTCCTGATTTAACAGTAAAATGGTACCTTTGTTTAAATCGGGTAGTACATCTGACCCTTCTAACTTCAGACCGATATCGGTATTGCCTACATTTAGTAAAGTATTTGAAAAAGTAATTTTAAATCAACTTCTTACACATTTCAACACCAACAACATGCTCCACTGTAAACAATTTGGTTTTACACAAGGCAAATCAACTACTGATGCCGGTATTGAGTTAATATCACATATATATGATGCCTGGGAGGAGTCGCATGATGCTCTAGGAGTATTTTGCAATTTGTCTAAGGCTTTTGAATGCGTTGACCATGGGACATTGATCAGGAAATTACATCACTATGGAATTAGGGATGACTCTTTAGATCTTCTCTCTTCTTATCTCAATAACAGGATACAGAGAGTTGACATTAATGGAAAACGATCTCCAGGGTCTGTTGTTACTATGGGTGTACCGCAGGGTTCCATACTCGGGCCATTCCTGTTTTTGGTTTATATTAATGACCTGCCATATCTTGTCAGAGATAATCATGAGATTGTACTGTTTGCAGATGACACTTCACTTTTGTTTAAAATGAAACGACGCAGTTTGAACTTTGACGATGTGAATAATGCAATCTCAAAGGTAGTCAATTGGTTTAGTGCTAATAATCTTTTACTGAACAATAACAAAACTAAATGTATTCGGTTTATACTCCCCAATGTTAAACAAGTCTCGGCTAATGTTAATGTTAAAGGTGAAAATTTAGAAATTGTAGATAGCACGGTATTCCTAGGAATCACCTTAGATAATAAGCTTCAATGGGGCCCACACATAGATAAGCTATCAAAAAAACTCAGTTCCGCAGTTTATGCAGTTAAAAAAATCCGTCTTTTTACGGAAGTGGAAACAGCTAGACTAGTTTACTTCAGCTACTTCCATAGCATTATGTCTTACGGCATACTGCTGTGGGGGATCGCTGCAGATATTAACATAATATTTGTGCTGCAAAAGAGGGCTGTTCGTGCAATCTACAATGTGGGTCCCAGAGAGTCACTGCGTTGTAAATTTAAGGAAATTAACATTATGACAGTGCCGTGTCAGTATATTTATGAAAACCTTATGTACGTCCACAAAAATATTGATTAATTTCCTAAGAATAGCGACAGGCACAATGTCAACGCTACTAGACTCCATAAGGTTAATGTATCTTTTAAAGGGCAATGTATTCGCTTTTACAACAAAATACCGACTGAGTTACAAGAACTGTCTGTAAATAAATTTAAAAATGTTGTTAAAAATCACTTATGTAAAAAAGGTTACTACAAAATATCAGATTATGTAGAAGACAAGAAAGCTTGGGAAGGTGTTTGCTCCAATTCTGTAAAAAATAACGTATAAAGCTGGAGGTTTCTAGTCGCCTCTTTGCCTCCAGCATCTAAAACATTGAGGTGACGGAATTCAAATTGAGTTCTATATTTCCCTGTACTTTAAACATGTGTTAGTTTAAGATTTGACATTCTCCAAATGTTACCTATGTGTTTCTTATGGAAATAAACTCTTTTTGATTTTGATTTTGAATAAGCTACTTTCTCGTAAGAACTGGCAAAAGTTTAATAAAGGTTTGAAAATAATAAAAAGTATTCACCAGCGGCCAAAAATTTATCTTCATTAAATATTCCCTCTTACAATTCCTTCCTGTTATAAATCGGTTGCAGCAGTAACTCTCAAAAATTATTCCTTTCACGGGATCGCGCCGATAATTCCTTTCATTCATTCGAGAAGGGTCTGGAAAGGGCATCAATACTTATATGGAATCGTGCAAAGAAAATAGCGTCACGCTTTTTCCTATACGGGGTGGCAGTGGCACAGTTGTGCCGACATTTTGCATGACAGAAGGCTAGCCCATCGCCGCAGCTATGGAGATTATGAAGGTTTCCTCGGGATATCTGATCGGCTTCATTTCACTACTTTACCGTGTGTGCCAGTACCAGCCTAATGGACCCCTGAAGTTTCGAGAACTTCAATTAAATCGTTTATCGACTCGGTCAACTAACAAAAAGGCGGGAAAGGTCAAAACAGAAATCCCTTCAGCCGCAATAATCTGTTTATTTAAAGTTGAAAATTGTGTGGTCGCTACATCCGAAATTAATTCGTGGACAAGAACAATTTTGGGCCATTACCAAATATTTTTTTCACTCATGCTCGAAAAAGTACTACTTTATGCAGGATCTAGGCGACATAAAGTTGAATTTTATGCTCTTGTGCATAAAAGTAGCTTTTTAAATGTGTCTACACTAAGGCAGTGACCATTTAGCCCATACAGCCAAAAACAATTAATTGTACATGGATAAAACTTGCTAATTTATAATATTTCCATCCCTATTTGCATTTTTGATTTATAATAAGATAATACGAAAAAGAAACTAAATATCAAAACGTGTTTACCACAAAAAAAAACATTATTCCAAAATAATTTAAGAATAGGCTGTATATTTTTTTTCTTTGCCCGAAAATTATGCAGGAAAATTAAAAAAAGTAAAGTAGCGGGAAAGAAGCCGTGAACTTTTCGTATTGAATTTTCTCAAATTATTGTTGAATTGGCTAAGTTTTAAAAATGTCAAGTGAAGAAGAAGATTTAGAACTTACTCCTAATACTTTAATGGAAATAAACGCACAAAAAGTGGTGCAAGAAATATTGCCGCTAAAATCTCGGCAAATATATATGAAAACTTATGACAAATTTCTAAGCTGGCGGAAAGAAAAACAAGTGAATACATTCGCTGAAAGTGTTCTTTTAAGTTACTTTGATGAGTTATCGAAAAAACTGCAGCCTTCAACACTGTGGAGTGTATATTCCATGCTGAAAGCAACACTGCAAATGAAACATAATGTCAATGTACAGTCCTACACGAAGCTTACAGCTTTGTTGAAGAGGCTTAGTAGTGGACATAAATGCAAGAAGTCCAAGGTCCTTACTGCGAACAATGTGGAAACCTTTTTAAATACCGCTCCCGATGACAAATATTTGGCCACAAAAGTACGTAAACCTATTATTTACATATTTTTTTATTCCTCGTGTTCTCAAAGAGTGTACCAACTTACAGTTATATTTTATTTTAGGTAGCACTAATATTTGGTATAAGCGGAGCATGTCGCGGCATTGAACTTGCTAATATTACCATGGATGACGTCAAGACGGACACCCTTTTACAAGCAATTAACTTACCCGACACGAAGACCAAACGAGAGCGGACATTTGTTGTCAAAGGAGAGTACCTTGATATAGTTATAAAATACCAAGCTCTTAGGCCTTCAAATGTGCCGACAAATAAACTCTTCCTCAATTATCAAAATGGGAAGTGCACTAAGCAAGTAATAGGACGCAATAAATTTGCAGGATTTCCGAAACAAATTGCAACTTTTCTTGAATTGGAAAATCCCGAAAATTACACGGGCCATTGCTTCCGCCGGACCTCGGCCACCCTCCTAGCAGATTCGGGAGCTAACTTGACAATGCTAAAAAGGCATGGTGGGTGGAAGTCGGATCAGGTGGCTGAGGGATATATAGAACAATCAATAGAAAACAAAAGCAGGATTACCGACCGTGTAACACAAGACATTCATCTAATTCCAAATGAGCCAACCCCTTCTACATCCCGAGATTCCTTGTTGCCGTCTGAGCCATCCACAGATCAGAAAAAAAGAACCATATCCAGAACAATCAACTCTTAATATACCATCTACTGTCATGTCATCTTCTCAAATTCAAAAGAATACCGTCAATATGCCGGGAAAACCCATTTCATTCACCATTCAAAATTGTAGTAATTTTACTTTGAATTTTAATTAAAGAAATGTTAATACGTTATGTTACTGTTTTATTTTCTCGCAATCGAAGTGAAAAGCAGAGTTTATAACTCGTCCACAAACCATTTTTATCCTCGACATTACTATGCTAAAAGTCTCGGATAAATATGGTTCGTTTTGTGCACTTGTTGTAAAATCTACTATTTACTATCACCAGTACAGTCAGTAAGTCAAAACTGATTTGTTTTATCTTAGTTCACAATAAATAAAGCAGCTTTCAAAATGTTACAGTTCGCGCCACCGTTGGCTCAGAGCGAGCTGTCACCTTTCTCTTTCTCCCACCCCATCTCACCCTATGCCAAAAAGAGAGATCACCACCCGTTCAGAGCCAAAGATGTCTGGCGATGTCTCTACAGCTTATTTTCAATACTGCTATTTGACCCTGCTTTTATTTTAGCCGTTTTAATATCAAAGTGTGATTTATAGGGTGTTTGGTAGATCGATGCAAAGTCTTAGATACAAAGATAGTAGTACAGATAATTTAGAACCATTTAAAGTTGTTTCGTTTTTATTGATGTTTATTGTTGTTGACGAAAAAATCCGGAATTTTACAGTCGATTAGTAATAATTGCGATTTTCAACAGGAATTGATTTCTTTTTCAATAATTTCGTATAAGACATGAGATTTGGTTTTTATATACTTTTGATGTGATAGAAAATCAACCAAACACCCTGTATGTATGTACTGAGGCGTATGTCAGTACTTAGGGACTATATATAAAGAGTAAGTACCTATCTCTTCATGATACAATTACATTTATAACTAATTTCCATACGAATTTGCCAGTGTAAGGGCAGATATTTCGATTTTCATGATTTTCACAAATATGATTTAAAGCATTATATTAAGCATCACTCAAGATACTCCTTCGTCATCCTTCGTCGTTGACGATAGATGATCAGAGCGAGGAATAGACAAAGACAAAAATAATAATAAAGACTCAAGAGTGAAAGAGCTGGCACAAATTCTGACAAGACAATAATTTTTAGGACATGTATCCTGATACATTTGTTGGGAAACTAATGTTCGACTGGTGCAGTGCATAAGCATAGTGTCAACTAATGACATAATCCAGAATATTACGCTTTTCGCAGGTAATTAGTGAGAAGATTTTGTAATGTCCTAGCTCCATAATAAAAAAAACACAACAAATACCATGTTTCAACAAATACTATGGGGTATAAATACATATTTTTAGGGGTTTATTACCGTCCATGATTTTCATGCGAATTCCGCGTGCGAATGCGGCCGGGGCGGCATACTGGGTATAAACGTTTATTGCTGGCCAAGTACTCATGTCAGTATAAAATTAAATTCACCGTTAGAAAGCTGGAGAAATTCCGGATTATTTAATGTAATTATTTGATTACCTGTTTGGTGAACAAAGCGCCAAGAAGGATTACAAGTTGGCGATTCCTGAATTGTCCTCGGTTTCCAAACATGTTTGGCGGCCGTCATATCGACCGTGATTGCTTCCTCTTTTGACCCTTACTTGACTAGTTTTAAAAGTCAGCGGCGGAACCTATTTGTATAGGTTCTATATCGTAATGGGAAACCCGGGCTAGCTCTTTATGTGTGTCGTATCGTCACATCCACCTGAAGTTATGGTTTTTGTAAACGTTAAAAAATACTTGTTATTTCACACTCATTCTTCCAACTTCCGATTTTCGCGCGTCTCCCTTGAGCCCCACAAATAAATCTTGAAACCTCATAAAACTCCCGCTTTCCCTTAACTTGCACTGAACGGGAGTAACGTCTGAACTCAAAGGGCTTGCCCATAAACAACCATCAGCAGACCGATATGTCCTCATGTGCGAAGCACGGCTTTGTGGCAAGCTCCTCGAAAATGAGGTAGGCTTGTTAACAAAAAAGGTAGAGGGTCGCATTTGTATGATCTTTATGCCAGACCGGTAGCCATCTACAAAGTGTTGGGCAGCAGCTTTGTCGGCGGCAAGTTATGTGGTAACCATGTGTGCTTGTTAGCAAAGAGGGGATATGCGAAATATTGAAATGGGAATACTGTAGACACCTTCGTACAGAGTTTGTGTTAATATCACACTGTCAATTTCCCAAAAGGCATAAAATCGAGAGTCACAGAGATCAGAAATAAAAATAAGGACTTATTTGAGCGCAAATACCTATAAAGAGGCCGAGATAAACTACGATAACATGGAGCCGGCCTGTGTCATTATTTATAAAAGCGATTTGTATTGTCATTTGCGTGCCATGTTATCGTAGTTTATCTCCAACGGCATATTAAACTCATTTTAATTAAATTATTAATTACATTCATGCATTCAATTATCGGTCATCTTTTTCAACAACCAACCCTGATTTTGTCAAACCAAGTCAGGCAGTAACTCACTTAGCCACTGTGTGTGTGGTGATGGCACCGTGCCGCGATATCAGCAACGGAACTTATTTTGATTTCATGTCATTTCACGTTTAAAGCCATTTGCTCCAGGGACATTATGAATTGAGGACGACTTGCTCCTTCGCCTTTTTCACGTTGTGAGCCAATTGGTTCAAGATCGGAAGACATCTGATTAACTGATTTAAACGATGTTTCGCTTCGAGGACATTCTGATCCTAAATGAATTATACTGTGTGCCTGTGCTACCACGATCGACACAATCGACACTTTTGAAGTTATTTTTCTGTTGTTCAAAAGAAGTCGCAAGTTAAATAAATTAGATAACAAATTTGGAACATTTTTCTAGATTTTGTGTTATCAGAAACGCGATTGGAGGAATTTCGCTCGATAGATTATTATTTCTGACAAATTGGAACAGCACGCAGACTTCAAAAATATTTATTTAGATGGGTTTTGACCTGTTAACTATACCTAAATTATACGTCGCGCCACATGTTATGAGCGGTGGCCTTGGATGCACAGTAGTGGCTTTTTAATACCTGAACATATGCGCAGTAATTCCCGCTAACGTCGCCCAGCGCTCTTTATTCGTGGCGCGAGGTATACATGTTAAGGAATATCCATAGCTTTTTTATTTAATTTTATATTAATTTGTAACAGACTTTTTGTCATTTTCCCTCGCCCCTCCCACACTGCGGGTCTTACCGCATGGAGTAACGGGGACCTTGGCAAGGAAGAGGTATCCCCTTAACCTATGTCTGAGTTGTTGAATACTTTATTGCACTACACATGCTGACTCCGCGTACTTCATACTGCCTAACAATCAATGCTCAGTGAGTTGACAATGGCGGGAGATGGCGGAGTTCCAATAGTACATTGTTGCCCAGGTGTAGAAAGTAAGCAATAGATGGACGAGTTAGTTCGCGGGCCGAGCCGCAGGTGAGGCCCGTTTAGATGCGAGTCCATTTATTGCACTTTCTACCGAGGCATTTACTATGTGCTTTTCACGCCTAATGTAAGGAAATAAAACAGGTTGAGTACACAGTATAATACACAGTTTAATTAAAAGTAATATTGATATTCGCATTAGGGCAGTTGTGGAATGACAAGGAAATCCCGCCTTTTCAAGCTTTTTTACTCACTAATTTGGTGTATGAATTTAGAACACACCAATATATTCAACCTACATCTCAATGCTATACAACCTCCTTGTACAAAAAATACTCGCAAATTCCTAGTGCAAAGAATACTAAACATATACAAACTTCTTGTAAAAACGCACGCACAAATGCAATGTTGCTCTAATAATTTTGTTATTTTCTGAACGAGTTACTAATGTCAAAAATAATCGACCAATAGCAGAGTAGAAAGTAAAGAAGACCGCTAAACACTACATTTTACTTTGCAAATCTACATTGTTTGACTGTTTTTGAATTGTACTACTAAGAACTACTCTCATTTCTCTTTGGCCATATTTCCGAGCAGTGGCGTGAAAACTAATTTATTTAAAAACTATTTTCCTGTTTATTTTGTTTTCCGTCATTATTTAGGGTTCCGTACCCGAAGGGTGCCATAAGTGACCCTATTACTAAGCTCACGATGTCCGTCCGTCCGTCTGTCACCAGGCTGTATCTCATGAACCGTGATAGTTAGAAAGATGAATTTTTTTCAGATGATGCCGCTATAACAACAAATACTAAAAAACAGAATAAAATTAATATTTAAGAATTGTTGTATGGGAGCCCCATACAACAATTCTTTCAATACACATATGAATACTTATACTCTTGAATACTTGACTACTTTCACACTCCATACCAGGCACGTATATGGAGTGTGAAAGTACCAATAACTTTGTAAACAACATTTTGTTATGTAAAATCCAAACTATTCTCTCCTCACGGTATAGTTTACGGTGGTACGGAACCCTTCGTGCGCGAGTTAGGCTTGCACTTGACCGGTTTTTAATAGTTATTCTGCTATTCAGGGCGGAGACGAATCCAACAAATAAGAGATCATTAAAATCGTTGCTTAGTTATAAATGGTGCAACTATCCCAGCTATATATATTTAGTAAATAAAAAATAAACACCTACTTTTTTGAATACAGGCTGACATTTAATTAGATGGCCATATTTTGGGTAATGTTGGCTCCCATCATTATGAAAAACTTTCCCCAAGAAACATATAGAGCTTATCTCTAAGGTATCTTTCAGTGTCATGTGTGTTTCACGCGCACGCGGGATTTGGTAAGCTTTAAGTCTCGTGCCTTTTAAAAAAAATAAAAATGCGCTTTTACTTGTACGATGGAACCCGGATATTTAAACTTTTCTGAACGAAAGTTGTCACACACTAGCCTAAATCAGTTTTCATACGTCGTTCTTTCTACTGAATCCTGAATTGTCGACTGCAGTAAATCTTGTTCACCCTGAGCTCAGCTTGTAACATCTGCTTTCATTCTGAAATACGAAGTGGCCACTATGTCATAAACCATTTTACACGTACCCCTTTATTTATTACGCAGAAAAGCCGTTTGAAGCAGATTCTGAAGGTATGGTCTTTTTGAGATATCCTTGTGATTTTCTGTCTAGTTGTGATTGTTAAGTAAAGCTGCGTAACTCTCACTTAAATGTAATATTGTGTAATAGTTTTTGTTTTTTCTTCTGATTGTTTAATACTACTAATTACTAAGATACGAGTAAGTAAATACAATGCAGTTGTGGTTGATGTAAGCAACACACGCTTACCTAACCTGGCGACAGGGCCTGTTAGGCTCTCGCGTTTCATCTTGCAGCCGGCGGCGGCAGCGGCGGCTCCCTTGAACTTTTAGTCAACAAATTTCTTATTCGCGAAATGAATACCTAGTCTATATATTACCAATTCGAATTTTGATGTAGGACCAATGCTTATGATGACTAATTCGTAAAAGCGCTTTCCTAAACATCAGGTTACTTGGTGCTTTTAAAATAAAATTCTGTATTTCAAATTAGATCAGAATTTAAGTATGTTGGTCATTGTATAAATGGACATTTTACGAATTATTCAGTATAATAATTGGTCTATTATCGAATAGGACATGTCGCGAATTAAACTCTGATTTTTAAACACTAGACTAACATGACATTTTTGCCCTTTTCTACTTTTAATGAAGCTTTATACGCCTATTGTTGTAAAAATAGATTCAGTAAAATCGAAGACATATCGATACAATTAGAAAAATATTATATTAGATTAATCGATCGATCGCGCAATAATTAATATAAGAATGGGTATTATTCGAATAATTGAAACGAATGAAATGACCAACTGTGACCACAACACTTTTTTTTCTTTCATAAAGCGGCAACCCACCAACTGTCACGTTGGTCTAGTGGTATATAAATTAGGGTTCAGTCATTTTAAGAATTGGTCATTTTGCGAATGGTAATTTATAGACAGAGTAGTCATTTCGCAAATTAGGCATTTGTGGACTAAACGCCTCTAAACAGGTTTTTAAACGTGGTCACAATTCTGTGCCCCTGCCACAACGTATCATAAATGGCATGACGTTATTGTGGTCCCACTTTTTCGTAGGTGAAGTATGCCCAACAGTCAAAGATGTCCAATAAAGAGGTTACATCACATCGATGACATCACAAAGCCGTATATGGTTTCCAGTTTCAAAACGCAATTTAAGGCGAACCGTATTTTTTCCCGCTCATGTGTTGCCGCCATTTTCTACCGCTTCCAACTTTGCAACGTGATTTATTCGCTGAAATAGGAATTTATATTAAACATTTCCATAGAGCTTAAACCGTATCGCGAATCCTTTTTGGAGGGATATCTTTTTTAAATGTGTTATGAAAGAGTTAACATTTCACACATCGTATTTTTCATTTATCACAACAACAGCAAACAAGTATAATCCGCAAAATTGCTATATTTTTCAAGCACATTAAGCAAGGTTTTATGTACTTTGAAACAGGGAATATATATTTTTTTACAAAATGTGGACATCATTTGCACGATCGACCTTTTTCTAAACACTTTCTTGATAGATTATCACAGATATACTTAGTAATCATCAGTATGTATGTACTGTACTGTATGTATGTAATACCCGTTTTGCAAGCCCTATCACAGAATACCGAAACATTTTGCCCATCAACTGTTCCTCCATTTGTCCTAAATAAAGTGCGATTAGGTTTTTAATTCTAATTTATTATTTCTTTATTCTAATTTATTAGTTAATATTTATTTATCATTTCTATTGGTAATGGGAGCAGCGAAAAACGTGTGTACTGTATGACTATCATATATTGAATGAAACATTGAGTGAATCATCTTTATGAGTGGTAAATGAATGAACATTTTATAGATGAGTGAATGGAATTTTGTATTCCCATAGTCCCCCTCAAAATTTCTACTGTTATATAATTCAAATAAGTATTAATTACTTATTTATCAATTGTGTACTCACATAATTTTAAGTTTGATTACATGTAAGTATCTCAAATTATGTTTTGGTTACATAATTTTTAGTATTTACACAATGTGTATTATAATTTCAGTAGACATTTAAACTATAATAAGTTTAATTTTGATCTTAATTGGAGGAATTTTTCTGATGGTACCATTTTCGTAAAGATGTCAGCCAGTTGATTTCCTGAGGAAACGTATTCTAACTTTATTACTTTGTTAGTAATTTGTTCACGTGTGAAATGGTATTTAATGTCTATATGTTTTGATCTTTTATGGTTTGTGGGGTTATTTGCAATACATATACAGCTATTGTTATCTTCATATATTGGAATGGGCTGTGGTATTTGGATTGCAATACTATTTAACAAAGATCTTATCCACATTGCTTCTCTCACAGCTTCGAATAGGGCCATATACTCAGCTTCCGTTGAGGAGGCGGCAACTGTGCTTTGTTTGCGAGTATTCCATGATATGGAACAGTTATCAAACACTTGGAATATGTAACCTGTTGTGCTTTTACGATCATTTTCGTCGCCTGCCCAATCGGAATCTGCATACCCATGAAGTAATTGCTGATAATCGCACTTCTTATAGGTCAACTTTAAATTAAGAGTTCCTTTAATATATCTTAAAAGATGTTTTAAGCATTTCCACAATTCCGTATTATTCTTGCTTTGGTACCTACTCAGAATACAGATTGCTGAGCAAATATCTGGCCGTGTGCAAAGCATGGCATACATGAGGCAGCCTATAACGTTTTTGCAGGGTGCATCATAGTTTGTATCGGAGTTCAGGGCCAGATGGTCTAATTTTGATGGGAATGGTGACTTTGATGGATTACAGTCACTCATGGCAAACTTGCTTAAAACATTATTTAAGTAAACTGACTGATCTAAAGTGATTGTATCATCAATTCTAATTACTCTTATGCCTAAGAATAATTTTATTTCATTTAAGTCAGTCATGTCAAACATCTTCATTAAACATTCTTTATACATTTTTAAAATATGAGTTTGCTTTGTACATAAAATCAAATCATCAACGTAAAGTACAATATATACATTATTGTCAGTGCAATTTTTATCAAGAATGTATAAACATGGATCTACTCCTGAATTTTTAAAACCAAGTTCCTTAAGAACGTGATCAAAACGTCGGAACCAGCATCTAGAAGATTGTTTTAAGCCGTACAATGTTTTAGTTAACTTGCAAACCTGGTTCGGTTTTGCAGAAATACCCTCAGGCACCTCCATGTAAATATCATTTTCAAGTACTCCATCTAAAAATGCAGTCTTTACATCTGAGTGATGTACTTGCAAATCATACTGATTTGCGAATGCTAACATGAATCTGAATGTAGATATACGCGCCACTGGTGCGAACGTTTCGTCAAAATCTTGAAGATATTTTTGCGTAAAACCGCGAGCTACAAGACGTGCCTTATAACGGGTTGGTTCTCCCAAATCATTATTTTTAATCGTAAAGATCCATTTACAATCCACTATATTCACATGTTTGGGTCTTTCTACAAGAACCCATGTTTGATTTTTATGTAAAGATTCTATTTCACTCTCTACAGCTTTAAACCACTTATCGCTATCGTCCCTGTTTGAAATATCACCATAAGTGCTTGGTAGCGACTGAACAGTAGTTAATGATAAGTAGCACAAATCTGTATCACACATTTCTTTATAATTTATTGACGGCAGTTGTTGAATTCTTTCACTTCGCCTTATTTTGTTTGACGAATTTTCGGCATCCGATTGATCATCAGGTAGACTCTCGTGTTTCATGCCTGTTGACTTATTATCACCGTTAGGCATATCAACTTCGGCGGGCATTTGTTTATTTTGGTTTGTCGGCCTGGAATGTACAAAGCTCAATTCGTCGAATATGACATCACGGGCTATAAAGGATTGGTTATTTTGAACATTGAACAGCTTATTACCATTATTATCGTATCCGATTAGTATTGCTTTAAACGATTTATTCTCAAACTTTGTTTTTCTCGTTTTATCATGGACATAGGCCGTTGCACCAAATATTCTTAGATGTCTTATTTTAGGTTTTTTATTATGCCACATTTCGTATGGTGTTTTGTTGTTGGTCAGAGCTTTAGTAGGGAGGCTATTTATTAGGTAGGTAGATGTTAATATTGATTCCCCCCAAAAAGACTTTACTAATTTCGCATTTGCAATCATGGTTCTAGCCATTTCGGTAAGCGTGCGATTCATTCGCTCTGACACACCATTTTGCTGTGGTGTATATGGTACCGTTAGATGGTACGTGATACCCTTGGAAACACAAAACTCTTTAAAATCATTTGAAAGATATTCTCTACCGTTATCGCAATACAGATTTGTGACTTTCGTATTGAATAGATTTTCACTCTTAGCAACAAAATCTTTAAAACATTTAAGCACTTCCGATTTTGCATTCATTAAGTACGTCACTGTATAATGAGTGTAGTCGTCAATAAAACTAACGAAATAGTTTTTGTCATCAACGGTGCTAGGCGTTATCGGACCACACACATCTGAGTGTATAATGTGAAGGGGCCGATTCAAGTGCTTTTTCTCTTTAGTTTTTGCAAACGGGAGACGGGATTGTTTACCAAGAATACAAGGTTCACAAATGGTATTGCTGGGATTTATCTCATTTATCAATGAGTGGTCGCTTTCATCTATTGTAACCTTTAGTATTTGAAACTTTTGTTTGTTGACATGTCCAAGTCGTCTGTGCCACAAATTATAAGCGTCAGCGGAATCATGGGTCAAGTGAACATCGTGTCGATTTACTCGAAAATTTAGTCTGAACAGGTTATTACTGTTGACCCCAGTCATAATGCATTTGTCCTTATGATGCACCTGAACACCGTTGTTGCCAAAAATCACTGTAAAAGCTGCATGTTGCATCCTATTTACAGAAAGTAAATTATGACGTACCTCGGGCGAAAACAACACATCATCAATCAAGCCTTTAATACCCAAGTTTGTTGTCACCTAGATTGTTCCTTTACCGTAGGCTTGTATAGACTCGCCGTTTTTCGCAACTCCGATCTTGAGAGGCGTCGGTAGTTCCGAGTACGTGGTAAACACATCAAGGGTGTTTACAATATGATCAGTCGCACCCGAATCTAAGAGGAAAGATATTTCCGTATTAGTAAAATTACTGTTAGAATAAAATAACTTACAATCGGGTGAAACCATAAAAGCGAAACTGCCCTCGTCATTGTTGCAGGGCTGCGCGTTGTACGCCGACCTCTGGTAGCCGCTGCTGTTTCCGCTGGCTCCATCTTTCTGGATTTTCTTGAAATATCGGCAGTATTTCTTATAATGATTTCGGCGCCCACAGTGATCGCAGTACATTTTGGAAATTTTGTACGTTGAATTTCCGGCATTATGATTTTGTTTCACATGAGGATAGGATTTTTTATACGAAAAATTTCCTTGCTTTTTCGGACGGGAAAAATTCCTCATGCTTGCATGTAAAGCCTTGAGCTCTGTTGTAGGTTCAGCTTTGAGTTTCACTTCATGATCAAGCAGCCGTGTCTTCACAAAGGACAGGTTCAAATGTTCTTCACCGAGAGTATCCAGTGCCGTGATAACACCATCGTATGAACTGGGCAGCGTCAACAGGATGTGAGACACCTTATCCATTTCGTCGAGTCTTGCTCCGGCGGAAATAAGTTCAATAATGATGTTGTCGAACTTTGTGAAATGTTGAAGTAGGGAATCATCTGGCTGAAGTTTGAGGTTCAGTAATTGCTTGCGTAGCGCCAACTGTGTGGCCAGGCTTCGTCTTTCATAAATTTTATTGAGATTATCCAGTATGGATTTAGCCGTTACAGCGTCTTTTGCAAAATTCAGAAATGCATCACCCAAATATTCCACAATAATACCTTTTGCAGTCTGGTTATTTTTCAGCCACTCAGCGTCAGGATTAACCGGTATTGGTTCTTCAATAACAGCAGCCACTTGAAGTTCTTCTAATAATGATTTTATCCGGAATTTCCAAGTACTGTAGCGTTCACCTTTAAATTGCTGGATGTTTCGTTTGCTTCGCGACTCCATTGTTCAAACAACACCGCACTGAAGTATCGCACCGCACAGTTCAAAGTTCACATAAACAAAACGTAAGAGCTTTAGCTAGCTTGAATTTATTTATTTACTTTGTGCTCTGGACCCATAACCTATTGGTAATGGGAGCAGCGAAAAACGTGTGTACTGTATGACGATCATATATTGAATGAAACATTGAGTGAATCATCTTTATGAGTGGTAAATGAATGAACATTTAATAGATGAGTGAATGGAATTTTGTATTCCAATAATTTCTTTTTTAATTTCTGGCTCCCTACGTGTAATCTTAATTCACATATTAAATGCCGTTTTAGTGCCGTTCCCAATATTTCCAAAACGTTTGCTTATGAATAACCTTTCCTTAACGAAAACGTAATTTTACCCTAAAAATAATATTTACCCGAAAATATCCTGATTTCTTTCGAGTGATCCCGCTTCGTTCAAAAAACCGCTGAATCACCGACATTTTTGCCATCTGTTCTGCGACTCTGCGGCAACTTTGAACCTTATATCGTACGTGTAAAGATGAATGTTGATTGTATGGTTCAAGAGGAAAAAGAATCCTGCGGTATTTTTTAGTGCTTTTTCCGTATTTATTTCCACGTGACTTATGCCACTATTGTTACTTAAGGTCCACTAATAGGAAGGCGAGTCAACACTATTTGAATAACTTTGACAATTCAATATAATATTGTATGGAGTTATCAAAGTTATTAAGAGAATATTATTTCGAAGTACGGCCTTAGACATAGCACACAATTAATATGTATTCGTTTCTACAATAAATGAGGAAATATCGAAACGACGTCAAATAGACATGCTGAGCTCCCTGCCTGATTGAGATTGCTCTCGGGTAAAGGCCTGTGCACACAGAGCATTATCTGTGCCTGTGCACCTAGACATTAAAGGGCTACATTTATTTTGCCTTAATCGACCGAGCGAGTGAAGCGTCTCCGTTTCGACTTCGGCAAAAATGCTTTCGTATTGCCGGCTGTTCTCCTCTACAGGTCGCATTTCTCAACCGATTCTCATAATTTTATAATATCTTTATTGCACACAAAACATGAAAAAACAAGAGTTACAAACAAAGGCGAGCTTATTGTAAGAGATCTCTTCCAGCAAACCACGATTTTTGTGAGAAGATTTAATGTAATTTTGTCGATTCAGTTTTTGGAAATTTTAAAAATGGCCTACCTATAAGGATTACAAAGTTGTTGGTTACTTTCATTTTCAATGTACGTATCCGGGTGCAAAATCAGAAATGCAGTGGGGTTATTTGTTTTTATTATAATTCCACATATTCAACCGATAAACTTCAAGGGGTCGGGGGTTTGAGGGGATAGAAAATAATAAAAACCGCACATTTCCAGTGTCGCTCGCTCGCACACAGAGCCACTAGTTAGTTCAGTTTATACATGAGCCTATCCCTTAGTATGGGCTTTGGGTCTGTCTTGTTCGTTTTATATCTATCTATACTAATAATAAATCTGTAAGGGTCGGTCATGGAGTAAGTTAGTTTGTTTTCAGAGATATTGTGTTTATAGGCTCAATCTATGATACCGAAACTAATTTCACGATTTTTAGATTTTTTTTCTGTATGTGTGTATGTATGTATGTATGTTCCTCCATAAATCTTATACCAATTATCCGAATTTGATGAAATTTGGTATAAAAACATATAGACATCTGGGACACAGGATAAGCTATTTAAATTCTAGCTCCAGTTATGATAAGACGTGGCCCCCATACAAACCTAATTTATTTTTTCGAGTATCTGCATGTTTAGCTGCTTATTATGTTGAATGAGGTGATTTTATTCAGATTTTGTTTACACTATTATAATCACATACATCTATAAGAAGAGTATGCCAAAAATCATCGCTAGAAGTAGTAAAATGACGGAGTACTGATCAAAAACTCTGATCGCATTTTCGCCTGGCGCGCGGCGCGTGTTTATGACGCGGGGCGCGGGGAGCGAGTGTCTATAAATACGGACAAGAGCGGGGGCGCTCGCCATACCATGGCTCACAGTTAACCCCATGGCTCACAGTTAATTCTTATTAAGACAACTGTTAAAAAACAAAGGGGTTGTTTTTAGTCCGTATACCACACGAGCTGATGCCCGCTCAATATGTGGGGACCCGGACATAGCAGGGAGGTCTGACTCCTGGGCATGGGTAATTCCATTTTTTTCCCCTCCAACAAAAAAAAAAAGAAAAAAAAAAGCGCTCGCCATATAGAACGCCAAACTCGACCTGCACGGACGTGTCGCGTGTAGAGCGCGGAGCGTGGTGTTTCGTATGCATTGTTTCGAGCGAACGCTAATTTTTTTAATCTGTTTCATCGCTTTGGGTTTAGTTAGCATTTTTGTTTAGATCTACATATGTATGTTCATTTGATTATTGATTAATATACTAATATTATAAATTATATATTATTCATATTCCTGACTCTCTGGCACCACACGTTAACAACAATTTAATTATGTCTCTGTACATACAACACACTCACACACAATATACTCGCAATGTGCAACTCACTTTCACGCTATCCAATTCAAATCTTCACACACACACTCACTATAATATATCCCCCAAACAATGCAATAGTGCCACTAATTCTCAAACTGATCGTTACCCAGAGAACCCCAATACCCCCGTCTATGTAAGCTCAATAAAGACCCTCCTACGGCATAAGTCACCCGCTCCACCATAATGACTTCACGCACGAAACATTTTAAAGTAGGGTTATGGAACGCGGGCTCTTTGGGAACGGGTCATGACGAGCTAATTGTGGCAATAAATGACCTTAAGTTAGACATCCTTGCAATAAATGAAACTTGGTTAAGACGGGATGAAATTGATAAGGCCCCTGTTATCCCCGGATACATACTGAAGCATACGCCACGCCCGGATGGCTACCGAACCGGTTTTGGTGGTGTAGGATTCTATATCAAACGAGGCCTCAGGGTGCGAATATGTTCTCACCCTGTTGTTGACACAGTGGAACAAATGTGGCTTAGTCTAACAATTGATGGTAGGAGACTGGTTATTGGCACTGCGTATCGGGCTCAGTGGGTAGACGTCGACGTGTTCTTGGACGCAATAACGGATTCGGTGCTCTCCTTTGCGCAGTCTGATAATATCATTCTCTTGGGTGACCTAAATATTAACACTTTATCGGTTAACTGTTCCGAAACTGCAAAGTTGAATTCCTTTCTAAACAGTGTCAGCCTGACTCAAATCGTTGCAGACGCAACACATCATGCTGACGACGATACCGAGACACTTATCGACTTGATATGCACAGATGCTCCCGTGCGCTGTGTAACTGTGGACTATCGCCCTGATCTGGGTAGACATGCTCTGGTTGCGGCAGAATTTAGCTTTAGAAAAATTAAGCAGCCTCCTACCTATACAATTTACAGACCTTTAAAGGATATCCTGCCCGAGCTTTTTCAAAAAGATCTGAATTCGATTAATTGGAACCACATTAAATCACTTGATGACATAAATGAAATGCTTTTGGCTTTTAACGATATTATAACGCAATTGTTTGAGTTACGTGCCCCTGAAAAGAAGTTACTTATTAAACAGTACAGCTATCCATGGATTACTGACAACGTTAAATTTATGATGCATCTTAGAGATCAGGCTCACGATAAATATCGTAAAAGTAAAAATGAAGAACATAAAAGTACTTATAAAGAACTAAAATCTCTGGTAAATATATCTTTGTATAACGAAAAGCGAGCCTACTTTGAATCCAAAATTAACCACACAGCAAACCCTAAAACTCTATGGAAGAATCTGAAAAAAACAGTACTCCGTAGCCATAATGATCCCGACCTTCCATCCCATTTCAATGATCCCAATGCTATCAACCAACACTTTCTTAACGTACCTGGGGAAATGGAGGTCAGTATCTCATACTTGACGTACTATGAGTTCAATAGATTTGGCAACTCTACTTTTCATCTCGAACCAATTAGTCAGACTAAACTTTGGGGGATCATCAAGGGGCTTACGTCTAACGCGAAAGGGGCAGACAAAATTACCTTAAGTATGATTCTTTTAACACTTCCCAATACCCTGGACATAATAACATTCATGATTAATTATTCCATTCAATCATCAACTTTTCCCGATCTATGGAAGGCTGCGATAGTCCGGCCTATACCTAAAAAAGCAAACCCTGCAGACGTTAATGAACTACGGCCAATAAGTCTACTTTGTTGCCTCTCTAAATTACTAGAAAAGGCTGTATCAGTGCAACTTACTCGATATCTGGAAATTAACAGAATCCTCCCTTGTTTGCAATCTGGATTCCGAAAATCCCGGAGCACTGCCACGACCCTACTTGACGTAGTAGATAATATTATAGCCTCCCAAGATATAGGTAAGGGTACAGTGCTGACTTTACTTGATTTTTCCCGGGCGTTCGATGCTATTAATGTTGCGCTGCTATTGTCAAAATTATCCTTTTATGGTTTCGAATCAAGCACTGTTGCCTGGTTTCATAGCTACCTAGAAAACCGGACCCAGCGTGTGGAAGTTCGCAGAGGAGACGGCTCCGTCTTGTCCTCAGCTGATTCTCCGATTACGAGAGGCGTTCCACAAGGATCAATACTTGGCCCCATACTATTTATATTATATAGCGCTGACATTACTCGTTGTTTAGAGAACTGTTCCTATCATTTGTACGCAGACGACTTACAAGTTTACTTATCCTTTAAACCAGACGAAACCTCTGCTGCTACTGAAAAGATCAATCAAGATCTCCATCGTATTGTCGCGTGGTCCACTCAAAATAGTCTAATGCTTAACCCCAATAAATCAAAATTTATGGTCATTGGGAGTAAAAAAACAAATAAATAATATAATTTCTCACAAGCCTGAAATCAAAATCATGGAAAAGAGCATCGAAAGGGTTGACGAAATTCGTAACTTGGGGTTGCTGATGGACAGTACCCTCAGATTTGAGAAACATGTCGCAAATACAGTGCGTAACTGCTTCTATCGATTGAAAATACTGTACAAAATTAGGCCTTTCCTCAGCATAGATCTTCGTGTGCAGCTGTGTGAATCCCTTGTGCTTTCGAAACTAAATTATATGGACACGGTATATGACGCGCGCCTTCTGAACCGATCTGAACGTCTACTTCAACGTGTTCAGAATGCGTGCGCCAGGTTCTGCTTCAACGTACCCCCCCGCGCTCATGTCACCCCTTATATCAATAAGTCCAATCTTCTAAAACTTAGCGCTAGAAGAAATCTTCACTTTGCGACGCTGTTGTTTGGAGTAGTAAGATTTCAGGTTCCGGAATACCTTTACTCTAAACTTAACTGGTCCCGTAGGAACCCGACTAACTCAAGAGCAGCCACGTCTCTGCTGTCGTGTCCAAGACACAAGACTGCTGCATTCCGTGGTAGTTTTCGCTATGCTGCAACCAAATGCTGGAATAATATACCACCCCCGTTTCATGATCTGAAATCAATTAGCTCCTTCAGACACAAGCTCAAGGCACATTTGTTAGCAGCACAAAAAACCATACTATAGGACAGAGCACAGTTGACTTCACCAAATACCTCTACATAGGTATACATATATACATAATAGGTCTACCCAAACTCTTACTCTCTCGCAGTCTCACATATTTCCACTACTTAAGCTACACTACTCACTTACCCCAACATTTAACATATGACTGTATGATTGGATTGTTTGTATGTCTGTTTTTTAACATATGATTGGCTTTATTTATATTATTTTATTTTAATTTCCGATCGTTTCTTGTTGTTGCATTTTGCCACTGGTGCATAATTATGCTTGAGCTCTTTCTGCGTATTTACTTTTACTCAGATTATAAGTTTAGTTTTAAGTTTCTAGTTTTAGGAAATGGTGTGAGCTGAAAACCAGCGTTACGAGCAGCTCACTGCTACACGTAACACATGCTGAGCTCAAACCATTTTGGCATCTAAAAACCTCAACCCCGAACTGTACTATGGTTTCTTTTTCTTTCTGTATATCCTTGTGTTTATTTGTCAAATAAATATATTTCTATTTCTATTTCTTCTATTTCTATTTCTATAAAGAATTTGGTACCTACTTAGGTATTTTGCCTAACTGCCGGGAACGTTTTCTAGGATCTTATTTTATTTAAGTTTTTCTTTCCACTACCGGATAGTAAGTACCTATGTACTTGACTGGTTTTTTATTTGAATTGAGTTGATCGCTTTGGGTTTCATTTGATTATTGATTAATTTTAAGTGCAATAAAGGTGTTATTGCGAATAGATATTAGGCAATACTTAATCGAAGTAGGACACGCAGTGTCGTTCCCCATGTAGGTACCTAGGTATTTAGGTATTTTGCCTTACTGCCGGGAACGTTTTCTAGGGTCTTATTTATTTAAGTTTTTCTTTCCATTACCGGATAGTAGGTACCTATGTACTTGAATGGTTTTTTATTTGAATTGAGTTGATAGCTTTGTGTTTACTTTAGTTAGCATTTTTGTTTAGTTCTATGTATGTTCATTTGATTATTGATTAATTTTAAGTGCAATAAAGGTGTTATTGCGAATATATATTAGGCAATAATTTTTACTTTCCATTACCGAATAGTACCTATGTACTTGACTGGTTTTTATTTGAATTGAGTTGAATGTTCGTATTAATTTAAGTATATTTTTAATTAGTGTAATTAATTAATGCCACGTAAGTATGTAGTTTATTCTGAAAGCATAGGTACCTTAGCTAAAATGAAAGAGTAGGAATAATCTATACTAATAATCTTAATAATGTGTGATAATTTTTAGGATTTTTTTTTATACAATGCCGCCAATTAGGAAAAGAACTATGCTCAACTCTGTGTCTTCAAAAGCGAAAAAAGCTAGACTCGCGAGACAGTCTGAAAGTCAGCAAGAAAGAGATGCACGCCTACAATCAAATCGCGAGCGGAATGCTTTGTCTTTAGACATGGAGTCCTCGCAACAGCGAGAACAGAGGTCGTCGGTTATGCGTGGTCACGCTACACACATGCGTGAACTCGAGTCAGCTGAAGCTCGAGAAGAGCGGTTGTCGGTAATGCGTGAAAAGGCTACACGCACGCGTGAACACGAGTCTGATAAAGCTCGAGAAGAGCGGTTGTCGGTAATGCGTGAACAGGCTACACGCACGCGTGAAGTCGAATCTGATGAAGCGCGAGAACGACGATTATTATTAAAACGCAATATTTCTACATACGTACGTGAACACGAGTCTGATGAAGTTCGAGAACAGCGTTTGACGGCTATGCGTGAATACGCTACACGCACGCGTGAACTTGAGTCCGAGTCAGAGCGTGAAGAACGTTTAGCTGCCGATCGAGAGCGTCACTTGGATTCCTTTCGAAGGGAGAGCGAAACACAACAAGCTGAACGTCTGGCTGCCAGTAGAGACAGATATGCCCTGTTAAGTCAAGAACGAGAAAGTGTTAAGTTAAGTAAAGTGTAGAGTTATATGCAAACCAACAACAGATTGCGACGTTCCGAGCATCTTTGTCTCAAAATGAGCGGAATGATCGATTGGAATGTCGACGTCAAATGCACAGTCTTAACAGACAGTTACAGTTATCTATAGATGGGGGGCGGAATGAAGCTGTTGTTGACATTTTGTACTGGGTTGAAAAATATAAAAGTGGGTTTTCTTATAACCCAGAAATAAACTATGCCAAGGAGTCTGAGATTGGGGATATGGAAGTCGTTTGTCGTTACTGTAAGGCCTTAAAGTGGAAAAATGAGTCAAATGGATTGTGCTGCTCATCGGGAAAGGTTCACTTGGAATCAATAGAACCACCTCCGGAACCACTGAAGTCGCTTTTGAACGGAGACCATCCATCCTCAGCGCAATTCCTTAATGCCATTCGCTCTTACAACAGTGCTTTCCAAATGACATCTTTGGGGGCAATGAAATATCAGAAGGCCCATTCATGCCAACTTTTTAAATACAAGGCCAAGTTTATCATCGCATAGGATCATTGCTTCCAGTCGAAAACGCAATAGCAAAATTCCTTCAGATTTACTTCATTTCAGATTATGAAGCTCAAACTGACACAAGAATGTCACACATTTCAAACATAGATAGAAATTTAGTACAAAATCTTCAGTCGATGCTTAATGAGTGTAATCCGTATGTAAAAGACTTCAAGACGGCTTTACAATCTCTCCCTACTGGTAATCGGGATGACTATAAGTTAGTCATAAATACAGACCGAAGGCCGTCGACAGCACACAGAGGTCGATACAACGAACCAACAACGAACGAGGTTGCCGTATTACTGGTGAATGAGCAGTGTGAGAAAAGAGATATCGTTCTTCGTACAAACGATGACCGTTTGTTAAGGATATGCGAAACACAGATCTTACGATGCACTGCAATATCCCTTGCTACTCTGCCACGGTGAAGATGGGTATAACTTTATGGTTTTTAATGTGGATCCTGTGACGCGCGAAGAGAACAATAGAAAAAAACATCCGCTCTCCAGTTTTACTGTTATCGAATAATGATTCGACAGGATGTATACAATCACCTTCACTACTTTCGTAAACTATTTAATCAATATTTAGTAGACATGTACGCAAAGATAGAGACCGAAAGACTAATATTTATCAGAACGAACCAAAAGAAACTGAGATCTGAAGAGTATGTACATTTACAAGATGCGCTGAGGCAGGATGGAGGTGGGGAGAACTTGGGTCGCCTGGTGATATTACCATCCAGTTTCACAGGTGGCCCGAGATATATGCACGAGCGCACTCAAGATGCGTTCTGTTACGTTCGAAAGTACTCAAGACCTGATCTCTTTATCACCATCACGACCAATCCCAAGTGGAAAGAAATAAAGAAGGAACTTCTACCTGGACAACTTCCTTATGATAGACATGACTTGATCTCGAGAGTTTTTCATCTTAAGTTAAAAATACTAATGGATTTAATCACCAAGAAGAAGATATTTGGTAGTGCTAGATGCTTCATATATTCTGTCGAATGGCAGAAACGAGGTCTCCCCCATGCTCACATATTCCTGTGGCTGGAAGAAAAAATTAGGCCCAATGAAATCGATCGAGTCATACGCGCGGAACTACCAAATCCCGAAAACGATCCTCAACTATATGAAATCGTCAAAACGCACATGGTTCATGGTCCTTGCGGACCTTTGAACATGCAGTCGCCTTGTATGAAGGACGGTCGCTGCAGTAAACAATTTCCCAAACAGTTCACTACGGAAACGGTGACGGGTACAGACGGCTACCCTTTATACCAACGCAGGAGTCCCCAAGAAGGCGGGTTCACTGCACAAATTCGTATACGCGGTCAAATTATTGAAGTAGATAACAGGTGGATTGTTCCGCACTCACCGACCCTCTCAAGAGCCTTCCAAACACACATAAACGTCGAATTATGTAGCAGCGTCCAGTCCATTAAATACATATGCAAATATGTAAATAAAGGCAGCGACCAAGCGACATTCGGGGTACAAAACGAACACGACGAAGTGTTGCGGTACCAATCTGGACGATATGTAAGCAGTTCGGAAGCAGTTTAACGCATCCTGTCTGTTCGATTCCAAATCGATATTCGATCGATGGTTTCTGAACGGTCATTTTAATTTGACGTTAGCTGTCAATCTGGCAGTTTTGACAACTGACAGACAAAAAAAAAGGGCTCGCAATGAAAACGCGTGTTGATTATGTGGTTGAAATTAAATCAAAGGGCATCTGGAATGTATTCGGGATTCCCTCAGGATTATTAATATAGCTGAGTGTGCCGTTGTCTCTCGAACCAGATAAAGTTCGGATTTTCGTGCCCGATTCGTATTTACCACGTAGAGACATAACCTGTGTTGGACCACTGTGCTCATTGACGCTGGCCCGCCAGTCATACCTGGTTGGTTGAAGAACCTGTCTACCAAGAAGAGCCTAGGGCGCGCCCGGGCCTTGCAGAGAGACAGGAGGTTGACGGGACCGAAGCACAGACCAGGTTAGATCTACCCCACATAACTTTAGCTCGGTGAATCGCCGACGTTCATCACTTCTTGGCACCTGATCGTCACGCTACCTCGTAGCTGATGGGCCCCTACGAGGTCATTAGGTGCTGAGAAGCCTGAACACTTCGGTATCAGAGCGTGGTTTCCTGAGATTTGCAGCCGTCAAGGGCTTCAGGAAAGCACGACTTGGGACTATCAATCTGTAGGTATCTAGGCGGTTAGGTAACTTGTTTGTTCCTATATCCACATAGATTGGTAGTATTTGTAAGCTATAAGTCTATTGCTGGTAGTAGACAGACAGATATTACAGTTTTCCCTAAATGACCAGTTGTACTGAGATGTGACTCAGAATAGTAGGTACTCAACTTAGGTACGCATTGTATTAGGTACATTGTAGGTGAATTGAAATTTGCATTGAATTACTAGTTAGTCAATCTATTAGTGGTCTAGTAATTGTATTGAATGAATGTTTTGGTTAACATAGGTAGTTACATCTATTGATAGCAGGCTATTACATTGTTTTCAGTTTACTGTGCAGCAAGTGTATAGCAATTTATAACTTGAACTAATATTGACTATTATCTGTGTGTGTTATAATAATAAAGGGAAACTAACTTGTTATTTACAGGATTAGAAAATTAGAAGTTTGTGATGTGATGAAGTGATGAAATATTTTGTAAAAATGTAAATTGTAGCAAGGAACGTGTCGAATTAATTAACGAAATCGATGATTGTAGATTATGTTTGGAAAAAACTACAGAAAAGTACAAATGTGACACACGGCGACTCCAGTCAGATATGCATATTTTAAACTCATCATTACAAAGTATTACACGTAAATATGAGTCAGCACAATACGAAATTAAGGAACATGTGTCGGCTATGAATAGTTTGTTGGAGACGTGTAAGTATATTTATGCAAACAACACTATGCCAGTCAATTTCTCTACCATAAAAGGCAGATTGTTAATATATATTAACAATCTGCCTTTTATATGTTTTTATTATTATTATATTATATTATTATATATATACCAGGATTAAGAAATATGGCCTAATATGGAACCTTGAAGAATGCCAATTTTTACACCCCATCCATCAGATTTGACGCCGTTGACTTCTGCCTTTTGAATTTTAATGCTTAAATATAATCTAAGTAGACCCAACGCTGTATTTCTAACTCCGTAATGATTTAATTTACCCCATGCAGAATAAATATGACTTATTTCTCATATTTATTTTGCATGGGAGGCCGCACATATACCTGCACCCGAAGTCGATTTACCCCTAGTGAAACCGTATTGTTTGGCGTGGAGTTGTTTTGTACGGTTGAAGTGTGAGAGTATTTGATTGCGTATTAGTACATTACTTTAGAGACCGAAGTCCGGCTATAATACGAGGCCAGAATGGCACTTATGGTCGAAGCGTGTATAGTGCTTTTCTCAAAAATAAAACCATTTATGTTTATTGTGAATGTTTAATTTTATTCTTCTTTTTCTTCTGTTAGTATTGAATTCCTAATTCCTAATTAGTATCAAAATAGTAAAAAATACGAATGAACTGAGTTTTCCGCCATTTTACATAGTGCAATATAGCTGCAATTCGGACACGTCAACCTCTATGGTACCTCCTTTTTATTAAAGGCCCTTAAACGCCAATAACCTCCTTAGCTTGTCTTTGAAAAAAAAATAGTTCTATATTTAAATATATATGATATATAATGGGATTTCATACTTACTTACTGGACACTTTTATGGTTATTTTATTTAAATATTATGATATGTGGATTTCATACTTACTGCGGGATTGCGCTGGCAACACTGGCGAATAGGTTGTAAACAAAAGATTAGATACATTGTATTGATTTAAAAATACTTTAATACAATTTTCCAAGTTTATCGCATTTGTTATACGTATTAATTAAGTGTATTTTGTGTTAACTGGTGCATAAGTGTATAAAATTCTAATAGTTATCCTATTTTGTGTATTTAAAAAACGTAACGTTGACGGTTGAGTATTTTATTTGAAATAATTTGCTACTGGGCTATAATTAACGATATTTTCAATATAACTAATTACTTAGGCACGTAAACTGATTTGGAATTACTTTGTTTTTTGTTCAATAGCTTATTTTTTTTGCACATTTCGTTAATCATAACCTCAATTTAAGTGACTGCTTATCAGCTGTGCTACAGCCGTGCTTCAATCTTGCTTTTTACTGTTGTTTTATTTTGTTTAAAATGCCAACAACCAGAAGTGAGGCAGCCCGTCAACTAGAAGATAACTTAAAATTAGCTTTATATGAATTAAAACAGTGTAAGGTAACCAATGAGCACTTGCTTACTGAAAGGGATGAAAGTGAGAAGGAGGTGTTGCTTGTAAAAAGTGAGATGGCAGAGTTGCACAACAAGTTCCTTGATGTGACGGGAGATAGGGATCGGCTTCAGCACCTGGTAGATGGCTTCGACCGGAGTGGCAGTGCGTTCGAAGATGCCCTGAGGCGTATTGCTGTCCTGGAGAAGGAGCTTCGCGACGCACGTAACGAAATTTCTGCACTACAAACTGCAAACGATAGTCTCAGGTCGGGGCAGACCCAGTCACTCTTTGAGGAGCTGATCACTCCAACTGTAGCTTCTGTCATCTCACCCATAGATCAAAATTCAACTGTGACAATTGATCTCACGTGTGATAGTCCTAATAGATCGCAATCAGTAACGCAATCAGTGTGTTGAGCAGGCCGTAACGGGCGGGTGGCATGGGACACCTTCGAGCTATGCGGGTGCGGTTCGGACGCCGCCTCAGTTTTCGCCCCGCTCGTCGCCTCGTCCTCGTCGGTCGCATGTGATGTCCCCCCCGCTCATGGAGCGGCCACGGTTGAATTCACGCCCACCCCCCTTCGGGGGGCGTCGTAGGGTAGCAATGGAACCGGCGCGTGGGCCATTTGTACAATGGGACCCTCTGGCGTATAGCTGCCTACCTGATCGGTTACAGGCAGATTGGGGCCCCGGGGGCCCTCGCTAGGAATTTGCGGACCAACAATTTGTTGCCCCCCAACCGGAGACGGTGGTGTTACCGATCGCCTCTGTGCTTGTTTGGGATTTGGCGGGCAACCCAACATACGTTCGCGCCCTATTAGATTCTGGAGCTCAGGGCTGCATTGTATCGAATGATTTAGCAAAATCTTTGGGCCTCAAGGTAAATAGGTATAATAAATCAATACGGGGCGTGGGGAATGTTACGGTTACGAATGTAGTTGGTCAATCGGTGATCACGTTCTCTCCACGTTATGACATTTTGACAAAAACATCCGTGCAAGCTTTAGTAATGACGCATGTCATGGACAGACAACCCTTGGTGAAGTTGAATCCGGCCGTTCGATTCCTGACATCAGGACTCAAGTTGGCGGATCGCGATTTTGACACTCCAGCCCCGGTCGACCTGCTACTGGGAGCAGATGTTCTGGGTAGGTTTCTGTTGTCGGATCGGCGAGTTCTTCAGCCGGACGGGTTGATTGCTGTGGATACTAAGTTTGGTCACGTGATCATGGGTCCGGCATTGCCAATGGTTAGGCCTGATGAGTCAGATGGCATACTTATTGGCTCAGCATTGTCAGACGCTTTCCAACGTTTCTGGGAGATAGAGGAACCTCCCACCGTTCGTCAAGTCGACGCAGACGAAGAAGAGTGCGAGTTGTTTTACCAGAATAGTACTGGTCGCCTTCGTTCTGGTCGTTTTGTAACTCGACTGCCTTTCAGGGCCAATCGACCGCCACTAGGAGAATCTAGGAAGATGGCTGAGACGAGATTGATGTCGATGGAGCGTAGGATGTCAAGGGACGCCGTATTTAAACAAAAATACGTCGATTTCATGAGGGAGTATGAGTCGTTAGGACACATGTCGGTATCGGGTGTGGACTGGAGATCTGAGGATCATTGTTTCCTTCCACACCATGCCTTCCTGCGAACCCCAACCGGCAAGATTCGAGTTGTTTTTGATGGGTCAGCACCTACCTCGAACGGGATGTCCCTGAATCAGTGTCTACATTCGGGACCCAAGTTGAGTCGTGATATTTCGGATATTCTCACGAGCTTTCGGAGACACCAGATTGTATTTGTCGCAGACATTCGGATGATGTTTAGGCAAACGGTAATTCATCCGGCTGACAGAAGGTATCAGTTGATACTTTGGCGTGAGTCCACGGCCGAGCCAGTCAAGGTCTATGAGTTAAACACGAACACGTATGGGTTACGGTCTAGCCCGTATTTGGCGATGCGTACCCTGCGGGAGTTGGCGTTGCGTGACCGTGTGAGCTATCCTAGAGCCGCCGCTATCCTGGAGCAAGATTTGTACGTCGATGACGTCTGCACAGGGGCAGCCAGTGTAGAGGAAGCTCTGGACCGACGTGACGAGCTCATTCAATTGCTGGAACGAGGCGGCTATGAACTACGCAAGTGGATGTCCAACTCCCCTGAGTTGATGGCTGGTCTCCCAGATGAGTTTCAACAAGACCCGCACGTTTTTGAGAATCCTGACAACCCTAACATGTTGTCAGTGCTTGGAATTCAGTACCGGCCCGTCCATGATGAGTTTACCTATCGGGTGGTTTTAGAAACACCGAAGGCCTGGACGAAGCGGTCAGTACTGTCAACGATTGCGAGAACGTTCGACCCGAATGGATGGATTTTTCCAGTCACCTTTGCTCTCAAATGTTTTATGCAAAGGCTATGGGCGGCTCAGTTGACCTGGGACACCCACCTCTCAGGTGATTTGTTGACTGATTGGACGCGAATGTTCACCTCGCTATCGGACATAAATAATGTATCGCTGCCGAGGAAATTGGTCCCTGCTGGGGACTACAGGGCAACCCTTCACGGGTTTTGTGATGCCTCTGAACGAGGGTTTGCGGCAGCGGTTTATTTGCGAACCGTCACCTCCACCGGGGAGGTCGACGTGCGTTTGGTTTTGGCAAAAAGCAAGGTAGCGCCTATTCGGACAAGGATGACGATTCCAAAACTGGAACTGTCCGGGGCTGCTCTTTTGACCAAACTTTTGAATCACACTCTAACAGTGTTGCGTGGGTCAGTGGTTTTGGAGGATACGGTGTACGCGTGGACGGACAGCCAGATTATTTTGTGCTGGCTGAAGGCTTCGGTCCATAACTTAGAGGTTTTTGTTGCGAACCGTGTCTCCCAGATTGTGTCGTCTGAGGTCCCACTGACCTGGAGACATGTACCAGGACAATTGAACCCGTCTGATTGTGCATCCAGGGGATGTCGGGCTCCTGAACTCGTTAGACACCATTTGTGGTGGGGACCACCCTGGCTTGCCCAGAGAGAATCGGACTGGCCCCACAGCCATGTAGTAGTATCTTCGGATCATGGCCCCAGAGCGGCCGTGCATGTTACCCAGAAGGCTGAGGACCCTGACGCCGGGTTTCTGCTGGAACGGTATAGCTCACTTGACAAGTTGATAAACGTGTCCACTTGGATTAGGAGATTCGCTCGAAATTGTCGTACTCCTCGCGATCAGCGAACGTTGAACCTTATTCTGACTCCGGCAGAGCGAAACAAGTCGCTGTTGAATTTGGTCCGGTTGGTCCTCGAAGTTTGGGGCAGAATTGGAGATTATACGAAGTGGACGTTCGAAATTGAAGGGAGCCGTCGCGCGTCTCAACCCCTTTGTTGATTCGAACGGGTTACTTCGGGTAGGAGGAAGATTGCGCAATGCGAATCTGTCGTATTCGGCTCGTCACCCACTTCTGCTCCCAAAGGGGGGACAGTTAGTTGAATTGCTGGTGACTGATCGTCATATTAAAAACGCGCATGCCGGCTGTAACGCGTTGTTGGCCACGCTCCAGCGGGAGTTTTGGATCTTATCTGCCCGCCGTGCCATACGGAACATCGTGTTTCGGTGCATGCCTTGTTATCGACTTAAGGCTGCCACGATGCAACTTCTCATGGGGGACTTGCCCCCTGATCGTGTGAATGAGGTCAGACCGTTTTCAGGTGTTGGTACGGATTTTGCAGGACCGTTTATGGTGAAGAGTTCACGATTGCGTACCGCTAAGCAATACAAGGCGTACCTATGTGTGTTTGTTTGTTTATCCACCAAGGCGGTACATCTCGAGCTCGTTGCTGATCTCTCGACAGAGGCTTTCATTGCTTGTTTGGATAGGTTTGTTTCTCGAAGGGGACTTCCAACTTTGATCCGCTCTGATAACGGCACTAACTACATAGGTGCGGAACGATACTTACGAGAGATAGTCAACTTTTTGAATGTAAACAAAGTGGATATTGGAACGGCCCTCTCCCGTCGGGGTATACAGTGGACCTTCAGCCCACCGATTTGCCCCCACTGGGGTGGGATTTTTGAGGCCGTAGTTAAGTCAGCTAAGACGCACTTAGGGCGTATAGTAGGTCAGACCGCGCTGACTTTTGAGGAGCTCGCGACATTGTTTTGTAAGATCGAGGCCGTTCTCAATTCGTGACCGTTGTGTCCGCTCAGCTCGGATCCAAATGACCTGGAGGCTCTGACCCCAGGTCATTTCTTGATAAGACAGCCACTTAACGCGTTGCCCGAGCACCCCTTCGAGGGAGTGAAATTGTATCGGTTGTCAAGGTATCAGATGTTGCAGCAGTTTACTCAGAATTTCTGGAAGCGTTGGTCGCTCGAGTATCTGCATATCTTACAACAGCGCCTTAAGTGGACTGACAAAACTAGCCCCCCTAGTGTTGGTGACCTCGTTCTGGTTAAGGATGCTAACCTACCGCCACTACGTTGGCGCAGGGGGCGCATTGTTAACTTGTTCCCTGGCAAGGACAGGACCCCCCGTTCTGCAGAGGTTCTAGTAGGAGGCACGGTTCTAAAACGAGCGGTAGCAACGTTGTCTCGGCTGCCTGTAGATTAGGGGACAGGTGGGTGCCTGTCCGGGCGGGTGATTGTTCGATTCCAAATCGATATTCGATCGATGGTTTCTGAACGGTCATTTTAATTTGACGTTAACTGTCAATCTGGCAGTTTTGACAACTGACAGACAAAAAAACAAGGGCTCGCAATGAAAACGCGTGTTGATTAGGTGGTTGAAATTAAATCAAAGGGCATCTGGAATGTATTCGGGATTCCCTCAGGATTATTAATATAGCTGAGTGTGCCGTTGTCTCTCGAACCAGATGAAGTTCGGATTTTCGTGCCCGATTCGTATTTACCACGTAGAAACATAACCTGTGTTGGACCACTGTGATCATTGACGCTGGCCCGCCAGTCATACCTGGTTGGCTGAAGAACCTGTCTACCAAGAAGAGCCTAGGGCGCGCCCGGGCCTTGCAGAGAGACAGGAGGTTGACGGGATCGAAGCACAGACCAGGTTAGATCTACCCCACATAACTTTAGCTCGGTGAATCGCCGGCGTTCATCACTTCTTGGCACCTGATCGTCACGCTACCTCGTAGCTGATGGGCCCCTACGAGGTCATTAGGTGCTGAGAAGCCTGAACACTGTCGTTTCCTATACACGAACGATTTTCTCCCGTTACTCATTTGGCTGTCCATCTCGAGAATGGGCAGCGCGTCTACTTCACTTTGAATAACGTGAGGGATAGAGTCGATGATCCAAAAAATACGACGTTAATGGCATTCTTCAAACTCTGCCAAGATGACGAATTCGCTAAAACATTGCTCTACAAAGACGTGCCATCATACTACACGTTCGACAAACAACGTGTCGTCTTCAATCGTAGGAAGCGTGGTAGTATCGTAGAAGGTGTTACTGGCATCTTTAGAGAAAACGTACTCGGTAGGGTGTACATAGTACATCCAAGCAATAGCGAATGCTACTTTCTACGGTTGCTACTTCATCATGTACGAGGACCGACGTCGTTCGAATGCCTTAAATCTGTGGACGGCTTAGTTCATCCAACCTACCAAGCAGCATGTAGAGCACTACATCTGCTTGAAGACGATTCTAACTGGGATGACACATTGCGAGAGGCTTGCATCAGTGACAACGCCGCTAAACTTCGCCAACTTTTTGCTGTTATGTTGGTCTTCTGTAACCTGTCGAATCCAAGCGATCTATGGGAGAAGTACCGCCATAACTTCTGTGAAGACATCACGAGGGAGATTTAGAGACGTACCCCTAATCTCAATGTTGAGGAATGTAGACCCGACATAGAAAATCGTGGTTTATTACAACTTCAGGATTTCGTCATCTCTATCGGCGGAAATCCTCTGGGTGGATACGGACTTCCTTCTCCTCAGATGATGAACGACGCAACAATAAGCAAGGAGTATGCCGCTGAGACGAGCTATAACATTGCCGAAATGAATAGTTTGGTTCGAGAAAATGAGCCAAAACTAACTGTGGAACAAACAAATATATACAATCGAGTCGTGAACAGCGTTAAATCTAAATCGGGTGAAATCTTTTTCATTGACGCCCCGGGAGGAACTGGAAAGACTTTTTTGATAAATCTAATTTTAGCAAAAATTCGAAAAGATGCCGACATAGCTCTTGCGGTGGCATCCTCTGGGATAGCAGCAACATTACTGCCCGGGGGTAAGACAGCTCATTCAATGTTTAAAATACCTATAGATCTAGATCGCTCCGACAATCCTGTTTGCGGCATCTCAAAAAATAGTGAAAAAGCAAAAGTGCTGCGAGACTGTGCTCTCATCGTGTGGGATGAATGCACGATGGCAAACAAATAAGCAGTGGAGGCTGTTGACCGCACGTTACAGGACATGAGAAACAATAGCAAAGTTATGGGTGGTGTCACATTCCTCTTTTCTGGTGACTTCCGTCAGACTCTCCCCGTCATCAGCAGAGGTACGCGCGCTGATGAAGTAAACGCCTGTCTCAAACGATCCCTTCTCTGGTCCAATGTAAAAAAGCTCTCACTTACCGTCAATATGAGAGCTCAACTCGGAGGGGATTCACTGACGGGAGAGTTCTCTGATCTGCTGTTGAAGATAGGTAATGGTACAATGACCGAAGTGAATGGCGAAATTCAGCTTCCACTTTCATTATGTAAAACTGTTACTTCGGTTAATGAGCTGATCGCCCAAGTTTATCCTGACATAGAAAATCTGTCTAGCAAGGAAAGCTCTTGGCTCTGCGAAAGAGCCATTCTCACCCCAAAAAATGATGAGGCGGTTGCTATTAATAACGCAATTTCAAGTATGTTCGAGGCCCCCGAAATGGTCTTCCATGCCATTAATAGGGTAGTTGATGATGGCGACGCGACTAACTACCCGATCGAGTTTCTCGACTCTTTGAATGCTCCTGGACTTCCGGCACATACGATAACGTTAAAAGTTGGTGCTCCCATAATGTTGCTGAGAAACCTAAGCGCCCCCAAGCTATGCAACGGCACCAGGCTTCTGGTGAAGTCGTTACAAAGAAACGTCATCGAGGCGACCATACTAACAGGTTACGGCCGAGGGGAAGACGTGTTCATCCCGCGTATCCCTCTCATCCCCAACAACTACCCGTTCGAGTTCAAGCGTGTACAGTTCCCTGTGAGCGTCTGTTTCGCTATGACTATAAACAAGTCGCAGGGACAGACGCTCCGCACTGCAGGTGTAGATCTTCGCACGAGCTGCTTCTCTCACGGACAGCTGTATGTTGCTTGCTCAAGAGTGAGCAGCAGTAACGATCTTTACATCTGCACTCCCCATAACACAACACACAACATCGTTTACAAAGAAGCGTTACAATAAGATCATGACGACTGCTACCACCTTACCATATGATTAGCATCCCTTTAAATCACGCAATAAAAAATGTTATTGCACCTTCGTATAATGCTTCGTAAAAATCAAAATGTACGCGAACGGAGACGCGGGCACAGCTAGTCTTCAGATAAAGACAAAAGAAAAAGAAAATATTTTGTTTGTGAACAACAATAATCCATTTATAGATGTCAGGTCTTTTGGGCTAAGTGTTCTGCCAAGGGGCATACAAATATTATGATAGTCATGCGGTTACTTATTCAAATAAAACTAAAAAAAAAATAATGACACGTGAGCGACAGCCCCCCAAAAAGAGCGAATTTATGTGTGAATAAACCAATGCGATATAATCAGAAGACATCTTGATGTGAGTACTTTCGTACACATAAAGAAAAGTAATAGAAACGCCTCATATAACACGGCTCATATAGTTTTATTGTACGTCGTCGACACTTTCGTTACGCGCACTTTATACGTTCAGTTGCTGCCATGGTAATTGTCCCACTCGAGTTTGCAAACAAGAAATCTTTTATGTAAGCACTTTTGTAAGATTATAATATACCAATGAACCAAGGAATTTAAATAAACATTGCTTTTTTAGGGTTCCGTCCGTCGTCGGTTATCCCGTGACAGGGAGATAGTTTGTTATCACAGAATTGCGTATTTGTTGCCGCTACAGCAACAAACAATCAACGAACGAAACGTAATAAAATAAAAACGAGACTTATTTTTTTCGTTTTTTCTTTACTATGTTTCACCCTTCGTGTTTGAGTACCACTCGTACTTGAGCGAAATTGTTTAAACAATAATTCAGTACCACACTCTAGTATAGTATACCTATCTTATTAATAAAAGTACGCATAATTCCTCGCGTTTTCCCCCATTTTGTGGTTGTTCATAATATGTATATGTGAAGCTACAGTTCTGGTGCCTTCAGCATAGGGCATATTATTTGAGTTCAGAGGCCATATCATACACATTTGTCTTCCTCCCCTGTGTACATGTAAGTAGCTAAATATTTATGTTTATTAATCTTAATGTTCTTATTTCATCATCATTAATGCTTAGTCCACATCGACTGAGAAATGGTTCTATATATCCCGGCTGGGAAGGTAAAAAAGAAACCCTAGGTCTTAGATGTTTACATGTTTGTGCGCCGTGGGGCCAGAAGAAATGTGTGTGCCTGTATGTAAATATTATGTTATGTTATATAGCGCCAATTCACACCTCACGGTCACCGTGCCAACCGCATCCAGTGACAACACCATATAGAAGAGAAAAAGAAATAGACATCCTTAGAGCATTTTTACACACCGTATTTTGTCGTACGACGCGCGATTTTGACACATATTATGCTAATACGCTCTGATAACGCGCGTAGAAAGCGCGTTTGTATAGTGACAAACGCGGGTTTGTTATAATAGAAACGTGAAGATCGTGTGCAAACGTCATTGCGTCCTTGCGTTTTCTGAGGGTACTAATCACGTTGTCCGCACGTTTAGAATCCGCCGAGTGCAAAGACTATTTTTTTGGTCCATCACAGCGACATTTACTGTTTGAAAAGTGTCACCGCTGACCCTGTCTTCAACTACAATCACAAACAAGCTCAAACACGCACTGTCGACAGACGCAACTAGAACTTTTTCAGTTCTATCGCGTATAAACTTTCGCACTTGCTCCGCACCAGGATTGGAGTCAAAGCTTTGAGCTTTTATCCACTCGGCGCATAAAGTTCTAATGAAGCTCGTTTCGTCTGTTAGCTTTTGTTTTAGTAGTTCGGGTGACAAGTTGAGTTGTTGTGATAAGTTATCGTAAGTGTTTATGTTATTGTCCTAGCTCGTAATTTTATATTGGACTACATAAGAAAGAAAACAGACACATTATAATATCTATGTCCTCTGTGCCGCAGCGGTTGTGGCGGTCTACCATGCGAAAGGTCCCGGGTTCGATCCAGGTAATGAAAAAAAACAACCCCAGGTGTTGGATGTTTATTTCGATCCAGGTAATGAAAAAAAACAACCCCAGGTGTTGGATGTTTATATGTGTGTGACGTCACTGTTTCTGGTTCCCAAGAAACAGGTTATGCGAGTGTGGAGCCAGAAGCAGTGTATATGTGCCTGTATATTAATGTTTTTGTATATGTTGTCATAATAGATACACCATGTACAAAGGCGAGTTTACCTCTAGCAAGAAATGTCTTTCAGCATGCAATGGGAAAGGGGATTTATCTAGATGAGCGGGGGAAGGCCGGGGGAAGGCGAACAACAAAACTATATAATAATATGCACGGCGGCCCGCGGCTCCACATCCAACAAACTACACAACAAACACTGAAAGTAAATTTTATTTTATTTTATTTTTTAAAACAATTTGAACTGCATTCAATTATTTTTTTAATCGCTTTATTAACCGAGTTTCAAACCCGCCAAATGTGATGCGATCGAAATGCTTCATCATACGGATCATGTTTGTCTAAGAAACGTAGCATCTTGTGTACATCTCCTTACCAACGCCGATGGGGTAGCCCTCTGTCACACAAACAGAAAAAAGTGCAACTGAAAGGACCATTTTAATCTCTATAGGCATTGAAATGAGATCGGAAAAATCCCTCAAAGGTAAAGTCCGTAAGTCCATTGCAGTACAATTTCACTCCACTATCACATGAAAAAACAGTCCTTGTTCTATCTTGCATGAACAGTTTGACTAGTTCTCAATGCCGCGCCCCTTAACTCTAACTATACATTCCAAGCGGGCGTCTTCAGGAAATGATCTGACTATAACAGAACGTTTTTCATTCAGAGTGTGGGCGGTATTTGCGTACAAATGTCGTGGGTAGGTAGTGGATAGGATCGGGTACAAAATCCCTGGAGGTCGATTCTGCTACGAAACAAACATGTCGTCAGGGTGGCAGGCCCAATACGAGGTGGCGAAAGCTTATAGGGCGCTTTTAAGTGTCTTAAAGTGTGTGCAAAGTCACGAAAAAAAGAATTAGAGAGTGTGTGTGTGTGTGTGTGCGTGTGCGTGTGTGTGTGTGTGTGAGGGTGTATGTGTGTGTGTGAGAGGGTGTATGTGTGTGTGTGTGTGTGTGTGTGTGTGTGAGGGTGTGTGTGTGTGTGTGTGATTGTGGTTGTGCGTGCGTGCGTATGTATGTGACTATACAAAGGTATTTTCAATACGTTATGTGGAATCGCGCCCCAACGCTAAGAATGTTGGTCCAAAATGTCCTGAATAAAAAGGGTTCCGCACATAAAGGAGGTCCACGCCTGCGAGTCTGCGAGTTGAGTTATTTTCTCTCGGGTCTCGGTAATTCTCTGTTGCCCGGATGCACGACCGACCACTCAAAGATTGACGTACACTCAAAACCATGTTGTCAAATAAAATAAGTCAACGGAATTAAGGCGCGTGTATGGGTTAAATTTGCAACTCGGTTTGTGGTGGTTGAAATTTTGGACAAAACTATATTAAAATAAAGTTCATAACAGCACACACTGCAACACGACAGTCACCTCAATCGCACCGCAAAAAAGTGCGAAAATATTGTTTTTTTATTTATTTGTCAAAAACCACAGATTATTGATACACTTTCAAACGTTTTAATATATTTTGACGCAAGAACCATATTATTATTCCTTTTGAATCCCAAGAAAGAAACACGTTTTAGGTGAAAAACATCTATTTCGTTTTTTTCTTCATATACACAGTCAGGTCATAAGTTCTATCACACAATAAAAACTTTTGAATTTAGAACGCTGGCCACAAAAAAGTTTATTGATTCGAATTTCGAATTTTTCATGAAAATAAAAATGTGTACTTTTTAGAATTTTCCTCATTTTTAAATATGGAGTGGACACTTAAAGAAGACCGTGTCGCAGTTATTGCGTTGCATCGTTGCAGTTACGCGCCAATTCAGATTTTCGACTTACTGAAAAATTTGAATATTTGGTTATATTCAAATTTTTTTTGATTCGCTTATCGTACCATAAAACGATACAATGAAGACTCTAGTGTAGATGACAGGTCAAGAAGTGGTCGCTCTCGCTCTGTTAGGACTCCAGCAGTGATAAAAGCTGTGAAGGCGCGAATTCAAAGAAATCCCATACGTAAGCAGAAACTGTTGGCCCTTCAGATGGGGTTAAGCAGGACCACGGTGAAAAGGGTGTTAAATGAAGACTTAGGGCTTAGGGCATATCGAAGAAAAACAGGACATCGTTTGGACGCTCGTTTAATGGACCTGAGACTGAAGAGATGCCGCGCTTTGTTGAAGCGGTACGCGGGAAAAAAGCATCGGGAAATTCTTTTTTCGGATGAAAAAATTTTCACCGTGGAAGAGAGCTACAACAAACAAAATGATAAGGTGTACGCACACAGCAGTGAAGAAGCGAGCAACCGTATTCCGCGTGTCCAACGAGGTCATTTTCCATCCTCGCTCATGGTTTGGTTGGGAGTCTCTTATTGGGGCTTAACTGAGGTACATTTTTGTGAGAAAGGCGTAAAAACGAATGCAGTTGTGTATCAAAATACAGTCCTCAAGAACCTTGTGGAACCTGTTTCTCATACCATGTTTAATAACAGGCACTGGGTATTCCAACAAGATTCTGCGCCAGCTCATAGAGCGAAAAGCACACAAGACTGGCTGGCGGCGCGTGAAATCGACTTCATCCGGCACGAAGACTGGCCCTCCTCCAGTCCAGATTTGAGTCCGTTAGATTACAAGATATGGCAACACTTGGAGGAAAAGGCCTGCTCAAAGCCTCATCCTGATTTGGAGTCACTCAAGGCATCCTTGATTAAGGCAGCCGCCGATATTGACATGGACCTCGTTCGTGCTGCGATAGACGACTGGCCGCGCAGAATAAAAGCCTGTATTCAAAATCGCGGGGGTCATTTTGAATAAACTTTATTACCATAAGAATCTATGTTTTATTAAGTTCATTTTGCTATATAAATGTTTACATAAATAATAAACATGTCTAAATTATTTCATATTGCACATGTGACAGAACTTATGACCTGACTATGTAGTTTTCATTAACATGGTTATGTTTTTCAAATACTACGATTGCAGTAAAACGATGTCTTCGAGGGGTTAACATATATATTCTGGATTTGAAAAGTGTCCCTTTTAGAAGCAATAACGTTTCAAAGATGGGCATTTTGTTATGATTTTTGCATTGGTATTGTTTAAAATAGCCATTAATTGCGATAAAATTAGAAAAAGATTTATTCTGCTATATTTAATGTCTTACTTTGTATTTTTCATATGGCGCCCCGTACAGACTTGTCGTTCTGGAATCATCGTAAGTGGCGGCAAACTTATATAAATGGCCGTCTTGTAGGACGGAGCTCAGTTTGGTTGGAGCGTCCGCTGAGACAAGTTGGTACGGGGTACCTATGCCCGTTTGTGTCTTGACTGTGGAATATAATTATTGTAAGAAATACACAAGTGAATGGAGTGCTTTATTTTACACTTCAGAAGCGGGATCTGAACAAAAAGGTACGTTTTATTTTTCTGCTATCACGCCTACTTTTTTAAAGGATCATTATTTACTGGTATAGCAAAATCATGTTGGGAATATGTCTGCTTTTCTCGTTTATATACTGCACCCACTGCGTTGATCTCTCATTTTGAATTGCACGGCATTTGATCAGGGCTACACTCTGGTAATGCGTTGTGTAATTTTCATGAACATTCGTGTGTGGCGTACTTGATTGGGGCTACTCTCCGATAGTGCGTCACACATTTATGTGGAATATTGCATTGTGGATGTGCGGGCGGGATAGGTGGATATATTTGAAACCTTTGCCTGCACGTTATCCATTACCTACATTATCCATATCCGATAATTGCATCGTATTTGATCGGGGCTACTCTCTGATAATGCGCCATGTATAATTATCATGGATGATCGTGTGATATTATGCTCGATCAGGGCCACTCTCTGGTAGTATGTGTCACACGTAATTGGAGTGTGTAAAACATTTATTTTTATAGATAATATTATCTATCAGCTATATAGCTGTATGGGTTGTTTTATGCCGAATCTTTATACCAGTGAAAAATGATAAGTCTACAATGAGATTCAGTAAAATGACGTCTGACGATATTAACAAAGAAAATCTGCAAGGCTCAAATAATGCTGATAGTTTTGGGCTTAGCTTGACTTAGCATCATAGCGCTTGAGTGATTATATTCACTGGATTGAGTAGCTAGGTTTGCTACTGGTTACTGAGCGACTATGTTTACTCGCTGGATTATTGAGTGGCTTTGTTTGCTGCTGGATTGAGTAGCTAGGTTTGCTACTGGTTACTGAGCGACTATGTATCCTCGCTGGATTATTGAGTGGTTTTGTTTGCTGCTGGATTGAGTAGCTAGGTTTGCTACTGGTTACTGAGCGAGCTACATAGTTATTGGATAATTGTTGCGCCAACTATATTTAGTTGGCTGGATACTCCATGAAAACCGAAAGTGAAACAAAATAATTACATTTAATTAGTCGGTTTATTTATTGAAATAAAGTGTAGTGGTGGATTGGTATAAAAATGAAAACAGATGATGTCGTGATCATTAATTCCAGATCAAAGTCACGGCTACTACACATAATGCCATTGGAGGACCAGGATGGCACTCCGCCAAATACACCACCTAAGCGACGACGCCAAAGATCTAAGAAATCTAGGCGGAGAAGTCTGTCTTCATCGTCCTCGTCATCTACGTCGTCTACTTCAAGTGATGAGGTACCCCGAAAGATTCGCAAGGTTGCAAGCAGGCTTTCCAAGAGAAGTGTGTTGAAGTTGCTAAGCCAATGGAAAGGCAAAACGAATAAGACACCTGTTTTTAGTAACAATAACATGAACAATGTCGTATCTGAGTTTGATCCATCCAATAGAACTCAAACCATTGAATGCTGGCTACAGAAAGTTAACGAGTACGCCATAATATACGAATGGAATGAAACACAAACCATTCATTTCGCGCTACAAAAATTGGTTGGCCTAGCAAAGAAATGGTTTGAGTCCTTGCCGACGGTTGTTTAAACATGGGCCGTGTGGCAAACGAAACTTCGCAAGGCATTCCCAAGTGAGGAGAACTATGGCCGCATTTTAGAGGAAATACTAAACCGTACGACGCGAAGTGAAGAAAGCCTGCGTGAATATTTCTATGATAAATTTAGTTTATTGAATCGATGTGAAATTACCGGTAAGAAGGCAGTTGACTGCATTGTGTATGGCATAACTGACAGGTCGATCAGAAATGGGGCACAGACTCTAGATACTTCTGAACCTGAGGACTTGCTTAAATATCTTTCGTCCCAAAAGCCACAACCTCTCCCCAATAATAAATTGCGAGATCGGTCAACTCCAAAACCCATTATACAAGATAAACCAAGTACGAGTTCGCATAACTCCTTTTCGAGCGCAATTACGTGCTATAATTGTCGCTCTAAGGGTCACCCTTTTCATAAATGCACAAAGCCGATAATCAGGTGTAATCAGTGCAACAGAATCGGACATGATAACGAAAATTGTAAATTAGATCCTTATATACCTAGAAATCAATCTGAAAACGGTCGCGAAAAAAATACGACGCAAATCAATGTAACCAATAAAGCCAATGATAAGTATTTCAAAATGATCACTGTTGATGACCATCCCCACGAAGCATTCATAGATTTCGGAAGTGAGTGTACCCTCTTGCGAAAAACTGATGCTGATTTGCTCAAATTAGAACCAAACTTCCACAATGTACCCATTGTAAGAGGATTTGGTCAATCATCGATTGTACCCCTGTACAAATCATATACGTCTGTAAAGATTGATGAGATTGAAAGCAGAATAGAAGTGTTAGTGGTTGAAGATGTGTACATGCAGACGTCATTGATTGTTGGCCAAAACTTCACCGAACAGCCGTTCATTACTGTTTTGAAAGATAGTCTCAAATTGACATTCTATAAAACACCCCATCAAAATATCTTTGGGAATCATGATAGTACTTGCTTAAAACTTTACGTCACCGACACCTCTGAAATTGCGAAAACCGGTTTACTCCCCATACACTTGAGTGAGTCCGATTATACAGGAGACATACTAATAGAGGGTCATAGTGTCACCGAGCCGGGTAGAGAGTACCGATTGCTACAAGGTGCTTACCACATCTCTAGTGGAAAGGGTGAGGTAGTAATATCTAATTTGTCTCAAAAACCTGTGATTTTCCAAAAAAACTCGTTAATAGCCCGTTCAACTCCCTTTATAGAACGGGAAACCTGTCAAGTCAATAGAATCATAAAAGATTGTCCCAGAATGAAACCTCTCGATAGAAACGACATAAAGATAGGACAAGGGCTTAGTGACAAACAACAAGAAGATCTTTATCTTCTATTGCAAGAGTATCGCGACTGCTTCGCTACCGGTTTGGATGAGTAGGTAGGTAGGGTGCACGACAGAGGTAGAAATGAAGATCGAACTTACGGACAATAAACCAATAGTATATCGTCCATACCGCCTGTCTCACTCTGAACGCGAACAGGTTCGGGAAGCAATAGAAGAGTTGTCTAAGAACGACATTATTCAGGAATCTAAATCTGACTACGCCAGCCCAATTTTGATGGTAAAAAAAAAAAAAAAACTGGCGAGCAGAGACTCTGTGTAGATTTTAGGGCCTTAAATAACAAAACGATCAAAGATCGATTTCCCCTTCCCCTCATAGAAGACCAAATTTCCAATCTAAGTGGTAATTGCTACTTTTCGACCCTTGATCTTGCGTCTGGGTATTACCAAATCCCGATGGCCAAAGAAAGTCAACATCTCACGGGATTTATCACGCTTGACGGGCATTACGAATTCAAAAGAATGCCCTTCGGGTTGGCCAATGCACCGGCGGTCTTTCAGAGGGCAATCAACAAAATTCTCGGTAACCGACGATTCGAGTATGCTTTAGCTTACTTGGATGATGTCCTCATACCTTCGAGAAACATTGAAGAAATGTTTCAGCGATTGAGGATTTATTAAAGACCTTTAGGCAGTACGGCTTGACATTGAAATTAACCAAATGCAGTTTCTTTAACACCAAGGTTAACTATTTAGGGTATGATATCTCTGCAGATGGCATGCGACCCGGAGAAAGTAAGGTGTTGGCGGTCAAGGAATTTCCCACACCTCGTAACATCCATGAGGTACGACAATTTCTCGGATTGACCGGTTATTTTCGGAAATTCATCAGGGGCTACGGGGAAATTGCTCGACCGCTAACCTCTCTGTTAAGAAAGGATGTCGTGTGGCGATGGACGGAAACGGAGACGCAAGCATTCTCCATGCTAAAAGAAAGTCTAACAAATCGTCCCGTTCTGGCCCTATACGATCGTACTCTGGAGACTGAATTGCATACTGATGCCAGCTCTCTGGGTATAGGCGGTATACTTATGCAGTGGCAACGAGATTCAAGAGTCTTGAAGCCTGTTGCCTATTTCAGCCGCCAGACTACACCCGAGGAAAAACATTTACACTCTTACGAACTAGAGACACTGGCTGTCGTATGCTCATTGAAGAAATTTCGAGTTTATCTTGTGGGGATCCATTAAAAAATCTATACAGATTGCGCTGCGCTTAGAACCACACTTACTAAGAGAGATCTGATTCCCCGGATAGCCAGATGGTGGCTACAAATCAGCGAATATACCTTTGATATTGAATATCGGCCTGGGGTACAAATGTCGCACGTCGACGCATTGAGCCGAAACACTAGGTTGATAGGGGAATCGGTTGATAATCATTCCGTCAATGTGTTCAGCATAGAGAAAGAGAACTGGCTGTTGACATTACAAATCGCAGACCCTGAGGTAGCCCGCATTCTCAAAATTCTTAAACCAGAGGATGACCAGGAATGCAAAGACGTTAAAAAAACATGATGCCATGAGCCAATCATGATGATATAGGTCACCTGGGGTATGCAAAAACTCTCGAAAAAATCCGTGAACAGTATTGGTTCCCAAAGTTACGTAAATTTGTAAACAAATATGTTTCGGCTTGCCTGGAGTGCGCTTACAATAAAGATAACGCGGCGAAACAAAAGTCAGGATATCTGTATCCCATTGAAAAGATAAATATACCCCTTCACACGCTCCACATGGATCATCTTGGTCCATTTGTCCGGAGCAAAGACGGCAATAGTTATATATTGACAGTGATCGATGCTTTTACCAAATATCTATTTGTGAGAGCGATCAAGGACCTTAAGACGAAAAACACAATAAAATTCCTTGAGAAAATCTTTTATGACTTTGGTATCCCTGCTAGAATCATATCAGATCGCGGTTCTAGCTTCACCTCAACGTCCTTTAGGACCTTCTGTAACTGTATCAAACATGTATTGAATGCAGTCGCTTGTCCCAGAGTAAATGGCAAGGCTGAGAGATTCAGTCAGACTATCCTACGCTCGTTATCAGCACAAAATTCACTAGGACATGAGCGCGACTGGGACAAGTGTCTGGGAAAAATTCAATGGGGCGTTAACAATACTGTTAATGCTTCTACTCAAAAAACGGCGACAGAAGCTATGTTTGGAATGAAAATGAAAGATGTTTTATCCAATAAACTTGGTGTCGATGCAGCAAAAGATCCTGGTCTCCCTAATATACAAGAGATCAGAGACAATGTCAATACTAGTATACATAGACAACAAGTTAAACGCAAGGAACGACACGATTTATACCGGGTTCCTGCTATGGAGTACAAAATTCATGATCTCGTAAAAATTCACCGAAATAATTTTGAAAACAACAAACAAAGCACCAAGCTGCTGTCAAAGTTTATTGACCCATATAAAGTGGTTGAGGTTTTAGGAAACGATCGCTATAGAATAGCCGATGTACCTGGTTTTAAAAAGAAGGGAAAATCTTATGAAACGGTTATAGCTGCCGACAGAATCAGGCCCTGGATCCATGTAAAAGCTCTAGAGATACATAACACAGACAATAGTAGCAGCAGTAGTGAGCACAACAGTGACACTGAGTAAATGTTAATATGCACGATATCACATAAGAAATAATTTAAAACGCTCTTTTATGTAGTAGTGTCCTAAATTATTTGTGAAATTAGGTAAGGTTAGTTTAACATTAGCAGCATAGGTCGAGCTAATGGTAATACAATTATCTTATTCGAAATTACAAAATGTTGTAACGATAAATAACAATATGGCCCTAAATATCGAATGTTATGATTGATGCAGCTTATACTACATATAATTTATATTTATTCTTCACCGTTAGTTTTAGGCAACATATGAATTCGTTATAATGTTACTCTCGTTATGTGTGATAAATACATTAGTATGTTTGTTGTTTGTAAATTAAGACAAATAGTTTGTTTGAATAGTTCATAAATTATTACTTTTATTTTGACGTGCGCCAGGTGGCAGCACGATTATCAGATGGCCGAATGTTATGATTTTTGCATTGGTATTGTTTAAAATAGCCATTAATTGCGATAAAATTAGAAAAAGATTTATTCTGCTATATTTAATGTCTTACTTTGTATTTTTCATATGGCGCCCCGTACAGACTTGTCGTTCTGGAATCATCGTAAGTGGCGGCAAACTTATATAAATGGCCGTCTTGTAGGACGGAGCTCAGTTTGGTTGGAGCGTCCGCTGAGACAAGTTGGTACGGGGTACCTATGCCCGTTTGTGTCTTGACTGTGGAATATAATTATTGTAAGAAATACACAAGTGAATTATCATTGGAGTGCTTTATTTTACAATTTGACAATACCCAGGTCTTGTCTTGACGAGCTCTGTGGCGCTGTGCAATTGTGCATGCCATGCGAGAGGTCCCGATTTCGATTCTCGGCTGGGGATAAAGAAAAAAAAACCGGTCAAGTGCGAGTCTAAATCGCGCACGAAGGGTTCCGTACCACCGTTCAATGGAAGCGATGGTGTGGAGTGAATAGTTTGGATTTTACACAGCAAAATATTGTTTACAAAGTTATTGGTGCGGTTACTTTCACACTCCATGTACGTAACCAGGTGCATCCATAAGTTTGTATGTGGTATTGAAATAATTGTTGTATGGGAGCCCCCTTAAATATTTATTTTATCCTGTTTTTTAGTATTTTTTGTTATAGCGGCAACAAAAATACATAATCTGTGAAAATTTCAACTCTCTAGCTAGCTAGGTTCTTGAGATACAGCCTGGTGACAGACGGACGGACGGACGGACGGACGGACAGCGAAGTCTTAGTAATAGGGTCCCGTTTGGAACCCTTCGGGTACGGAACCCTAAAAACACAGGTCTTGGACGTTTATATGTGTGTGACGTTGCCGTTTCTGGTTCCCACGACACAGGTGATCCTAGCGAGGAGCCAGAAGCAATGTAGGTGCCTGTATGTAAATGTTAATGTTTATCTATACTACTATTTTAGGAACATATCATTCACGCCAAAGAAAAGAAAAGCGGTGACGAGTATGTTGTGGTTGCCCCATCTTTGTGTAAAAGTTACGGCTCGCACTCGACTCGGTTTCATTTCTATTTTATTTTAAATCCCGCACCATACCAACACCACCCACCGTCAGTCATCATTACCAGCCAAGCATTACCGACCGGCGACATCTTACAACTGGAAAACATATTTCATACTTCTAATACCAGTTACAACCCGGACACATTATCTTTGCATCTTGCTGGAATGAGTAAAGAGCTCCCTGGTCATATAAAAAGCTCTGTGCTCTAGTAAAGAGCACCGCGGGTCTAGCAAAGAGCTCCGTGGCCTAGTAAATTTATCCAATCCGATGCTGTCCATGTACCAATGATATAATTAATATTTCTTAAGTAAACTAGTGGCTCTATGAGCTGTAGACCTCACGAGCGTTTTCTTTAAATTATTTTCCAGCTCGTATGGGAAAGGTTGTGACGCAATAACCCTAAATGGTCGTATAAGTCAGCGACCTAAACAACCCCGCTCCCTCCCGGGAAAACATGTTCATTTAATTTTAGGTTGTGTCCAGTAGGTATACAAGGTGGCATTTAATTAGCTGACCATATTTTGGGGAATGATAGTACCCATTATTATAAAAAACTTTCCCCAAGAAAAATATTGTCATAAACGAAATAAATATATGGGTGTCCCATATTAACTTGTAATCAGCTGATCGGGACATTGTACTGAGGGATGAAAAATATTTTCATTTGCGACCATATGTTTCTTTAGGAAAGTTATTCATAATGATCAGTGCTATCATTCCCCAAAATATGGTCAGCTAATTAAATGTCACCTTGTTTGTATATTCTTACCGAGTAGGATTAGGGTTGCATAGGTCAGCGATGACCTTATAGCGCCGTAATGTAGTCCCGAATTCAGGTGCACACATATATAGAGATCGTGTGGTTTATTATTACTCATGTTTGTATGACTTTACACCGACCGACAGGCAGAATCCATTTCAATGTCACTTGAAACGAATTGTGTGTTTATTTTTTTGACTGAAACTGTAATTGGGGACCACAGTTTGTGGCATTAAGCTTGCCAATTAAAAAATATTTTTTTATGTGGTGGTGTTAAAGGTAATTCTTACAGATAACTTTAATTCAAGTGAGTAAGGACCGACTCAACTAAAGCGACCCATAAGCGCGAAGTAATCAAAGTCGATTCAACTGGACTCGACAACTTCTTCGATACACAAGTGTTCGTGCTCTCAGAAAGCTTCAAGACTTTTTCTTTTCGGATTCAAGACCAATATTGTCTCTAATACGAACAGTTCATCACAAGTTACAACAGGAGAGACCCAAAAAATCCATGACCCTTGGATAAAGTTGTTCAGAATTTTAGGAGAGTGAAAATTTTTATATGGGCTCTCGGCCTTATATTGCTCTATTGTAATGCCGTAGATCAGAATCTATTTTTTCTTATTTATATATTTATTATAATTTAACAACACTTCAATATAGGCCGAGTGATCATCTAGGTGACGTGACAGAAACGTATAGAAGTGGCACGTCATTTCGTGCCATGCCACGTCACGCTCATAGATTAGTTGAAAGATCATGTGTCAACTCATATGGGCGCGCTGCATTACACAAATAGAAATGTAGACGACCTCTGCGGCGTTGTGCTTCGAAACTTTGCTTCCCAAGCGAGAGACCCGGGATCGAATCCCGTAAAAACCCTGGTATTGGATGTTTATATATGTGTGACGTCGCTGTTCCTGTTTCCCACGACACAGGGTATCGTAGTGGGGCCAGAAGCAAAATGTATTTAAACGATTATGTAAATCTTCAGAAATCGCTACAGCTTATGACTACGTCCCCCACCCATACTATATTTACACGGGTGTGGTCCGACACATTCAATTAATGTAATTTTCTGCCATTGTTAAGATTAATAGCGCTCATTTTATTAGCCCTTTGGAAACGTAAAAAAAGAATGTCCCTGCTTTTCTACGTGGTGTAATAAGTAGGGAATAAAAAAATTCTCAACAACTTGCCGTGCAATTTACACACTTATATATAACGTACAGTGTTAATTATTAACAAATAAGAAAGTAATTGATACGTACGTAGAGTAACAGAGTTAGACTACATACTACATTAGAATGCAGAATGGAAAATCAGTTTCCCCTAGTGACCGAAACTGGATTTTCACCCGAAACCGAAACTTTTTAGTTTGTGGTGATGACGAAATTGTTCTTAGTAAGTTAGCGTACACACGGACCATGCCGCAACCACAAAAAGACGAACCCCGCCACACGCCACGCCCTCCACAACCATTTATTCAGAGTGTCCCACGGCTGTGCCACATGGAGGGAGGGTACCTTACACATTGTAGATTGTAGTTGTACGGCCAAGTCCGTGAAAAGGCTATTCATTTCTCAGAACAAACTTTTATTAGTATGTTTAATTTCAGTATATTTTTTCCTTTATACAGGTACTTACATTGCTTCTGGCCCCACACTAGCATACCCTGTGCCGTGGGAACCAGAAACAGCTATTTCAAAAACTTGTAAACATCCAAGACCTAAGGATGTTTTTTCTTCTATGTTTCTCAGACAAAAATGATCATTATGATTAAGCATTTCGGTCGAAATTGTAAAATTACAGCGATATTTCGTTCCAGATTTGCCGCATGCGATTCCTGGTCAACACAAGCGATTTAAAAAAACTTTCATTGCAGTTTAAATTGTTTTTAAAAACAAAATAAATTGAGTTTAAATAAAGTCGCCCAAGAAAAAACGCAAAATATCAGTGTCGGAAGCAGGAATAATTACGCCTCGGGTTCAAGGTAAGGTAATAAGGTTCATTTTATGTGAAATCGAACACTTTTCCTCTCTGGTAATCATTCCTTCTTGAGCCACAGGTCTCTTATATATATGAAAACGAAACGCCCGTTAATAATAGCGTCTAGTTCATGATGTGTCGCTGTGTGTCACTGAAGTGCGGCAACAGAAATACACACTTTGTGTAAAATTTCAACTTTTTAGCTATTACGGTTCATGAGATGAGCCCGCTGACGGACGGACGGACGGATAACGGAGGCTTAATAGTAATGCGGTCCCGTTCGGGTACGGAACCCTAAACACTAGTTGGGCGAATGCCCCCTTGATGCTTCGTGTTAGGTTGAACAGGTTAGAATAACAAAATCGAACGATTTTCTATTATTATATGTTGGTCTCAGGTTGCCGTTTTTTCAGATTTCTAGTTAAATATTTTTGTTATATAAATAAGTATTTTTGTCAATCAAAAACTGGATTAACGGACATACGTTTAAGTTGCATGACAGGCAACTAGCCCATCGCCGCCGATGGTGATATGAAAGATTCCCCACGAAGTTTTCCATCGCCGTCAGAACTTCCGTATAATTATTGTACACTCAATATAACGTTTGACCGGCATTGTGGCTCTGCAGTTGTTTAGCTTGTTCTGTAGTACCAACTTCACGCAAGAGGGAGTCGGCGTTCGAAATTTGAATGTCAGTTCACAAACAAAGTAGGGGCGGCACGCAGGCGGGCGTCGGCGTTCGAAATTTGAATGTCATAATATGTAGAAAAACACATATTACATATTATGGTCATAATGTGTAATATTTCAGATAAGAAATGAGTTTTTACCAAGTAGTTTAACATTATGCTGATCGCAACGTGCGGTTTTTGTACGCAGTAAAGAGGGTTTATGATACGTTTGTAGATAAATAATATTAGAGTGACAAAATCGTTTTAGATAGAGATAGAGTTGCAAAGGTTCGTTAAATGAGGTAGCAGAACTTGTTTTCCCGCCTTTAGTGCTTCCGTCGTTAAACCATCTTCTCCTGGACTTTATACCTGACGCAGCACGATGGACTTCAAGACCATTTATTGAGGAGATAGTATCTGAAGTAGGACGGGGGCACTCTGCAGTGGAGCAAGTTTTTGATGTATCAGAATAGATGTTTTTATATAATTTTGTAGAAAAGTCCATGATTTTGTACCTGGTTCCCTGTCTTGTGCCTTGTTCATCCATGAAGCTTGTGATACAAGTTTTGTTGTTCTTAATGCCTTGTTTGGCTGTTCGGAGCGATCGGTTGTTCACTATTGCTGTTTTTATCAGATTTATATCAACATCTCGAAGATCTCTGCCTATGTTACATTTCACTCTGCGGTCCAATAAAAAGTTATCTGAGGAGCATTTTGGTTGCGTTTCTCTTTCATTTATAAGAGATTTTGTAGAAGCTATCAATTTATTCTTGTTTATTCTAGTTTGTAAATTGTTACATTTTTCCTCGCTTTCTCTATTATCTATTGATTTCTTAATATTGTCGTAAAGGGTTTCCGGATCTTCTATATCTAATGTTAGGTCTCTGAAGTGATTTTGAAGTAAAGTCTTGTAAGTTCTAAATTGAGTTCTTCGTTGTTGTTCATTAATTGATTAAGAAAACTTAACTACTAAAAAGAATAAGAACTTGGATTCTAATCCAGAACTCAAAGATTGCAAAACCTATATCAAACCAATTGCGCCAAACCAATTACCATGTGAAAACCCGCGAAATCTACGATCGTATTTGAATTACATGCTTTGTTATATCGCGGTGGCTTTAATTAATAAAATCTCGTGTGGTACATTATTTAATAATGAGTTCTTTATTGCACACAACTAATGTATAGACAAGCTTACATAAAATAGTGATCTCTAATAAGAGATCTCTTCCAGCAAACCAAATTAGGATGGGAAATGTCGATTGCAGAGCAGGGGTACACTATGTGTAATTTTTATTTATTGCAGTAGCTGCAACAGAAATACACATTATGTGCAAATTTCAACTCTATAGCTATTTCGGTTTATCAGATAGAGCCCGCAGAGGGGCGGAGGGACAGACGGACAGACCGACAGCGGAGGCTTAGTATAGGGTCCCGTCCTGGTACGGAACCCTTTACTAATTACCAGGTGCCCTTAATATAAAATAGGACTAATAAATCATATACGATTTAATTTCAAGAAACGCAATCTCAAATCACGACATAAATCTTTTATCGTTTTCATATAATGGCGGGATTTTTTTCATAAAATGTGGCGATATTTTAATCTTTTTACTGCTAACATGTGCTTGTAAGATGCCGACAAATGGGTTAGAACCGCGAGTTAGATGTAGCAGGAGAAGCGGTTCTTACCGGTTTTATTTAGTGGTAAAGGGTTTGACGACGCCTGTGTTTGCCTCCCGGGTTCCACCGGCTGAGTAGGATGAACTAAAATCCTCAGATCTTGAATGTTTATGTGTGTGTGACGTCGCTGTTTCTGGTTCCCACGACAAAGGGTATCCCAGCGTGGGGCCAAAAGCAATGTATATAAATTTATAAGCCACAGATTTAATTACGTTTAGCCAGCAACATTATCGTATGTGTATAGTATTAGTAGCTACAGATATTGTTGTTTTAGTTTAAATAAACAGGAAGACCAACAATCCCTAAGATACAGGTTCTTTACCTAGTTTAGGGGTTAGGAGTTCGACAATAACGATGTCACTGTGTACAACAACTTCACTAGATTTTTTCTTTAGGCATTAAAATGTAGTACAAAAATAAAAATAAAAATTTGAGCTAATCTTATCTTATCTAATTATTTAATCGCACATCATAAATGTCCTATTTGCACAAAAAATGCTTTTTATGTCTTATATTACATTACTGCAGACGCCGGGAAGAAGGGCTTGCCGGCTGAGTAGGCATAGAGTAGTGATACGAAGCCGGCAAGCCCTTTTCACGGCTAGAGGCATGTATAGTGCTGTTCTCAGACATATGCCATCAAATCAAAATACACCAATCAAAAAACAAATCCAAGTTTAAAAATACTACTGATCGTAAGTTCTGTGCACCCGTTGATGTCTTTTGCTCTGAGCATAAAATAAAATAAAAAATACTCCCCGGCCTAGGTCTGCAATTTTGTATGAAGTTCCTTTTCAGTTCTCTCGAGTTGTGCGGCCCGATCGTGATACTCCCTCCCAAGCCTGTTATAACGTTCGTAATGACGACATTTCATTGCATGTTTGAGAAAATATTTTATGTATTCTCAAATTGTATCTTTCTTTTAGAGGTCTGTACGTAATTCTTCATGTTAGGTTGACATGTAAGTAAGCAAACTTACATGTCAACCTAACATGAAGAATAAAGGAGCTTCGCTTAGCTCACCCGTTTTATCCTTCTCCTACCCAGACCCACCACTTTCCCTCATCGTATCATGAGGCCAGACAAACTCTAACCATATTCACTATTTATTTCTTCTATACCTGGTATTTATCTAGGAATTTTAGCAGGTAGATAATGTAGTTTTGGTTCAGCTAGATACAAATGGGTTCCCACAGTAGGAAAGGCGCTGATTCAGAACCGTCACTGACGGAATTATGAATTCGCAACAGTAATAACCAATCCAATTAGTTATAACTGTTGCGAATTTCCGTTCTTTGACATCGACGCCCCCAAAACGATACCCACGGGGTGTCGTTGTCAAAGTCAAAGTACTTTATTACTGTAGATATTTACATATACTTAGCAAACGTCATTTTTTGCCTCTTCTCTACATTGGACCACTGTGGGAGAAGGAGGGCGTAGAAACTACCACAGATTGATTTTTTGATCTCTTTTAAAAATAGGTTGTGCTTAACTAATACAAATATGAAAAATTTAATTGTTATAATTAATGAGCATATAATAGATATAATAGAGAATAATAAATAATTACAAAATTATTAACAGCAAGGTCTGTGTTGAGCCAGGTTAACCCCATACAGTCCTGTCATTTAAGTAATCTTGAATATTGTAATATCCCTTTTTCGACAAAGTCGCTTTAACATGCTTTTTAAATTACTCAAATGGCAATTTCAAAATCTCCAGAGGTATCTTATTGTAATAGAGAATGCACTGACCCTTGAAAGAATTGCTAACCTTCGCGAGTCTAAAACGGGGCGCACATAGTCTGTGATTATTTCTTAGGTAAACATTACAGCTATCGCTAAGTTTGGTAAATGTTGTAAGGTTCTTGCGTAGACAATTTTTTGCGTTGCGTTAAGAAATGGCATAGCGGCGAGCGTGAAACCACTAGACTGCGGAGCTCTTACACAGATTCTTTGCCACAAAATCATAAATAAAAGAATTAATCACTTATTCATTTAATCGAAAAGAAAAAAAACAACTTCAAAGAAACCCTATTTAATTAGCAACCATTGAAGCCACCGCATCTCACCCCATTAAACACACAGCATTGAGTAGTTCCGGTGGCAATCTGTAGACTTCATCAGCACTTTCACTTCACCAAGTCAGGCTTCTCTAGAACTGCAGTTTCCAATACAACAATCGCTATAAGTCTGCCTATAGTATTTGAAGAGTTCCTTTGTTTCTCCAGGATCCCGTCATCAGATCCTGACCTGACGAAAATGGGATCAATCGGAAGCTAAACCTCTCGAACAAATCGGTGCATTCGTCTTGGAGGAATCGATAAACATACATTGTAAACCTCCTTTTGAAAAGTAGGTTAAAAACAACTTCTCTCGCTATCCACCTCCTCGAGCTCAAGTAGCTACTTAAGTTTACAGTCTCTGATTTATCACGTCCCTGCAGATGTATGTGTGTATGTGAAATATATTTGTCTGTCATTCTGTCACGTCTGCTTTAAGTGCTAGTCGTGATTTCACATTAAATTCGAGCAGGAGAAGCTAAATGTGGATTAAAATCGAGTTAGCTGATCCTTTGAATGCATTGAATTGCTTACTGCAACATCTATCCGAATACCTTTCATATTGATTTGCAAAAACTTATCAGTAAAAAAAGGGTCAAGTGCGGGTCGGACTCGCATACGTAGGTTTCTGTCCCACCGTACACGAAATTTTAAGAACAAAAAAAACTAATTCGATTTCGGTACCACTGATTGCTGATCCGCCGTCAAACCTATAGAGCCGCGGACGATAATATGATCACATCTCTTGTATTGGGGAACAAAACACGTCTTTTGTGATGGGACACTCTTTTTTTATAAAATTGTATGAAGTTCGTTATTTTTTGCTGTAACGGCAAGAGCATTCATTACACATTCTGTCAAAATTACAACTCTCTAGCTATTACGGTTCATAAGATACAGTACAGCCCGCTGACGGACAGACAGACGGACGGACGGTCGGAGTTGCGGCTTAGTTATAGCACAGGGTCCCGTTTGGCAGCCTTCCGGTTCGGAACCCTAACAAACTGCAGTTTAGTTAGGTATAAATGTTCAATTTAACTCAATACTTAGGTAATGGTGTTTTTATAGATCTAAATGATATACAAATACATTTGTAAACTATTTGCAGGTTCTCTTTCGAGAACATGGAAATAGTCTTGTAAAGTGAAATTTAAAGCTGACTACCTCTGTGGCGCAGCGGTTGTGGCTCCGCCTGCCATGCGAGAGGTCCCGGGTTCGATAGTCCCGGGGTAAAGACAAAAAAAACAGGTCTTGGATATTTATATGTGTGCGACGTCGCTGCTTCTGGTTCCCACGACACAGGGTTTCCTAGTGTGGGGCTAGAAGAAAGGCGTTAGAGAGAAATCTCTAACCTACTATTATAATAACATATACTAAAGACTTTATTGACGACAAATATATTTTAAATATTCACGGCAAAATGACAAAACGCACACATTTTCTTCGAGTGATATAGCGAATGCAACTTGTCTAGGTAAGGTCACTAGTGGAATCATTATACAAAACAAATTATATTTCAATACCACATACAAACTTGTGAATACACCTGGTTACTTACAGAGAGTATGAAAGTAGCCGCACCAATTACTTTGTATACTACATTACATATGTGTATATATATATACGCACGAAAAACATCACCCTCCTTCTTGTAGAGTCGGGTAAAAATAATGTCGCGACATACGTTGTAGGCCGAACGGCCAAATGATTTCCTAAAGAATTAAAAGATTGAATCAAAGTTCAACCTACGAAATAATTCCCGTACCCCCAAGAATTTACCGACACTAGATTACTAGCATACAATAGATAAGTACTACAATGAGCTACGTATGGAGCCGTTACTTTGCCATATTGCCGCTTTTGACGTGCCAAAGCCACGGTAAGGGCGATTTATTGTGATGTTTGAACCCTGTTGACTGTAGTGTAATGACCCTGTGGGACTGAAGTATTTTCGTTGTATATGGAGTCGTGGGAAAACGAGTTAGTGAGGTTTGCTATAGGTAACTTTTGGTGAACAACGATTAAATAGAAAACGTTTTATATATTTACGCCTTTGCCAAACTCACAAAATTTAAGAACTTTAATATATTAATCGCTATAGGTCTACTAAGAACGTGTGACAACACTATTATCTGAATAACATTGCCAAATCCACATAAAGGAGACGTATAATTCCCATTAACAAAAACACAGGCCTGGCGCGAACCAAGTATATCTCAAAATACAGAGTATAATAAGAAGAGTAATTCTAAAATGGTATTAGTGTCAAATTTGATGGCTAAAGTGTTTCTGTTTACCATCTGAAGATAAAAATAATAAAAATTCACTTAAAGTTCATAATTTGTGTGAACACCTGGAATACTTCTGAAGGCAAAAAGGCTGCCATCGAATTGAGTACTAATTAATTTTCAGAATTCCTATACTAATTAGACGTACTCTTTATTTTGAGATACATTTCGTTCGCGCCCGGCCCGTTTTTTTAATACATATCTTTTGTATTTCTGCTTTTAAATCAGTACATCTTCCAACGCGAGTCACTCTCTGAAAAATACCATATAAGTTATTCAGTTATTCAAAGAATAGTGTAGACTCGCAATCGAAGTAGTGGGCCTCAGAGCTTGAGTTTCTTTCACATGATTACCAATATTTGAATAAGTCTAAATATAGATAAATATTTAAATACTGGCACATACAATGCATCGGCTCTAACCCCACAAAAGTTGTTTGATCAAATAAATATGTTTCTCTTTGTACCATTAGGTCAAACAACCAAGGGCCACATGGTCCAATCCGCCATTTATTTTGCTCCCTCAAGATCCGCCCCGAGGAAAGGGACTTAAGTTGCTTCAATTTTACACAGTCACGCTGAAATTAGGTTAAAAAATTACTTTTCAAAGAAAATTACAAAAGTTATTTGATCTCCGCCGACGAGTCATTGAAAAATGGCGGATCGCGCGCGGGACACTTAATGCGTGCCGAACCTTTTTGGAGGGTATTTAAAATTTGTCATTATAATCGGTCTTCTAAGAATGGAAGGATTCATTGGTCTTGGAAAAAAATATGAGCTTTTGCTAATAGAATTTCAACATCGTTAGTTGGTTTATTATGGAAATTTTAGGACGCTGAGAATTAATATTCATTACCAAAATGTTTTAGTAATACATAATAAACTAGTGTCTTTGTGAGCTTTAGATCAAGCGAGCGACACAATATTTACGTGTTTTTTTTTAAATTCATAATCAGCATTATATTCCAAAGTTTATCGAATGTACAAATGGAATTTTTATATAAAACACTAATAACACTGCTGCGTGTTCTTTCAATAACACATAAAAACTAATGCATAGAGCTGGTTACGGGCATGGAAAGCCGCAGTAATAACTTTGTAACCCCATATCTCCGCCATTTTGAAGAACATCCAAATTAATAAATCGACAAAAAAATAACAATTAGGTATAATCTTAACTGCTTACAAAAGACGAGAATCGGTTGAGAAATGCGACCTTTAGAGGAGAACATCCGGACAGCCGGAAATCCGGACAGACAAACGAAAGCATTTTGGCCCGAGCTGAAACGGAGACGCTTCGTCTCCGTTTCAGCTGATGTTAGGAGACATGGGGTAATCGCGGTAAGCGCTCGCTCGGTCAATAATATTTATAGTAGCTAGTGTTTAATAACTGGCAACTATGCCTCGCCACTCCGTATGAAATAAAAACGTGACGCTATGTAGAGAAGCTAGATGTGTACTACTTTGATATTGATGAGTATTTTTATTCGTTTAGATTTATTTGACTACGTAATTCTGAAACTCCCCTCCATCGCGTGTAAATCAATCAAAGCCTAATATCAGCTCAACTATCACTTTGTTGACATCAATGTGTCATATCATGTCATTAATAATATCACTTCAGTCTAGATTTCCGCATTAATTGTGTCATATTGGGCATGTCAAGGCGTGTGAACTGTCATGAACATTAAGTATATACTCAGAAATTAGAGCCATGTTATATCAATAAAAAACAAATTTCTATGTAACTGTCACGCCATTTAGCGGGGCTTTAAAATTTATAGATCGTTTCTGCAACTGGCTGTTGGTATATCTTTCAGTGTAAGCATATTACTACAACAATATGGTCTAAAGTTGAGCTGTAGCGGGAAATCGACACTAACGCCCGGTTTCTGAAAGGAAAATTAGCTGTGACAACTTGTTAGGTCTTGTTAAACCCATTTCAGCCAATCACATGCCGCTATTTTGAATGAATGATCGATTAATCGCTTGTTACATTTGACAACTCTTTCGGAAACTGTGGGTATGTGATTTTCATTTATCAGGAACTGAGGAATGATAATTGAATTAAAAAGTAGTTTTTTTCTATAGTTATACTCTTTAGAAAAAAAACGACTTCAATTAAACCCCATTTGTTACCAAACATACCCTTAGGAGACGTCATTGTTTAAATAATTCCCTTTATTTCCCCATGATCCCATCATCAGGTCCTGACCGACGTTGATACACTGTTGAGAAGCTTTCCTGGTATCTACGTCACTATCATATCCATTTCACCATGACGCGTAATGACGAGCATACATACTATATTCAAACAACGTTAGATCGTATTTAGTCTGTATTACATCTATTCAATCTCTTATTTTAACTAAATGGAACACTCAAGTATATTGATTGACTGTACAAGTATGAATACTATTATTTACAATTCTTAAAACAGCAATAGTCCGAATTACCACTTGCTTACACAACGTACTACTTACTATATTCAAACAACGTTAGATCGTATTTAGTCTGTATTACATCTATTCAATCTCTTATTTTAACTAAATGGAACACTCAAGTATATTGATTGACTGTACAAGTATGAATACTATTATTTACAATACTTAAAACAGCAATAGTCCGAATTACCACTTGCTTACACAACGTACTACTTACTATATTCAAACAACGTTAGATCGTATTTAGTCTGTATTACATCTATTCAATCTCTTATTTTAACTAAATGGAACACTCAAGTATATTGATTGACTGTACAAGTATGAATACTATTATTTACAATACTTAAAACAGCAATAGTCCGAATTACCACTTGCTTACACAACGTACTACTTACTATATTCAAACAACGTTAGATCGTATTTAGTCTGTATTACATCTATTCAATCTCTTATTTTAACTAAATGGAACACTCAAGTATATTAATTGACTGTACAAGTATGAATACTATTATTTACAATACTTAAAACAGCAATAGTCCGAATTACCACTTGCTTACACATCGTACAATATGTTTAACTTAACTGGAGACTCCGTAATAAGATCTATGCAAATATACAACTTAATCTACACAAGAATTTACAATGGTCGTTCACTATTTTATACAGGGTTATGTAACGCAACCGTCCACTTCAAGCTTCTCGAACAAAAGTGACTAGAAAAACTAAAGTATTTTCTACTGTTGAATTGACGTCAGCGCCACGAGTTTGTATTTTACTTCATTTTGATTGGCTGGCGCGCTTTCGTCAAATCACTTTGACCAACCCGAGCAAAATAAAGCGGCAACTTAGCAGAGTTCTTCCATGGACGTTCGCGCCTTTAATTTAGTTCTTATCTTATGCGAGTTGGCGCTCTCGTCTATGAAACAACCAAACAGTGTTACCAAAATAATAAGTATTAAACTGAAATGATCGTGGTTTTGTGCGTGTTCGTCTGTGATGACAGCTGCGTTCCGATTATGTTTGTTGGCGACAACATCCGGCCTTCCTGCTCACGCATTCGTCCTCGAATGCTGTTGTGGTCTGGTGCGTAAGCTGAGGACAAAAAGAAGAAACTATGATTGATTTCTCAATCATAGCCCGCTATCAACCAGAGTCCTCATATCGTCATTAGCTTTTACTCGAGCACATTTGATGTGACACCATGATCAATCTCGCAAACGCTGCTTGAAATCGTATCGTACAGTAGGTATATTAATTACAGGGAATGAACACGTTGTTGCTTTATCGGCCAACTTGCTCGTAGCTACATAGTTTGGGCTAGTTGATGCCTGTGGCCAATCAACTTAGTCATGCCCCTCTATGTGCTCCCCGCATCGTATACCTTCTATACTCTACGAACCCAAATCATTGTTTGTTCGAAGCGAAATGAACCAGACTACTACCTCACAAAAACCAATTACTGTAACTTTTGTCATAATCAAACGAATCCATTATAACTCTGTTACGAATTCCACCTGCGAAAATATCAATAGAACAATAATAGTGATGACAAGCGATAATACCTTATTCGACAACATCTGGGTCCAAGGAAGTCTTCTGCTTACAAGTCGTTATTGCTGATTTGAATCCAGGGCTTCATATTTTCCACACAAGCTACTCCATCATAGCGGCGAGAACTCCTCTCAGCCCCTCTCATGTCGGCGACCTTGTATCTGTCGCGACCGAATACCTCAGTAACCTGGAATGGTCCTTTAAACAGAGATAAAAGTTTTGTGCTCAGCCCATCGTTGGACTGACTAGGAACCCTTATTACCACCAAATCACCAACACTGTAAAGCCGTGCATCTTTTCTTTTAGATTCGAATGCCAATTTTTGCTTTTCAGCATTCAATTTAATCCTGCTATCAACTTCCTTCCTCAAGGTTGTGACATCTACAACTTGCTGATCAATCTCGACATCTTTATCACCATCCATTTTCAGCCTATATCCGTCGTCTTGTTTATTGTACTGTTGATGCCTTGTTGAATACTCTGTATGTGTTGGTCCCACTTATTGTTATCTGAGTCCGCACCCAAGGCGCGAAGTGCCTCCAAAATAGTTAGGTTATACCTTTCCACCTGGCCATTGGAACGTGGAACAGCGGTTGCCATTATATGAGGTCTTATATTCTTTGTCTTACAATAGTCCGTGAACAGCTTCGATGTGAAGGCAGAACCCGCATCACAGACAACACGATTTGCATTCCCAAACACTTTGAATATCTTATCTAGTTCAATAATTACATTTTTGCTTTTTGTAGACTTAACCGGTGATATAAAAACAAATTTTGTAAAAGAATCCACAGCTACTAGTAAATAACAATTCTGCTTAGTAGTCTTTACTAAAGGTCCTAAATGGTCTAAATGTAGAGTATGGAATGGACGCGCATATTTTGGTAAAGCTTACCAGGCTTTTTCCAATGAGTATTCTTATAATATAGGCAATTTATACAGTTATTCACATATTTCTTCAGACGACGTAAACATAGTCACAGTTTTCTTCAGACGACGAAACCAGTAGTTAGATTTAATTCTCTCAACAGTTTTATCTATAGCAAAATGCCCTACATCGTTGTGGTTAGCTCTTATTATTAGCCAGATACATTGTTTCGGTACCACCCAGCGTCTACCATATTCTGTTCTACAATACAACTTGTTACCTAATAGCTCGTAATCGTTGTAAATTTGTTTGTTTTGCTCGGCATTTCCTGACTCTAATATTTCTTTGATACTACAGATCTCAGGATCTTGTAGTTGTGCTGAAAATAACCAGTCACCTTCCGTTATTGCCATTACTCTACTTTGCAATACTTCTTCATTTTGTTGAGTTGTTGTAGGAGTCCTACTTAAGACATCTACATGTTGCATTTGCGAGCCTGCCCTATGCACTATGTCAAATGTAAACTCTGCAAGACCCACCTACCGATACGCGGAACAATATCCTGTTTAGTCAAAGTATATCTCACAGCGCTACAATCTGTAACGATTTTGAACTCTGAGCCTAATAAGTAATGTCTGAATTTTTGCAATCCTACCATAAAGCGCTAACAATTCCAATTCCAACTAATGGTATTGTTTTTCATCTTTAGTGGTTTGGTTATAAAACTGAACCGGTTTTTCGCCATATTCCGTGACCTGAACTAAGATGCAGCCTAACCCATCACGGCTAGCATCCGTATACAGTATCATCGGTAGCTTGGGGTCAAATACTTGCATTATCAATCAAAGCTAGCTTGAGCTTTGAGACTGCCTCATCTTGGATTGGGCCCCATTGCCAACCGGCATCCTTCTTTAACAAGTTCGTCAGGGGGCTACTTATGAAAGCACAATCTTTTATGAATTTCCGGAAATAATTAATTAATCCCAGAAATTGTCTTAGTTGGTGTACTGTTTCCGGCACCGGATAATCTTCTATAGCTTTTAATTTCTTTGAGTTTGGGCTAACCCCTCCTTCCGAAATGTCATAGCCAAGAAAGGTTACATGATTTTGAAAGAAAAAGCATTTTTTAATGTTAATTGTCAATCCGTATTCTTCAAAAAGCTGAAGGACTTCCTCCAAACATGCTATATTTTCCTCTGAATCATTAGTAGCTATTAACAAATCGTCCATATAGCATATAACTCGTCCAAAACGCAGATTTCCCAAGACAGTGTTCATCAATCTTTGAAAAACCGCTGGTCCATTGCATACCCCAAAAGGCATGCGCTGAAATTCATAATGACCATCACTAGTGATGAACGTTGTCTTGTGTATGGAGTGAGATTTAACAGGTATTTGGTAATATCCACATTTCAAATCTAGAGATGTATAGACTTTGCAACCTTGCAGCCGGTCAATAAGGTCGTCCACGATAGGCATAGGATATTTTTCCTTCACCGTTATCTTATTCAAACCACGATAATCGACACATAACCGTTTTTCACCTGATGCTTTGTCTACCAATAGGGCGGGACTCGCATACGATAAATTGCTATCTCGAATAATCCCAGCATTTAACAATTCTCTTGCAATTTTGCGAGTCATTGCTTTCTCAGATTCCGACATGCGATAAGGGCGGTGGTATACAGGCTTATTAGAAGTTACTTCGATTTCTAATTCAACGCCATCAGTTTTTTCTAAATGGGAAAGATCACTTGCAACGCATTGCGGATATTTCGAAAAAATATTATCTAATAAGGCTTCATGTTCCTTAGACTCGTAATTATAGGAATTTTGCTGCACCGTTGCCACAAATTCAACAGAACTGAATGTTAATTTATCACCTACACGTGTATACATAATGCTTCTTTCCTCAGTAAAGTTTCTGCCTACCAGAATTTCACAACCGGTTAAGCTATCAATCACATAAAATGTCACTGTCGTCTCAACCTTATCGACACCAAACTTCACCAGAACTGCCTCGGTTACCTCCACAGCTGTACTGCCAGTAAACCCGACGAGATTTACAGGTTTGTTAAGTTTTGATGGTCTGAAGTTTAATTTCTGTGCTAAACTCGGTGTTATCAATGAGCAATCACTTCCCGTATCGATAAACGCTTTACACATAATTCCGTTTAAGGTGACATCTTTATAAAACTTCTGTTTAGCCTCTTGGACTACAACGCGTTTCACCTCAGCATCCCTATCGGGCTTTGTTTTTTGAGTCCTACAAGCAGCCTCGACGTGGCCAACAATGCTACATTTATTGCACTTTACGGTATAATTCAAACTGCAATCAACTTTCCTATGACCTATCTCACCACACCGATAGCAATTGATTTGCGGTCTGAATGGAGTTAATCTTTGGTTTGGTAGCCCTAGTCGTATTGAAGGTCCGAGAAGTATGCTGCTGTTTTCCTTGCCACGAACTGCTGCTTTTGTTCAATTTATTCGTGTCAGATGGTGCATGAACCCTACCGTGCAACAATGATGCTAAATCATCACAATATCGGAAGTTCCCTGCTTCCGCGGCAGTTATAATGTTTGGATCTCCAATCGATCCAACAATGATCGATATGACATCCTGTTCCGCAAACTGTAACCCTAACTTATCAATTTGATTTTTCTGTTGAAAGTAGAATTCATACAATGACTGACCATCCCTAGGTTTCATTTCAATTAATGTTTTGAGCATTAAGTGCATATTACGCTTTATTTGGAAGGTTTCAAGTAATGTGGCCCGCCAGTCCCGCCATTTCCAAGAGGCCCAGCTAGTATGATTCTTTTGCAATGTGTCATACCATGTCTTTGCCGTATTTTGTAGTTTCTGCAAGGCTTGGTTTATCATAATTTGATCCTTCCAGCCGAAGGCCCGAGCATTGCCCTCTACTACATTTATCCACATGTTAACATTATCAACCAACGGATCAAATCCAGGAATGACTGAAGCTAAAATTACATTTTGACTCACGGTACCCGTAGATCGACGGCTCCTTTTGGTCTTCCTTTGAGCCCTACGTCTGCTTCGGTCCGAGCTAGATGAAGATGAGCTCGAAGTGGACGTGCTAGAGTTAGAACTAGAACTAGAGGAGTCTCTCTGTCTACACGCCTTACTACGTTTGCGTTTGCGGCCTGGAGGCATTGTGAGCGCGGTTGACGAAAAGCTACACTTCTGATACTATATTCAAACAACGTTAGATCGTATTTAGTCTGTATTACATCTATTCAATCTCATATTTATCTAAATGGAACACTCAAGTATATTAATTGACTGTACAAGTATGAATACTATTATTTACAATACTTAAAACAGCAATAGTCAGAATTACCACTTGCTTACACAACGTACAATATGTTTAACTTAACTGGAGACTCCGTAATAAGATCTATGCAAATATACAACTTAATCTACACAAGAATTTACAATGGTCGTTCACTATTTTATACAGGGTTATGTAACGCAACCGTCCACTTCAAACTCCTCGAACAAAAGTGACTAGAAAAACTAAAGTATTTTCTACTGTTGAATTGACGTCAGCGCCACGAGTTTGTATTTTACTTCATTTTGATTGGCTGGCGCGCTTTTGTCAATTCACTTTGACCAACCTGAGCAAAATAAAGCGGCAACTTAGCAGAGTTCTTCCATGGACGTTCGCGCCTTTTATTTAGTTCTCATTTTATGCGAGTTGGCGCTCTCGTCTATGAAATAACCAAACAGTGTTACCAAAATAATAAGTATTAAACGGAAATGATCGTGGTATTGTGCGAGTTCGTCTGTGATGACAGTTGCGTTCCGATTCTGTTTGTTGGCGACAACATACATTGCTGACCTACCTTAATAAAGTTACCATACCGCAACCTGTAGTCTACCTTGCATGGAGCAGCTCCGGTGGACATCTGTGGTCTTCGACATCAGTTCCACATCACAACATGATGCTTCCCGACAGTAAATGCACGAGATATTATGACAATTACAAAATCGCTATAGGCCTATAGGTGTACATAAAAGAAAAATATTGATCCCAACGAATTGTAAACCTCCTCTTTTTGTGAAGTCGGTTAAAAATGATGTAAGTATGTGTTGCCGCCGAAGCTCTACGCGATACCTTATTTATATGTACTAAGTACTACCCATTCAATTGGAGAAAGGTTCTGGCAATGGTGACAATGCATTTTGGCGAGACGGGGCATAAAGGTGCATCGGCAGACGGTACGCATTATGGGCTAGGTGCAAACAGCAGCGCCGCCATTGAACGAGTTGGACCTTGGTTTGAAGGCTGATTATGCATAAAGGTAGTTTTCAGTGGTTTTGCCTTTGAGGTTTGTTTTGAGAGGTCACCGAGTTGAAGTCGATTATTGTGTTTTTAATAACTTAACACTGACAAATATTAAAGTAGGTAACATACAGGACGTAAAAGACAGATGTTTTAGGGGTTCTGAGGGACATAATTTCATTTTTGTGACCGTCCAATTAAACTAATAAACCTTTTTATTGTTTCAGGTTCATTCAGTGGCAGTGACATCACAGTGCAGGGTCAGTAAAGTGATAGTGATGTGACGTGTCAATAACGATGTCGTAAGACGTATGACGTCATAATTCGCATTTTTGCCAGCTTAACGCGTGTTCAACGGCAACATAACGCGTGCAGGCTGCGAAATCACGCATTTTTTAAAGACATCGGTAACGTCACGCGTGGCTTGTGCTTGTGTGTTAGGATGTGTTAGTGAGTGAGATATGTGCTTGTGAGGATGTGCTGACGAGTTACCATGCGGGTGTCTCACTCTCGCGTTGTGACGTCACTGCTGGCGAGCTTGCTTCTGCAGTACTGCGTCGAGAGCCAGCAGGAAATACTTCTTGAGGAGTCAGGTTAGTGTACTTAGAGTATATTTTATCTCTATTTCTTTAGTAAAGCCCAGTAGGTATTTAAAAGGATAAACATTTACAAACAGGCACAAACATTGCTTCTGGCCCCACACTAGGATACCCTATATCGTGGGAACCAGAAATATCGACGTCACACACTTGTCAACATCCACGACCTGGGGTATTTTTTACCCTAGCCGGGAATCGAATCCGGGACCTCGCGCTTGGGATCTTCGAACCGCAATGCCACAGAGGTCTTCAATGAATGCATACAAACGTGGCAGTAACCAATTCAGTACTAACTTGATTTTGAAAATGGAATCTATGGTTAGGTTTGAAGCCTTGGAAATTTAGCCAAGTATCACTCTTAATTACATTTCCTTGTTTATTATTTTAAAAGCCTTCTTGCTTTTATAGTCCTATAAACTTGACTCACCAACCGAGAGGCCTGTGCAGCTAGGAGTGGGTTGATGTGTGCTGAGCATCATCTTAGTCGTGATGATGATCTTACCTTTTCTGTTTCGAAATCCTGACATAGACATAGACATCATTTATTGATAATATTCATTACAAGTCAGAATAAAATGTTATAAAATCAATATCATGTATCACATATACATTTCATAAAGTTTAAATGTCAACAGAAATGATTTAATTAAATTGAATTATAGTAAGTCAGTTTTTAAAATTCAATATATTAAATTAAATTAAATTCAATATACACATAGTAATACTAATTTCATCATTGTACACAATAAAAAGGGTTAGTTATTTTAATTCTATAAATTCATCATAGCTGTAAAAGGACCTCTCGACAAGCCATCCTTTCAGTCTTACTTTGAATATGGGCACACTCGGCGCACCAGTGATAGCTTCAGGTAACTTGTTGTAGACTACCGGACCCATGACATGGATCGCCTTACTTGTCTTAGCAAGCTTGTGCACGATTCCAGTTTATTTGAGTTCCGTGTCTCATATTGATGCGATTCTCCAAGTCGTTTGTATTGGTCAATATTCTCACGCACATAAATGGCCACTTGGAAAATGAGAATGCTAGGTAATGTGAGAATTTTGAGATGTTTAAAGTGTGGTTTCGCGGACACGTCAGTCGGTACTCTCGCCAGCAGCCGCACGGCGCGTTTCTGCAACACGAACACGCGGTGCCACTGCGCCGCCGCCGCGCGCCCCACAGCTCCACGCCGTACTGCAGCAGCGAGTGTACCGTCGCAAAGTAGCGCGTGCGCATCGACTCTGCTGGTAGCGTACATGAAAGCCGACTGAGCGCGAAGCATGCGCTAGCCAGAGTTCCACACAGTCTATCTATGTGAGCGTCCCATGTTAATGCTTGATCCACCTGAAAGCCCAGAAATGGTGCAGTATGGACTTGTTCAATTGGAATTCCATACACTTCGACAGCTAGATTAGGTCTTTTACGTCTAGAGAGATCGAATTGGATGAATTGTGTTTTAGTCGTATTTAATAAAAGACCATTTTGGTGAAACCAAAGGCACATCCGCCTGGCTACTGAATTTGGATAAATTTCTGGTTCTGCTGTCGTCGGTGCAATCACTAGTGCGGCCACGTCATCGGCGAATAAAAATATTTCACCTCCTTTAATCGCGTCGGGCAAGCCGTTTAAAAGCAGGGAAGACGCTATGTTTGACAGTGAAGATCCCTGTGGTACGCCCATATCTGTCGAGAGGCCGTCCGACTTTACTGTGCCCGCCGCTCCGACCACGAACTGCGTTCATTCGCGCATGAAACTTGTTAGCAACGCCAAGGCTGGTCCGGCAATTCCGTAGTGATGTAGCTTCATGTGCAGCACATTGTGATCTGCAACATCGAAAGCTTTCGACAGGTCACAGAAGAGCACAGCGACGGCTTGGCGTCGCTCACGAGCATCCAGCACTCTCCTCACTATCTTTCTCGCTAGCTGGGTGGTGGTGGAGCGTCCCTCGCGGTAAGCATACTGCCGGTCCGTGAGGGCTGAGGTGTTCACGAGATAGTCAGTGAGACGGGAGCCGAGTCCATTTTCCAGAATCTTTGCTATCGCTGGTATAATCGAGATCGGACGATAGTGGCTGGGATCATCTTTTTTACCCTTACTCTTGTATAATGGGCTCACTTTTATTTGTTTCATGCACTTTGGGTAAGTGCCAAGTTTTATGCACCCATTGAAAATCACAGAGAGTGGGTTGCATATGTATTCGGCGATACTATAAATAAGGCTTATTGAGATATCATAGATATCTTTATTTGGTTTGTTTGCTACCCTTTTTTAGGGTTCCGTACCCGAAGGGTTACAAACGGGACCCTATTACTAAGACTCCGCTGTCCGTCCGTCCGTCTGTCACCAGGCTGTATCTCACGAACCGTGATAGTTAGACAGTTGAAATTTTCACAGATGATGTATTTATGTTGCCGCTATAACAACAAATACTAAAAAACAGGATAAAAGAAATATTTAAGGGGGCTCCCATACAATAATTCTTTCAATAACACATACAAACTTATGGATGTACCTGGTTACGTACATGGAGTGTGAAAGTAACCGCACCAATAACTTTGTAAACAATATTTTGCTGTGTAAAATCCAAACTATTCACTCCACACCATCGCTTCCATTGAACGGTGGTACGGAACCCTTCGTGCGCGATTTAGACTCGCACTTGACCGGTTTTATTTTATTTAATAATACGAAAGAGTTCGGACGGTGTGAATGGGCAGAACCGCAGCGAGCGATGGACAATCAGGTGTTGTTATGTCGCCCGACATCACTACCTAGGGCCGACGGTGGATCCCAGTATTTCCTTTCCTGAGCAACTACTAACAATGTATCCCCAACCAAACGATAACAAACAAATAAACTGTCTGGCGAGCTTTCAGTGACTATTCATGACTCCAGTGTTCTATTCCGTTTCGTTGCTTATTTTTTAGACGTTTTTGACAAAAGTACTAAAATGAACGAAATAAATAATAGAAAATAATAATATAAATAAAGTAAATACTAATATAAAGTAGCACAATTTACCTAACAATGTTCTATTACTAATAAGTTTTTACGTCGTTGGAATGAAATTAAGCATGAAGTCTTAAATCAGATTTTGTATTTATTCTTAAGTTATACTCGTAAAATGGAACTGATGAACGTTTATTTTTATTTTGTGTGTTTACGGCTCTGGAAATTTAGTCCTTTTAGGCGATATAGATAGACTTATAATAATAGGCGCTTATCAATGAAATTGGCGAAAGTTTCTTACAGATTCAGGAATACATCATTCTTGTAATTCAATAGCTATTTCAATATGGATATTTGAAAAAAATGTCTAAAAGTTCATTTCAAAGATTTACATCTACACATTAAATTTTCATTTTGAAAACAAAAATTAAATTTTCGAAATCAGTTTGTTCCAAAATGTCATCCATTGTTAGGGTTCCGTACCCGAAGGGTTCCAAACGGGACCCTATTACTAAGACTCCGCTGTCCGTCCGTCCGTCCGTCCGTCCGTCTGTCACCAGGCTGTATCTCAAGAACCTAGCTAGCTAGAGAGTTGAAATTTTCACAGATTATGTATTTCTGTTGCCGCTATAACAACAAATACTAAAAAACAGGATAAAAGAAATATTTAAGGGGGCTCCCATACAACAATTCTTTCAATACCACATAAAAACTTATGGATGCAACTGGTTACGTACATGGAGTTTGAAAGTAACCGCACCAATAACTTTGTAAACAATATTTTGCTGTGTAAAATCCAAAATATTCACTCCACACCATCGCTTCCATTGAACGGTGGTACGGAACCCTTCGTGCGCGATTTAGACTCGCACTTGACCGGTTTTTATGATAAGATTCCTTACATTTTTTTACAGCTGATAGATACTTTTCAAAAGTTTAATCAAATTGCTGTCAACTTAATGTTGTCTCATTCATACACACAAAGTTTTATAAAATAAGGATTTATCATTCCTAAAAAAATACAAATATGCTAGCTAATGAAGAAAACTCAATTTTCACTACAAGACTGAAAATTGACTTTTCTTCATTTTCTCCACACAAAATGCTGATTTAATAGGTAAGCACCTAATGTTAATGATAAAATGCTCTTTTGGGTAATAAATACCCAGTTCTGAGACAAAGTTGCAATACCCATCTCGTGACTAACATTTAGTTGCACTCTTAGTTCTAAATTCCCAGTTATAAGTGTATGCACGGGAAGCAATGCAACTGAAATACATTAAATACAAATTTTTATGATAGTAAAATAATTTATCTACACACGTATCATAAACCCTCTTTACTGCGTACAAAAACCGCACGTAACGATCAGCATAATGTTAAACTACTTGGTAAAAACTCATTTCTTATCTGAAAAATTACACATTATGACCATAATGTGTAATTTTTCTACATATTATGACATTCAAATTTCGAACGCCGACGCCCGCCTGCGTGCCGCTCCTAGTTTGTCTGTGAAGTTGGTATTGACATTCAAATTTCGAACGCCGACGCCCGCCTGCGTGAAGTTGGTGTGTATGTAACTGTACATAATTAGGCATTAAAACTCTCGAGTGATATTATTATGAAATTCACCTTCGGCTCGTTTCATAAACACACTCTCGAGTGTTATGCCCTCCATTATGTAGCAGTCACATAAACTACTATTGTAATACTATTTAATTTAACCTTCTATAATACGTTCAAACACCGCAATTTACGACCAGCGTAGAGGTAAACTGTTTTGTTAGAACATATTTCTTATCTGCATTTTTTTTATTGCTTCATTGTATCATGGATTTACATGTCCATATTACGTTTAAATTTCGAACCTCTGCGAATCTGTGTCTCTTTGATTTGACCTCAATTCTAATATTAGTCGAAATGACGTTCTATTTGAAATTAAATGTCAATGCCGGTCGTAGCATGCGGTTCCTGCATTCATCATAGAGAGCTATTTATTGTATGTATGTAGATAAAACATTGTACATAATTAGCCATTAAAACACTCGTTTGATGTCATTATGAAGCTCGCCTGTCCGCTTATTTCATAAACATCCACTCGTATTATAATGCCTTTCATTATGTAACAGTCACATAAACAACTATTAAAGTCTTCTTATCGCCTGCATTTCGTAGGCTGTGGAATTTAATTTCCATAAATAATCTGAAATTTCCATTGACTGTAATATTGCTATACCGCGTCAAAATCTTCAGCACCTACTTACGAAACCCCTCAAACTTAATTCAATCTAATCAGAACTTCCACCAAACCTCTAAATTAATACCAATTAACTAACCGCATAGTGCGGACTTCCCTATTTATTACTGCTGATCTTAAGTACAATCAACAGCACAGCAGCTTATTTCTCACTACGGCGACAGACAGCGGCTGACTGTTTCGTTTCCAATAAAAGACTGAAGAATGCCCCCGAAAAGTATAATCATGTACCTGGCGATGCAGCGATGCGCAACTGTAGATGGCTGAAATATCAGTGTTTCATGTTGCAAAAGTTCCGGAAACTTTTCAGATTCTCACAATTCTGAAAATAAAATCGCATAACTTCTGTGAGAGAAAGAGTTTATTTATTTTCATAGTCGTTGAATGACAAATTAATTAAAAAAAAACAGGTTAAGTGCGAGTCTAAATCGCGCACGAAGGGTTCCGTACTACCGTTCAATGGAAGCGATGGTGTGGAGTGAATAGTTTGGATTTTACACAGCAAAATATTGTTAACAAAGTTATTGGTGCGGTTACTTTCACACTCCATGTACGTAACCAGGTGCATCCATAAGTTTGTATGTGGTATTGAAAGAATTGTTGTATGGGAGCCCCCTTAAATATTTCTTTTATCCTGTTTTTTAGTATTTGTTGTTATAGCGGCAACAGAAATACATAATCTGTGAAAATTTCAACTCTCTAGCTAGCTAGGTTCTTGAGATACAGCCTGGTGACAGACGGACGGACGGACGGACGGACGGACGGACGGACGGACGGACAGCGAAGTCTTAGTAATAGGGTTCCGTTCTTACCCGTTGGGTACGGAACCCTAAAAATGGGGTCAAAAAAGTAAAAACAATGAAACTCTTTCAATAATAATACAAACTTCAAGGTTATTTGATGAACGTAAATTACCGGTTGCCGGAAAAAAATAAGCTGACAACTATTAACTATTTAATTATTGAGGGGACAGTTGCTCACGTCATGAAAATATTACTTGGATCCTAAAGCCCTTCACGTCCTGCCTGGGTAGTACTAACGAGCAACAGATCGAAAGAGAACCTGTCCAAATACCATGACATATATAAAATACGTGACATTGGCGATATTAACGTACGTGTACGTGTACGAACCCATACAGAACAGGGACTCCGTAGTGTTGCAATGTGGCTGAATAATAATCTGCTAACCTTAAATGTCCAAAAATCTAATTTCCTCTCCTTTTGTATAAGAAACAGTAGTCAACCGCCACAAAATCTAGTAATTAAAGTCCACACATGCCCAATTGATACCACGAACTGTGACTGCTTACCTCTGACTAAAGTTTCACAAGTGAAGTACCTAGGAGTATTACTTGACACTAAGCTGACATGGGAACCCCAGATAGATCTACTAGCAACTCGGATACGTAAGTGCATTTGGATCTTTAGGAAACTTCGACATGTTGCACCTCCACCGTTGCTAAAAACACTATACTTCGCACTTGTTCAATCCATATTATCATACTGCATAACAGTCTGGGGAGGTGCAGGTAAGACTATCATGATTAAACTGGAAAGAGCCCAAAGGTCTCTCTTAAAGGTAGCAACATTCAAACCTTATCGCTCCTCCACACAAGAACTGTATGAGTTCTGCGAACTACACTCTATAAGGCAACTATACATTGAACGAATAGTTCTAAGAATTCACTCAGTCACAATCTTTAAGCAAGAGCAACTACTCAAAAGGAGATCCGATATTGTCATTAAAACTCCAAAATTAAAAACGACGTTTGCAAAAAACCAGTACATGGTCAGATCATTCTTCATCTACAACAAAATCAACAAAGTACTTAATATATACCCCTTAACAAAAAAATATAAAGCTAAAGCTCTAGTTCGAAATTGGTTAATAAAGCTAAACTATGATGAAACTGAAAAATTCCTAGAAACTGTTGTGTAATGTACACCTTAATTGCAATTTAAACCCCCTCTTACATCTCTAAATAAATGATATTTTTGTGATACAAGTAGGTAACTAATTATTTATTTAAATTATATTTTAATTTATTTATATATTTATTTATTTCTTCAATTTCATATTATTTTAAATTTAAGTTCAAATATAAAATTACGAACCCATATTTCTAAGTGATATGGAGTTGACTTAGTTTAAGTTTAGTTCATAAGCTTATTTAATTCCAAATCGAATTTATTTGAATATATGTATTTGATTTAATTATTCACCCATTTATCGTAATGGAAAATGGGAGAAGCCACTATGGGCCTTAAAACACAGGTTTTATAACTTAGTTTAAGGTACCACTGTATTTTTTCTCCACTGTACCGTATGGTGAATAAATTTCATTTTCATTTTCATTTACATAACGTAATTATTAGACCGCCATTAATTAAGAAAATAATAATTTATCAAACAAGTGCTGCAAAAACAAAAACTTGTTTTAGAGCCGCAGTAAGTTATGAATTTCCATTTGAAACACGATAATTGGCGCGAGAGCCAGTGTCCGCAACCTTCTCTGACGTGATACTTCTTGAACAGTCGGGTACATCTTCAAACACAAAATCACGGATATTGCCGTAGTTTTCGTGCGAGAAATGCAATCTGTGATTGTGTGCGTTCGAATGCTCCTACGCATATGAGATTTTTAAATTTTCACGGCAGTTCCCGTACTGCAATATACTACAACCAAAAATCTATGGCATATGCCGTGCGTCCTGAACCATGTTAATTGGTTTCAATGTAAAACGTATAAGACTACGTCGAGTCGAAAGTTATTTTTTACAGTTAATGAAGTATTTTAATTTATAGCAATTTACTATTTCAATGCTATGTCGGCTTATTGGTATCGGTTGAAACATACATTCGTACGTAGTACAATATGTATAAATAGGTACATATTCTCATACCTACGCCTTTTTATCCGGAAGAGGGGTATGGAACAAATAGGACGAAAAAAGTTGAAAAAATAATTGTAAATCCGGACAGACTTAAATTAGGCGATAGGCTAGCCGTCTGTCACGCGGTAATTAAGCTTCTTCGTCTACGACAAAATAATTACATACCGTACATAATTATATATTTTTAACATGAAAACCTTTACACTTTAATTGGTAAATCTTCCCGTTTTTATCACAGTCCCAATTTCATAAATAAAAGCGTGTTAAATTGTGATAGCGAGAGGAAAAGAAGGTGCTAAATGTTCTTGATCATACCATCAAAATATGTACGGTATGTAATTATTTTGTCGTAGACGAATAAACTCAAATATCGTTAAATGTTACAATGAACTTATAAAGTCATATATTTGCTATTGGAGTCAATTTATTTTAAATCTTTTAGTTCATTTTTGATAAAAGCTTGTTTTTAAAAAAGTATATTTTTCTTTATTTTTATTTTTAACTTTTAAGTATTTTTAAATTGAGATTTACTACGACGTCGTTCGTAGCACGTAGTAGCGTGTTTCCGTTATGTAGTCCGTAGTACGTTCAAATAATATGTGCTGCTTTGAGCACTTAAAGTTTATGTATGTATTTATTTATATATGTATTTTTTTTTTACATATTTGTAGTAAGGTAAAATAATGTTTAAATTAGTTATGTAATCACCAGTTATTTATTTGTAATGTTTCTCATTCTATCCATCTCTTTTAATGCATCAACATTACAAGGTTTCTTCGAAGTCCACTTCGAGCAGTCAAGTTCTTCGATTTGAAGACATAAATAAAAGCACAAAGGAAGATAGCTAATTCAACAAAACAAAGTTAGATCCACGGACAGTAAACCTTTGTCTTTTTAGCAAAAACCCTTGTCATCGGGACAATATACCTTTGATATGATAGCTAAAGGCATTTGTCATGGGAACAAAAGGACAAGAAATCATATAGTGACACGAACAATTTTAGCATTGTAATTTCAACAATGTTTTATTGCTATTACATCAAAATTGGTAAATTTACTTAGTAACAATAAAAACGTTGCCCTCATAACTATGCACCTTTGACAAATATTTAATTTTATATCTTCGGGATAAAGTCCAAAACCAAGTTTTATTAATAGGTTTATAGCCTCTCTTTAGTGCTTTTTAGGTTGTCGCATGTGAATAAAGTTATTTTATTTCCTTTTTTTAACAAACAACCGAACAAGATAAATCGGATTACAAAACACATATTTCGGCCTTGTTTGAGTGAGATTGAGACATGTTCATTGTGGATCGAGGTGCGTCGTATTGCCGCTACGTGGTAATTTTGTGCCCTTATTTAGCCAGTTATTAAGTTTATAGATTCTAATGTAAGTATTTTTTAGTTATAAACAATGCTGATTACAATATCAAAAATAATCGGTACATGATATTGTTAGGAAAACTGATGTCGAGCACCAAAGAGTAAATTCAGCCAACTAGCCAAATTTTAATACTGAATCCTTATAACAGCTTTCTTCAAATATTACACACACGACATCAACTTTTGAATAAAACCCAAGACCTGAAATCCTATTTGAAAGAAAGAAAGAACACACAGATCACAGATTGTCGATATCGACAATCGATATATCTCCTCCGTCGCGCACATCCCTACCGCCACACGTTATTCCGCACGAGTATCACATTTCACACGAAACCGGCAGACTGAGTAGGAAGGGGGGGGGGGGGGGGGTAATACACTTAGAACTATTAAGATTGGAAGCGTCTTCCGGATAAAAATCCGCCATAGAAACATTAGCTCGACTCTGTATCTTTCGACAAATTATTCTACAGTCGCTGTTCAAATTGTATTTACAGTCACTTTACATGACAGCTTGTGTGAAATAATCGCGTTCAGATTAGTTAAAGACAATTTTTAAGTTTGCAAGCATCCCTCGGAACGTCAATTTGATATGGATTGCGACAAAAAATCCTTGAAGTCTGAGATACACAAGAGTCGTTTAATATTGTCGCGGGGCTCGAGATTTCGCACCTACAAAGAAACACAACTATAGATGCAAACTAAATCTTGTGGCAAACGACTGGGCAACATAATAAAACATTAAAAGACTGGGCAGCGTATTAATACTAGGATACCCCCAGATAGGCCCCACGCTAGATGCCCAGTGTTATTAGAACCAGATACAGTGACATCAAAAACAATCAAGATTTTATATTATCTTTTGGCTAGGATAAATTCCAGTAGGAGGGTAGGCGCAAGGACGGGTCATCTCCATTCTTAAACATCAGTGAGTACAACAAAGCAAAGCACTAGAAATGTCAGATCGCCGACTCCCTCCTTGTCTTACGTCAAGCGAGTGAATGAGACGGGAGGGAAGTCTTAAAGACGTGCAAGTGTTTTGTTCGCACTGATTTATAGGGCACGGGCAATAACTGAGACTGATTGTGTGGGTGGTTAATTTTTAATAGTATGGGAATTCGTGAAGTTAGGTTAAATGTTAGGTAGGTATTCTATGTACCAATAAACACACACACACAAACACACACACACACCCTCACACACACACACACACACACACACACACACACACACACACATACACACAACCTCACACACACACACATACACGCGCACACACACATACATACACGCGCACACACGCGCACACACACACACACACACACACACACACACACACACACACACACCCTCACCTTCACACACATTCACACACACATACACATACATAAATAAATATAGTCTACAAAGTCGAGCTTATCTCTAGTAAGAGATCTCTTCCAGTAAACCAAGTTTATAAATAAAGAGAAAATCAAAACTCAGCTTATCGGTTCATTGACCACGATTCCAAAGAGGATGACTTTTTATTTCTTAATGTATCACATTGTAACTCTCCACCTAGGGCTAATACCAAATGTACGGCACGGCCTACGGAATCCGTAGTACGGAACCGCGACACCCATCAAAGCCTGTGTCTTCCCTAAGAAAAGCAGAGATTTTCAGATCAGATCACTAAAGCCATTAGGATTGGGTTCCTCGGGTTAGGATTATGTAGAGCTGACTTCAGTTGATCCCACACTAGGGTAACTATAAATTAATCTGAACTAATCTACAGTTGGGAGTACGGTTACATTCGAGGACTTTATTGGAGCAAAGGCAGTTATGACATTATGACTTATTTATTACAAAATCAATTTTTAGGTAGTAAAAAGTATTACCAAATAACAATTAAATTTATTTCTTTGTTTATATATCCACCTTAGTTCTTAGTTGGCCTTTGCATAGCAGTACGACGCCATGCAAGGCTAATTAAGAAATAACTTATTTTTATGTCATAAAACAAAAACCATTAAAAATATTATCAATTAATTTCATCATAAAATAAAATGATCCGAAATGCAACTACATTTTTCAGAAAATAATATGCAAAATTAAGTTAATTTAAACAGCAAAATTTCCAGAGGCTGAAATTATAATTTAGCTACGGTAAAAATTATATTTAATTTTGAGCGTTTTTAATACTTAATACACATCGCTGTAGGTAAACTGAATAAATGGAGTGAGGGTACTCGGCATTATGTCTCACCTTATACAGCATGGTATAAATAAGTCTTCTGTACGAACCGTACAAGGAAGCGTGACAAATAGGACAGTAGTTCGCCATTTCTGGAATTAAGAATAATGTTATTATTACCCGGCCGGGTAGTGGAGGCTGGCTTTTTTCTTTAGTTGTGCTCAGTTATGCTCGCCTTTAATTATCTCCATTTATCCTCCGTGCAGGGATAAGTCTATCGCCACAAAACCATCAATTACTCGTAGAACTGCCTTTCCCGTCTAGGTTTGCTGGGAGGAATTTATATTTGAAGATAAGCTCGCCTTTACGCCATTGAGCTACTATGCCAGCGAATAGAGTCGCTATCGCAAACAGAAAACTTGTCGCAACTTGATGACAGGGGGGAGCGGAGGGGGGCGGGGCGAGCATGCCATGATTGAATACCGTAAAAGTGACACTGCTTTTGTACCAATAGAAGTTCATTTTAGTGCATACTCAATTTCAAACTATTGATTAAAAACTGGTAAAGCATATAATAAAATGACTTGTAATGCGTTTAGAATCATAATACACTAGTGGCACTGTGGGCAGTAGACCTCGCTAGCAGGGGGGACTGTGAACCAATTTACAGGTAACTATTTTAGATTCAATCAAAATCAAGTAGTAAAAGTAGCCGCACCAATAACTTTGTAAACTACATTTCGCTATTTAAAATAGAATCTATTGACTTTCCACGAAAATAGTTACAGTCTATTTCACTCACGTCTGTATAGATCCTCTTCTAATCCGTCTCCTACTTCGAGGAGATTATGAAATATTTGCAATGTTATGACTTGGTATGTTTTGTAAATATTTCTTGGATTTTTAGAAAACAGGCGGCTGAAAGGTAAAAATGTAGTATATTTTTATATTTTTCGAACCGGCTCATGAAGCCCTTTAATGTGATACCACACGCGATAGGTTTCAGAAAAAATTGTGCCGTGTTTTGTGAAGATCGCGTGAAAACTGTGGATCCTAGACCGGAACTGACAGAACACAGACATATAGACAGACGAAAGCAAAATCGACCTCCTATCTTGTCGAAATGGAGCCCTTCGCTCGCTCGGTCAATAAGAAATCAAATAAATTGGTCTCGTATAGGTCGTGAATGATTTAATAAGCTTTTTTTAAACCTGGATTATTATTTGAATTGCCTCATTCCGATTTGTTACTGCTCACTCGTCGATCGTACGTAACTTTAAATGCAACAAAGAATATATAAATATTTAAGTACAGAAAGAAATGAATACATCAACATTAATCTTCGAAATTCAAGCTAGCAAATTCTAAATTTCATCAATTCAAGTTCATAAAAAAATAAGATATTGTAAATTATTGTAAACAATTTGATTGACATAAACTCTACATACATGACATACGACCAGAGTTACATACGATACAATGTATGACGTAAGCACAGCTTGAATGCTTTAATCCTGAATTAAACTAATTTTATTCAAGTTCATTACTTATTACGTATAGTACAATAAGGCCTAACACAACACTGGCCTCCGCGGGGGGTCGAACCGAAACCGACCTTTTTAATAATGGTCCAAGTTTATCTTAAAAATAAAACCGTACCAAAGAATAATACACTCACTTCACATCAGACCTTTTCGGGTAGAAAACCCAGCCTTTTGTACTCATATCAAAGCGTGTAGATGTTGATTTATTTTTTATTTTCTTTTTTTTAAGTGGCCACGAGAATTTGTTTGAACAGCCTATCAGTGAGAGTGTATACATAGTTACATACTTTTCGTGGTGGATAGACCGTTGAGTTAAAAAGAGTTGCTTGGTTTTATATACAGGCGCATTCATTGCTTCTGGCGCCACACTAGGTATTTCGGTTAGGTTAAGTTAAAAGTTTTGATGTTTGATTTAATTTAACAATTATAAAATACCTGTTTATCAGAAAAAAATATTAGTCATCGCTTCAGAACAGCACAACACATCACAACACTGCACAGTAATTTTGAAAACGTTGACTAAAAAAAATCTGTAAATGCTTAATTTAAAACTATGGTTATTAGTTATAGCTTGTGCAAGATTAGTATATATTTCCGAACTCGCATTCTAAAGCCCTTTCTTTTGATCACCGTTCGAGATTTTTTAAATTAAGTTTGTTTAGCCCGCATATTAAAAAGCATAAAATCCGACATTTTGGTTCATTTTAGTATGTACCCAGTGACACTAGGGACATCAAGACGAATCTAATGACGTATCATTTATCAAAATCGGTTAAGCCGCGTTGAGTTGTTATGATACATTCATATATAGATGATGATGTGGTTCATATATAGGTGATGATGTGGTCCGATCGATTTCTGTCACGGCGACCGCTTCAACTTTTCGTCTGTAGACGTCGCTAGTGGGCTCGCATCGGTTGTGGCTTATGTAGCCACTCTACCTATATGTACAAACATATATATGTCGCCGTTGTCAAAACCGTTAGTTTATTATGTAACTTTTTTTTCTCGTCAGTTTACAAACTATCGATAAAATGTAACGAACTGCTTACGATATGACGATTTATACTCCACACCGAAATCCATTCTATAGGATTTCATTTAATTAGATGCACTTTTTATGTATTTTCGAAACTTGGTGCATGTTTCTATTTGGGTTCTAATATGTCGAGTGGTCTAATAACCTCCAAATTAGAAAGTGGATCTTGGAATAGGGTCTGGCCGACCCTAATCTATAAAGCGTGGGGTCAGTCGAAAACATTCCAGCTTAATGTACGAATATGTATTGCCAAAATTGTCTGTCCCTTTAAATAACCGATTTAAACTGGTCATCCCAGTTTCCCTTAGAGGCAATAAATTACGATAATTGACTAAATGTCCTGACCTGACGTCATAATTTGTGGGGTGACCATGTGCGGGATTAATTGTGGATTTGCAATTATGAAAGTGACCGGCAGATAATGATTAACATTTTGCTTCAGATGTTTTAACTAGCTGACCAAATTTCGAACTATCGAGCTTTTGGTCGCAAACGATATATATATGTGGGTCAACCATAATAATAAGATAAATAATAAGTGTGGCCTCGGGACGAATAATAAGTGATTATAAAAAAGATAAGTAATATCCCCACCGAGGGGAAAATGCCTTTATCCGGATACGAGTGAGATATTCCAGCACGCTGGCTCAGTGCGGGTTGGTGCAGAATGTCGGGCTAGTGACCAACTTGGCTTTCAAAAGTTTTCAAGCTGCCCTGTGAGGGCCTCTGACACAGCTTTATAATTACTATTACGAAGTTATATAAAAAACCTAACATAACATTTACATATATACACTTGCATTGCTTCTGGCCCCACACTAGGATATATCCAACTGATGAGAACCAGAAACAGCGAAATGACAAGCATGTAAATATCAAAGACCTGGCGATTTCGTTTTGTTCCACCCCAGCCGGGATTCGAACCCGGGACGTCTCGCTTGGGAAGCACAGCCTTGACCGCAACACCACAAACATCGTCAAAAGCAGCGATAGCAGCCGGGACCTACAGCAGAGACTACCGTAATAATTAATAACCAGTAAATCAGCTGATTGGGCACACCCCATGCACTAAAAGGGCATTAAATGGTTTTAACCATTTCCCTATTGAAAGTTGTTCATAATAAGTCATTATTTCTATATTGCACACAAATTATATAAAAAACCGGTCAAGAGCGAGTCTAACCCGCGCACGAAGGGTTCCGTACCACCGTACAATGGTAGGGATGGTGTGGAGTGAATAGTTTGGATTTTACACAGCAAAATGTTGTTTACAAAGTTATTGGTGCTGCTACTTTCACACTCCATGAACGTGACCAGGCGCATTCATAAGGTTTGCATGTGGAATTGAATGAATTGTTGTATGGGAACCCCCTTTAATATTTATTTTATTCTGTTTTTTTAGTGTTTATTGATATAGCGGCAAAAGAAATACATCATCTGTGCAAATTTTATCTGTCTAACTATCAATTCTATTCAGTTCATGAGATACAGCCTGGTGACAGACGGACGGATGGACGGACGGACGGACGGACTGCGGAGGCTAAGTAAAAGGGGCCTGTTTGGCACCCTTCGGGTACGGAACCCTAAAACAACAGTTACATGAAAATAGGGTACAAAGCCAAGCTTATCTCTCGTAAGAGATATCTTCCAGCAAACCAGGTTAAGATGGGAAAGGTTATTTGCTGAGCAGGGGTAGACCCATGTGTACAACAATATGTATGAGGAAATAAATGAGTACTTACAAATAAAAAAATAATATAATTATTGTAATAATATACTACTAATACTATTATGTACTAATAAATACTTACATGCATACTACCTATAATTCTAAAGAGAGAGGTAATGTTGTTGTTCATATTTATTGGGACTGGAATTCCGCAAGGTTAACTTGTTAAAAGACAAACACAATCGTATATGTCATTATCAAATAAACGTGTGAAAATACATGAAATTAAGTATGATGAACATTATTCAAAATGAAACAACAATTTCAGCTTGATACACCGCTCACTAAACTTAATTGGGATATTCGTTCTATAGTTATGGGCCGACTATCCAGAGAGTATAATCCTATAATTGTCAGTGGATTATTAAGATTTATTGGCGGTCGTAATTTGTTTCAAGAACTATCATTTCATGTTTACGGTTTCTCTCTCAAACTTGTTCCCACTTTTTCTTAACTTGTGAATTCCAATCGCGGAAATAGGTTTTACGTTTTAAATAAGATTGCAGCGCCGATGGACTAGCCCCCTGTCATGCAAAATAAAGCATTGAGTGGGTTAAACGAGGGCGCAACTGTGCCTATGCCACCCCACGTGAGATTACTATTAATAAAAAAATGTAAACACTTCTATCACCAAATGAAATAGGTTCATTGTCTCTATTTAGGTTGATAACTTTTGAACCGCCAAACCGATTTCAACAAAATATGCATCAAAAATCATCGCAGTAAAGTTTACTACCAAATTGAAAAAAACGCATTAAAATCTGTCCACCCGTTAGCGCTAGAGTGCCACTGAAAGACAGATAGACACACGGACAGACGAATACAACTTTAATACGAGTACGAATATGAGTTTAAACAAAGAGCCTCGCGTTTGTTTTGTGGTATAACTTATGTATTCGTGTAGATAGCTTCTGATAGATCTTACGGATGGACCAATTTTGATGTAGATTTTGGTTTTAAAGGTGAACTGAACTATAGGTTACAATAGCATAGAATGCTTTGCTTGTCACGTTGTGTGCCGTAGCACATGATGACGTCACACTTCGTAGAAAATCGCAGCGTTGGACTGCGCTTGCGTGAAATGCTACGAATATCTGTTGCTACCCAATTCCTCAGCAACCAAAGGAGAGCCTTATCGAGATAAGCTCAACTTCCATCAATATATTTCCGTAAATGATCTTGTACCGTGTCTTGTTTTCAAGTGGCCAATATTGAAATCGTATTGTGCCGACCTTTGTCGGCACAATACGATTATTATTTACTTACCGCTCGTCAGTTCTCGCTTTATCGGCACATCTAGAAGAAAATATACGTTGCTGCATATTCGTCACAATACTACATAGTCAGGTCATAAGTTCTGTCACATGTGCAATATGAAATAATTTAGACATGTTTATTATTTATGTAAACATTTATATAGCAAAATGAACTTAATAAAACATAGATTCTTATGGCAATAAAGTTTATTCAAAATGACCCCCGCGATTTTGAATACAGACCTTTATTCTACGCGGCCAGTCGTCTATCGCAGTATACGAACGAGGTCCATGTCAATATCGGCGGCTGCCTTAATCAAGGATGCCTTGAGTGACTCCAAATCAGGATGAGGCTTTGAGCAGGCCTTTTCCTCCAAGTGTTGCCATATCTTGTAATCTAACGGACTCAAATCTGGACTGGAGGAGGGCCAGTCTTCGTGCCGGATGAAGTCGATTTCACGCGCCGCCAGCCAGTCTTGTGTGCTTTTCGCTCTATGAGCTGGCGCAGAATCTTGTTGGAATACCCAGTGCCTGTTATTAACCATGGTATGAGAAACAGGTTCCACAAGGTTCTTGAGGACTGTATTTTGATACACAACTGCATTCGTTTTTACGCCTTTCTCACAAAAATGTACCTCAGTTGAGCCCCAATAAGAGACTCCCAACCAAACCATGAGCGAGGATGGAAAATGACCTCGTTGGACACGCGCAATACGATTGCTCGCTTCTTCACTGCTGTGTGCGTATACCTTATCATTTTGTTTGTTGTAGCTCTCTTCCACGGTGAAAATTTTTTCATCCGAAAAACAAATTTCCCGATGCTTTTCTCCCGCGTACCGCTTCAACAAAGCGCGGCATCTCTTCAGTCTCAGGTCCATTAAACGAGCGTCCAAACGATGTCCTGTTTTTCTTCGATATTCCCTAAGCCCTAAGTCTTCATTTAACACCCTTTTCACCGTGGTCCTGCTTAACCCCATCTGAAGGGCCAACAGTTTCTGCTTACGTATGGGATTTCTTTGAATTCGCGCCTTCACAGCTTTTATCACTGCTGGAGTCCTAACAGAGCGAGGGCGACCACTTCTTGACCTGTCATCTACACTAGAGTCTTCATTGTATCGTTTTATGGTACGATAAACGAATCTTTTGGTTATATTCAAATTTTTCAGTAAGTCGAAAATCTGAATTGGCGCGTAACCGCAACGATGCAACGCAATAACTGCGACACGGTCTTCTTTAGGTGTCCACTCCATATTTAAAAATGAGAAAAATTCTAAAAAGTACACATTTTTATTTTCATGAAAGATTCGAAATTCGAATTCAATAAACTTTTTTGTGGCCAGCGTTCTAAATTCAAAAGTTTTTATTGTGTGACAGAACTTATGACCTGACTGTGTACTTAGCTTATAGTAGAACAAAAGTAATGTACTGAAGTCATATTTTATAGAGTAGACCTACTACAAAATACAAATGTGTCACTCGCACAATCAATAGGGAAAAAAACTCCCACAATCAAAAAAACCCATGGATGAATGACATTCTTTGCTTTACTTACTTACTCTGTGTCAAAACCCGATAAACATCATTTCATAAACCATAGTTTAAATCGGCTAGTATTTAATCGCACAACAATGACGCAAAAACAATTTTTATGTTATACGAATTTTTGTTGTTCCTACATGTTCAACCTAATACTTCACCTAAGCCACCGCAGCCCTGATACTTGCTGTGAAAATCAGTATATTTGGTGTGCAAATCAGTATTATTGATGTTCAGTTTAATATATCCCGTTTAAATCTGTCTTGGTTTAAGCACAGCCTTCGTGAATTTGATCCTCAGTAGGATCAAGAACCTCTCGCCTGAGGCACGGAACATGAAAACGTCTTTTCTTTACACCCAAGAAATAATATATTCATCCCGCGGGCACAGGGAGCTAACCCAAGCCGTAAATTATAGCAACCTCACCGTAATACCTCTTTTAAAATATTTATTTAGTTATTATACTATGTACAATTTCGCTTTTGTGTATGGTTGTAAAAATAAGGGCCTCTCGTTATTGATTTTTCAAAGGGCTTGTTAGATTTTTTGTTGTTTTGTGCCAGTGGGAAGGTTTTCGCTTAATTAATTAACTAGAGAATGTCCAGGCATTTATGAATTATATATGAAGGTAAAAAACCTAAAATTTGTCACAGCGATTGTAATAACACAACGTGGGCATACTTATGCCGTTGCCACCGCGTACGGGACACCGCGTAAGGCGTGACGCTATGTTATGTTATTATGTTATACATGGGTGTCCCCCTAACCTATCGTATGTAACATGTAACAATCAAACAACTTCATTATGAAAGCTTTTACTACAATTCGAGTAAGATTGAGTCGTACCCCATCATGCTGGCTCATTAAAGGCCTGTGCCTCTCAGTGGGGACATTATGCTAAGTCTTGGCCGTTTCCATGCGCACACGGCATCAATGCCACACTAGACCTGACGCCCACTTTGTTAATACCTACTAGTTTGTTGTGTGAGTGTGTGCTGATACAACGAATAAACGTACATTATATTCTATTCTACAGACCTACTACTTTTGAAGAATTTGTAGAATGCATGTGTGATGTGAGTATGTGTGCAAGTTTTATTTGATATACAATATTATCTATTATTATGTATAATATCAAATCATTTCATTTTGTATGCACTACAGCATATCAAACACATCATGTAGAATCGGAATATGAGAAGTAACAAGGATAAAGTCACATTTAACACAAGAATAGAGCGGTCTCAAATTAAAATGGCGCCATTCAACCTACATCAAAAAAGAAACCTAAAGTTCAAAACATAACCTCGAAAACTTCCACAAAGCAAATCCCGCCGAAAAAAACAAGTTTTTTTTTTCCTGATAGGCCTCGTCAATGGCATCTCATTATTATGCCACAAAATAATCGATTTTAGAGGCGTCCTCGATTATCCCTCGTTCTCGGAAAAATCTTTCGGTTATGCCGGAATCGCCTTTTTATAAGTCGCGGTCTGTGTGTGTGTCTTTACAGATTTGAAACACCTGGCGTGGGATGGTTGTATTAGTGATGGAATTGGATCGATGGATTGATTTATCGACATCAGTGATTTTGCACTGCACTTGTTATTAAACTGAGTGCGAGGTAACCAAGATAATAGTACATTACTTCAGAGGGAAGAAAGTGACAGTTCCATACCGAGATTATGGCATTTGCGCCACGAGCTTGCGAGGGGCGCAAACCATTTGAGGTATGGAACTGTACTTTATCCTGAGGTATGTATAGTGCTTTTTATTACACCTACGAGGAAAATTATAGACATAAATGCATCCATATTTTACAAAAAACACAAAGATAAATGCTAAATCAATCGAAGTTTTTGCGAAAATGCGCGGGCTTTTCCTTTTTTTTGTTCGCCCGTTTCTGGAGTAGGCTAAGATCATAAGGTCATGCAGCCACTTCTTCCGTGATTCCGCGCGTTTTATATACAAAAATAATTTCGTTTTTATTTTTCTGTATGCACCAAGGAGGTTGGTAACTGGTAAAAAAAAACTGTATGTGGCCAGTAACCGTTTACTTGAAATTTAATTAGTAGACAGTTAAAGTCTCTTTGCAGTATGACTGCTGACAAATAAAAAAAAAAACCGGGTATGTAATGGAATTTCATACATACTTCCCACCCTTGGGAAGGATTTTCATACAAACTTCCATACCTTGGGATGAAAGGATTTGAAGGGCGGGATAAAGGTGTTTCTTCCCTCTAATTGGTATAATTAGTATGTATTTTCAGAGCAGGTATGATAAAAAAAAGTTTTTTTTTTTTTTTTGAAAGGATTTGAAGGGCGGGATAAAGGCGTTTCTTCCCTCTAATTGGTATAATTAGTATGTATTTTCAGAGCAGGTGTGATAAAAACTTTTTTTTATACCGGTTTTTTTATTTTATTTGTCAGCAGTCATACTGCAAAGAGACTTTAACTGTCTACTAATTAAATTTCAAGTAAATTGTTACTGGCCACATACAGTTTTTTTTACCAGTTACCAACCTCCTTGGTGCATACAGAAAATTAAAAACGAAATTATTTTTGTGTATAAAACGCGCGGAATCACGGAAGAAGTGGCTGCATGACCTTATGATCTTAGCCTACTCCAGAAACGGGCGAATAAAAAAAGGAAAAGCCCGCGCATTTTCGCAAAAACTTCGATTGATTTAGCATTTATCTTTGTGTTTTTTGTAAAATATGGATACTTCGAACGACAGTGATGATGTTATCCCTAACACACCGCCAGAACTATTAGAGACGGCCCAAAAAGTTGTTGATAATCTGTTGCCGGAAAAATTTAAATGCAGATACATCAGTACTTATGAAAATTTCATACGTTGGCAAAAGGAAAAGAAAACGACTTCATTTTCTGAAAATGTATTGCTCTCGTATTTTAGTGAGAAAGCAAAACAATATAAGCCGAGCACGTTATGGGCTATGCATTCTATGCTAAGAACCACGATTTTAACAAAAAATAACATCAACATAAAGGAGTACCCGAAACTGACCGCATTCCTTAAAAGGAAATCTGAAGGATTTCGCAGTAAAAAGTCAAGAGTGCTGACTGCAACAGAAATTGATAAGTTCTTACAAAACGCCCCTGATGACCAATACTTGGGACTGAAGGTAAGTCCTGGCTTTTACCTGTTTATGATTTCCTTTTGCATTCATGTAGTACATACATACTTACCTAATTCTTGTCTATAATTTTACAAGTCGTCTTGATTTTAGGCGTAAATGGTGCCTGTCGTTGCGAAGAACTGACCAACATATCTACAGATGACCTCGAAATTCATGGAAATGTTATGCTAGTGAAGATACCAGACACTAAAACAAAAATTCAGAGATCTTTTGTCATTGGTGACAATTTTTATACCATCGTAAGGAAATATAGAGAACTACGGCCTGATAATTTGAGTACCAAGCGCTTTCTTTTGCAGTACAGAAATAACCAATGCGTAAGACAAGTTATGGGCAAAAATAAAATTAGTCAAATCCCGAAAATAATCGCTACGTTTTTAAATTTGCCTAAACCAGAAGAATAGACCGGACACTGCTTCCGCAGGACTTCTGCCACATTACTAGCTGACTCGGGAGCTGATTTAACCACGATCAAGCGGCACGGTGGATGGAAATCGAGCACAGTCGCCGAAGGCTATATAGAGAACTCAATAGGAAATAAAAAACGGATCAACGAACAAATAACAGAATCAATAGCTTTCACTAATAATCCAGCTTCATCATCGCTTCAGCCTCAGCCTGTAAGGGCCCCGGGCCAAAGGTCGTAGCCGCCGCTAACAGTAGCTATGATCGTCTATTCTATCTATCCCAAAATGAGAGGACCCGATTCAGCTGTAAGATTTGTAAGTAAGAATGATAAGTCTGAATTTCTCGTTCATCGAGAAATCTGTTAGGCGTACAATAGTCGAACGAAGCTTGGTTCGGAAAGTTACAGTTTCAAGTTAGACAGAGAAAGCATATATGTCCGCGAGCCGGTAATTCGCATCAGTCAGCGGTGTATTGCGCCAAAACGATCGTTGTTATATTTTATGTGATGGCACCATCTGGTTTTTGTATATATGAGCGCATTGGAACATCTTTTGTTGTAATTTAAGTTTTAGTTTTAGTGATCGATCACAGTTATAGTATAGATATCCGTCGTAGTTTTACGACGTGAGTACTCAATTATATTTCATGTGCTCGCTCGTAGCGGCTTGTGGTGGTTCCAATTATATATTTTGTTCACGGCAATAACGATCCGAAAAGACCGGTTTACACAATTGCGATTTGAGTTCCGAAATGGGTTCTGAACTAGCGGTTACCTCAAAAGGTCCGTAACGTTTTGAAACCTTCAACTCTGCGCAATTTGAGCTGGATGTTATCGAAACGCAAGCATTATTGTTTTAGGATATCTAACCCACACCATAGCGAAGTGCATAATTCGATAAATACCGAACTATGAATTCCACTAGCCGCAGCACGTCCTGGGCTGAGCCAAATCATATATACCGACTCAACTTACACATTAGATATCCGGCGAAATTTACATTTAATTTAAAAATGCAACTTGAATCCAATCTGACCCAAGGCAATGCAAAACACCTACCCGGACCTAAACAATGAACTTTAGACTGTAAATTGATCTCTTCGCGCGTCCCCGACAACACTCAAATGTCAAAATATCAACAGTATATGTTAACTGTGTTGACACCGGTTTAACTTTGTTCTGAATTTGTTATTTCCATCCGCGGAACCTCATCGATCAAACAGTCTCCCTATGCCCTGACAACCTAGGTTTAGCCGCAACTAAACTCCTGTCTAGCCTAGTCTAAAAACCTAGTGTTATACCACGTCCATTATCGACACCACTCGAAAATGGTTGAGTTTGATTTGAATGTGCTTGAATGTTTAACGACTGTGTGTGTGGGAATTACAAAACTCGCTACTCTAAAGGAATGAGGAGAGGATTAGCCCGCGAATATCCTAAGAGCCAATCCAGGAACCCTATGGTGAAGGAAAAAGGAATTTAGGGTCGCTCCAAGCCCAGACTCAGACTCAGAATAATTGACTTACAAGTTCTTTCCTAACGACCCAAGGATAGTTTTGGAATTAGGGGTAGGTTGATATAAAGGTTAGGAACCGAGGTAAATCTCGGCGCTTCAGACACTCACGAAAACCCACTGAAACTTCGCAATCACCAATTCGTATAGTTCTGACGCGTAACACGGCAGCCAAAACTGTTTAGAACTCGTGAGGGGACTGTCACAGTAGCTAGACGCTGAGACTGAATGCTCTCCCTTCCCCCACAATGGTATTTATACGCCCCACATGCGTCCTTTGCGAATACGCTCTGCCCAAGCGAAGCTTCTTATCACTAACTACACAGGGTCTAATTTCAACCATGCCATGCAGATCCGCCGTTCTACAAATTGTGTGTACGCATATTCACTATGATCAACCGTAGGTTATCACTCAAATCATTTGGTACTGCCGATACACAGAATCTGTTGATCGCTGACCAATAAAAGCTTGTTGCGATTAATTAAGCATTTCCCGACCGCTAGACGCGCGTGGCAAAGACCTCTAGAATGATATTCAAAATAGAGGTGTCAAACTCTCCATATCATACCTCAATCGCAATTGTATATTTGCAATCAACATAATAGCTTTCTCCGTTCCGTAATAACCTTTCATTATTTAGTTATTCATAATTTTATTCAACGCGCAGCCAAATCGGCTCTCATCTCTACACATCTCGCAGGAATGCGACAAAAAAAACTTGGCCTGAAAACTTCCACGAATCAACCCACGCATCGGCTCTGTTTTTTTTTGCTAACTTTGCCAGTAAGCTATGCAAAACCCTCAAACGTTATCTGAACCGATTCTCGTATTCAAAACAGCGCGGCGTTGGGCTAGCCCTCTATCACGCAGAATGAAGTATCTAATGTACCGACTCTCGTGTACCATTACAGCCCCCTCCCAGACCTTGAGACACTGTTTATCTCAGTTAACATGGCGCAAGGATCTCATTACCACTATGCTACCCATACTTTGTACATATCTACTCTATATGTTCGGACATCTCAAATCATGTACACCGACCGATGAATCTGTCAATTATGTATATAATATTTACACAACTCGATTGAGTTCTCCCTGTCTTATCTTATTTATCTATCTTACTATACAACCTCGCTTACCCGCAATTTATCCTAATTCGTATTACTATATATATATATACAAATTGTTTTTTTTTTTCCTTTTTTTTTGTTTTTGTTTCCAAACCATGCAAGATCCTTAAATCTACAAAGTAGTTACTCAAATTTACAGCTTACAGCTTAATTATATAACCTTTATACACTATCTTATTTATCTACGCCCTTATTCGTCCTCACATAATACCTGGCTATATTTATAGTATTGAAGTTACCCAATATCTCATTTGAACCCGGATCTACTAACGTATAACAGTTGGGATATACCACTGCCGAAATAACATAAGGCCCTTTATACAACAACGAAAATTTCCGCATGATTTTATGTTCTTTATTTGAACGCACAAAAGTCTTAAGTTTCACATAATCACCTATACGATAGACCTCTAACTTACGCCGTTTGTCCGCCTGTCGCTTACGTCGTTCACTAGAACTTTTAGAGTTTTCTATCGCTACACTCCGCACCTGTTCCGAATCTCGCACACTATGGCCTAATAACCATTCATCGCCTAATTCCTTGTCAATAGTTAACGGTTCCCGCCTACCAAACGCTAACTCATTAGGCGCAAAGCCTGTGCTTGTGTGTTCGATATTATTATAGCAATTCTGAATGTCCGGTAACACGTCTACCCAACTACGATTACTTTCGCCGCAATAAGTTCTAATCAGCCGACCTAGCTCGCGATTCACTCTTTCTACGCTATTAGAATTTGGACAATACACCGACGTATGAGTGACCCGAATCCCCAGCTGTTTGAGTCCAAATTCCCAAACTTTCGATATGAACTGTGGTCCTGAGTCCGTAATTATAGTTTCGATAGGTATCTCCCTATGAAATCTCTTTGTACAAGCGAGCACGCTCCTACCTGTCGCTTTTCGCATTGGATATAATTTTATTACTTTACTGTACACGTCTTGAATCACATATATATATTGATATCCGAATTTACCAACGGGCAATGGCCCATAAAGGTCCGAGAAAACTTTCTCACCCAACTTTTCCGCCAACACCGGTGTACAAGGACCAACGGTATTGTTAGTACTTGGCTTGACCTTTTGACATATGTCACAACTTCTTATCACCGCGCTAATCACCCTACTCATATGAAGAAAATAATATCTGTCCTTCATCAGTGCTAATATTTTATATCTGCCGTAGTGACCTATTTCTTCATGTATGTGTAAAATTAGTTCCTCCTGTAGTGATTTCGGAATTACTAGCAACTGTACGTTCCGCTTCGGCACGTGAAAATATAACGTATCACCTACTAGCTTGTAATTTTCAAAACCTCTCGTTCCGGTATCTACCACATTACGTCTGATACAACCGCTAATTCGATTTAACCGCTCATCTTCGCTTTGTAATCTCGCAATGTCCCGTAAACTCGAAATAACACTTGCGGTATTCGATGCCTGAAACCAGAATATCCCCGGCTGAACATTTGTTCTGTCAATCATACCTCCAGATACCGCCATTTGCTTGCTTAGCGTGTCGGCAATTTGATTATCAGTCCCTCGCACAAATTCTATGTCGTAATCGAATTGCTCTAAAACATAATCCACCTCGTTACGCGTGCACCCAATAAAGTCCACGACTTAATGAACGTCAAACTTTTATGATCTGTTCTAATAATAACTTTTTCTCCCCGCAAATATATCTCAAATCGTTTTAAAGTGTATATAACTGCATACATTTCCTGTTCACTGACCGACCATCTAGTCTGGGCACCCTTGAATGCCTGCGAACAGAACCCTATAATTAGTTCCTAGCCCGAATCATCTAACTGATAAACATAGCCCCCAATTCCTATAGCGCTGGCGTCACATTGAACATAATATGTTTTCCCCGCCAATGGCTGACTCAAAATTATACTTTCTGAGAATTGATTTTTTATCTCGTCAAAAGCACTTTGCATCTGCGCACTCCAGACGAACTTGACTCCAGACCGTAATAAATTGTACAAGGGCCGTGTCAACGTTCCAAAATTTTTTATAAACCTCCTAAAGTAATTTATGAACCCCAAAAACGCCCTCAATTGCCTGACAGTTCTGGGTGACGGATATAATTTAAGTGTTTCAATTTTGTCCGGGTCCATCTGCAAACCTTGTGTAGACAAAATGTGCCCCAATAACTTGACCTTTTTTTGTGCAAACTCGCATTTTTTAGTTTGCATGTGAAGCCCGCGTCTTTCAATTTACTCAGAACCGTGTCCACTTGAGACAAATGCTGTTCGAAGTCACCCTCAGTTAAAATTGCCAAATCGTCAACAAAATTTAGACAATATGACCTAACCTCTGGCCCTAGAATTAAGTCCATCGCCCTCGAAAATGAACCCACACTGGTTTTCAACCCCTGAGGTAAAACGTTGTAAACATAACTTCTGCCTTGATATACAAAACCCGTGTATCGTTTAGATTCGTCTGATAATGGTATAGAAAAATACGCATCTTTGATATCAATAACTCCTATGTAATTTATCCGGCGCCCGGATTGCAATATCTCACTCATTAAAGGTGTGGTTTCAACCTCCCCGACCATTCCCATGTTTAATTGTCGTGCATCTAGAAGAATACGGACCTCTCCTGTTTTCTTTAATGTACAAGTCAATGGACTGCTGAAATCCGTAGATTGCCTGCTAATAATACCTATCAATTCCATCTCTTCCAAACGTTTTGTTACTTTATCGCGATATGCGAACGGTATGGGATAGCTTCGTTTTACGAAAGGCGTTTCATCTCTCATTTTTATCTCATGTATATATTTATTTGTCCGACCTATCCTATCGCTAAACAACTCTGCATGTTTATTTAACACCGGCAATAACCTTGTTTTGTGTTCAACAGGTATTGATGAATTATTCACATATTCCTCTATCATATTTCTACAGGTATCTTGGTTCTGTACTTCCATTGTACAACAGCAAAAATCCTGATTAGGGCCAGTACCTAATGGTATTTCACACATCCGCCCGGCGCTTCGTATAATTAGCCTCTTATTACCCTCACACGTTAAACTGGCTCGCGTCTGTTGTATAAAATCAAACCCCAAAATTAAATCTTTAGGCACCCTTGTTAATACTAGCATTGGAGTATCGATAACGCATTCACCTATCGTTAACGGTAACGTTACTAATTTATCAACCTTTTCCTTACTGACTCCAAATGCACCTGTGATTCTCAAACTTGGAATCGGTATTTCCGTCGGTTTTCCCAATTGACTGCACACTTCTTCGTACACTCTCCGACTTATTACACTGATTTCGCTCCCCGAATCAATCAAACTCCTTACAACAATATTCCCAATACGCACATCTATCTCAGGTAATGTCAAAGTACTACATAACTCGCGCCCACACTCAGTCGAATCGTCGTCTCTGAATATCGTATGTTAACGTCTGTCATTTCGATCTCTATAATTCGATCTAGATTTTTCATCTAAACACACGGCATATCCGTGCGCTTTATGCGCTAATAATTGAATAAATTCATTCACACCCACGTTCGAATCCAAATTACACAAATCATACAGTCTATGCTTTTTCCCAATTTGATCGGCTGTCCACCCGAACCGTAATAAATATCTGAGCGCGAACGACCCGCGCGAGTCCACTAGTTTTTTGAATTCTGACTTATCGCATTATTCCTGTCACTTGAACTTTGCCCTGCCTCTGTATCTCCTGAACTATCATTGCCCCTCTGAAACTTTATTGCCTTGAAGCTAGGCTGAGGCTGCCTGCCCCTACCGCGAAAATAACCGCGACCGCGCGTCCCAAATTCGTTTCGCGCCTTCGTTACCGTGTTATAATTATTCCTACGACTCATCGCGTTATAACGTAACGTATTTACCCGCATAGCTCGATATTGCCCACGCATATAGCTATCCCGCCTCACGTTATTCATCGCACTTAATTCCCCATCGACATTCCGTTCTAAATGCCGAAGGAATTCGACCGCATCCCGTATGGTCATAGTCTCCTTTCTAGCAAAAAACGCTACCTGAATATCACGCGGCAACTGTCTGAAAATCGTGTTGATTTTCTCCGTATCAGTAAACGGTATCGTAAGCTCATATATGCTATTCAATTGAGAGGCAAAGAATTCTTCCATACTTTGACCTTTCTTAGAATCAAACTTCGCAGTTAGGAATCTTTGCTTAATTAATTCCTGTTCATTATCACCCCAGAATACCTCTCTGAAATCTTTTTCAAAATCCGAATAGGTTCGCCATGAGTCTCTGTATATGCTCATTCGAACTTTCGCAATTCCTACCAAACTATCCGTTGCCCATATCAAAGCCCTAGAAATATCTCCCGAGACTTTAATATAAGCCTTTAAATCTCTTAAGAAAATCATCGGATTTTCCGAATTCCGCCCATCGAATGTCGGCAACTTCTGTGTCATTTTCACAATGCATGATTGACGTTTTTCTACCGATTGTTCAAACGTCTCTAGTTCCTGTCTATCAGTATGTCTGTCCGAAGTCCTACTAGCATTGCTCGCGCTGGAACCCCTTTCCAAACTGTCTAATCTTTTCACTATTTCAGATAACAATTGCGTCACCTGCCCTGACGCCATTTCACTTGTGTGTGAAAGTGAATAATAATAATAATAATAATAATAATACCTTGGACACCCCTTTCACACATTGACCTAGCCCCAAACTAGGACTCCCTGTATCTTGGGTACTAGACAACGTTATATATACTTATATAGAGAAATATTATACTTAGATAGATAAACAACCATGACAAGGGCACAAACAACCGCTCTCATCAAACAAACATTCGCCCCCACCGGGACTCGAACCCGGGACCCCCGGCTTCGTAGGCAGCGTCACTACCGACTCGGCCATTCGGGTCGTCAACCCGTGCTATCGTCTCGTGCTACCCGACTAACGTTTTTTTCTTCCTAGTCGTAGCTCGTCTGAAAACAATGCCCCTTTTTTTTGCTTATTTCTTATTTACAAACTGAACTGTTTAAAATCGTTTCTACGTTGTGTTATTTTTAAAAGTAACGCGTTAGACCTTGATTCTTTTAGAATATCTAGGAATATCTAGGTATCAGACTATCTAGGATATCCTTCGGTCTCGGCAACAAAACTCTGTAAGGGCCCCGGGCCAAAGGTCGTAGCCGCCGCTAACAGTAGCTATGATCGTCTATTCTATCTATCCCAAAATGAGAGGACCCGATTCAGCTGTAAGATTTGTAAGTAAGAATGATAAGTCTGAATTTCTCGTTCATCGAGAAATCTGTTAGGCGTACAATAGTCGAACGAAGCTTGGTTCGGAAAGTTACAGTTTCAAGTTAGACAGAGAAAGCATATATGTCCGCGAGCCGGTAATTCGCATCAGTCAGCGGTGTATTGCGCCAAAACGATCGTTGTTATATTTTATGTGATGGCACCATCTGGTTTTTGTATATATGAGCGCATTGGAACATCTTTTGTTGTAATTTAAGTTTTAGTTTTAGTGATCGATCACAGTTATAGTATAGATATCCGTCGTAGTTTTACGACGTGAGTACTCAATTATATTTCATGTGCTCGCTCGTAGCGGCTTGTGGTGGTTCCAATTATATATTTTGTTCACGGCAATAACGATCCGAAAAGACCGGTTTACACAATTGCGATTTGAGTTCCGAAATGGGTTCTGAACTAGCGGTTACCTCAAAAGGTCCGTAACGTTTTGAAACCTTCAACTCTGCGCAATTTGAGCTGGATGTTATCGAAACGCAAGCATTATTGTTTTAGGATATCTAACCCACACCATAGCGAAGTGCATAATTCGATAAATACCGAACTATGAATTCCACTAGCCGCAGCACGTCCTGGGCTGAGCCAAATCATATATACCGACTCAACTTACACATTAGATATCCGGCGAAATTTACATTTAATTTAAAAATGCAACTTGAATCCAATCTGACCCAAGGCAATGCAAAACACCTACCCGGACCTAAACAATGAACTTTAGACTGTAAATTGATCTCTTCGCGCGTCCCCGACAACACTCAAATGTCAAAATATCAACAGTATATGTTAACTGTGTTGACACCGGTTTAACTTTGTTCTGAATTTGTTATTTCCATCCGCGGAACCTCATCGATCAAACAGTCTCCCTATGCCCTGACAACCTAGGTTTAGCCGCAACTAAACTCCTGTCTAGCCTAGTCTAAAAACCTAGTGTTATACCACGTCCATTATCGACACCACTCGAAAATGGTTGAGTTTGATTTGAATGTGCTTGAATGTTTAACGACTGTGTGTGTGGGAATTACAAAACTCGCTACTCTAAAGGAATGAGGAGAGGATTAGCCCGCGAATATCCTAAGAGCCAATCCAGGAACCCTATGGTGAAGGAAAAAGGAATTTAGGGTCGCTCCAAGCCCAGACTCAGACTCAGAATAATTGACTTACAAGTTCTTTCCTAACGACCCAAGGATAGTTTTGGAATTAGGGGTAGGTTGATATAAAGGTTAGGAACCGAGGTAAATCTCGGCGCTTCAGACACTCACGAAAACCCACTGAAACTTCGCAATCACCAATTCGTATAGTTCTGACGCGTAACACGGCAGCCAAAACTGTTTAGAACTCGTGAGGGGACTGTCACAGTAGCTAGACGCTGAGACTGAATGCTCTCCCTTCCCCCACAATGGTATTTATACGCCCCACATGCGTCCTTTGCGAATACGCTCTGCCCAAGCGAAGCTTCTTATCACTAACTACACAGGGTCTAATTTCAACCATGCCATGCAGATCCGCCGTTCTACAAATTGTGTGTACGCATATTCACTATGATCAACCGTAGGTTATCACTCAAATCATTTGGTACTGCCGATACACAGAATCTGTTGATCGCTGACCAATAAAAGCTTGTTGCGATTAATTAAGCATTTCCCGACCGCTAGACGCGCGTGGCAAAGACCTCTAGAATGATATTCAAAATAGAGGTGTCAAACTCTCCATATCATACCTCAATCGCAATTGTATATTTGCAATCAACATAATAGCTTTCTCCGTTCCGTAATAACCTTTCATTATTTAGTTATTCATAATTTTATTCAACGCGCAGCCAAATCGGCTCTCATCTCTACACATCTCGCAGGAATGCGACAAAAAAAACTTGGCCTGAAAACTTCCACGAATCAACCCACGCATCGGCTCTGTTTTTTTTTGCTAACTTTGCCAGTAAGCTATGCAAAACCCTCAAACGTTATCTGAACCGATTCTCGTATTCAAAACAGCGCGGCGTTGGGCTAGCCCTCTATCACGCAGAATGAAGTATCTAATGTACCGACTCTCGTGTACCATTACAAGCCGAGTACAAGCGCGACACTAATGCCCTTACCAGTGGTTCCTCGTAGCTCATCACCGCAGCCTTCTTCAAGCCTTCAACTAACAACTCAAGATGTAAACATGTCTCAAAATATCAAGATACCCGGACAAAATGTAACATCTTATAATAGCTGCACTTTTAATAATTGTACTTTTAACTAAATATAAACATTTCTATGCATTTATGTCTATAATTTTCCTCGTAGGTGTAATAAAAAGCACTATACATACCTCAGGATAAAGTACAGTTCCATACCTCAAATGGTTTGCGCCCCTCGCAAGCTCGTGGCGCAAATGCCATAATCTCGGTATGGAACTGTCACTTTCTTCCCTCTGAAGTAATGTACTATTACCTAAACGTGGTCGCAACTGCGCCACTGCCACACCGTTTGGCAAAAGATGTAATGCGTTGTTTATGTTGTGTTTAGTTAATGTTTTTCTCATGTGTTTCCATAAATTTCTTTCCCTCTAATTATTATCTTCGGTCTTTATTTGTGCATTATCTTTTGATATGTCGTTCCTTCTAATAAGGTGTGATAAAATAATTGTCCTAAGATACAATTTCAATGGTAATAAGTCAAATATAAATTAATGTTAGTCATTTAAATATAAATAATTAATTTTTCGAGAAAGGATTTTCTTAGAAACAAATTTTAAAACTACTTTCAAATTCAAATTCAAAAAGAGTTTATTTCCATAAGAAACACATAGGTAACATTTGTAGAATGTCAAATCTTAAATTAACACATGTATAAGGTACAGGGAAATATAGAACTCAATTTGAATTCCGTCACCTCAATGTTTTAGATGCTGGAGGCAAAGAGGCGACTAGAAACCTCCAGCTTTATACGTTATTTTTTACAGAAGTGGAGCAAACACCTGTTTAGACTAGACGCTTGTTCCCTTTTATTTACAATTAAATAAACACGCCTTACGAGGATTAGGAGGAGTTTTAACTATAGATGTACCCAGTCAACGTGTTTGACGTTAATAAATTCTGGTTTAGTTTAACACTTCGTTTATATCACTGTGATAGTAAAATTTAGGATTCTAATGCATTTTTAATCCTTCCGTATTCTGTGGTTTATAACTTTTAAACGTCATTGAGACGAGTTTATTTAGTTCATGTGTAGGTATTATTTAAAGCATTAAAAACAATATGTTTTTTTCAACGAACCTGATTTTTTGGAATATACCTCTTATAAAATTTACATCGAAAGAAAGAATTAAGAAAAAATAAAGAAACTGTCAAAGATTTTAAATAAAACACCAAAATAATGTGACTTTTTGCTAGATTTATTGATTGTCCAAATTGGTTTATCCATCTAACAGCTAGGCGTCACAGGCACAGGGGCTTCAAACGTATTTCTGACATCCTTAGTTGTACGTCGGGGATGAAAATTAAATCAATCATCAGGGACTGTAAAATGTCGAAGGACCCCCTTAACCTTAAGAATGTAATAATTTGATACAAGAGTAATTTCCCAAGAGAATTCAGACTAAATGAGATATTCATGACAATAAATTGGCTTGTTCTTTCAAGATTAGCCGGAAAATATGAATAAAGTAACATTGCAATGCCAAATGGGTACTTTATGAATTTGCGTTAGTCATGACTTCTTTCTGAAATGGTTGCAGTCTTTGTTGAAACTAGATTTTCGTGATGTTTTTATTGTATCGCGTTTTTGCACTGTCTCAGCTTGGGTTACAGCAGATACGGTTCCCATTCTAACATCTATAAATATCGTTACTTTTTTTTCATCCTCCCATTTTCCTATCTGGGATGGCACCGACACAGCCACCATGAGGCTAAGTGTTTTGACAGTTAAAGTTACTGTGATAGCTTCGACAGCTACATCAAACATCGTTGCCATGATCGATAGAATCCCATCACTACTCTACCACCTACGATAGACTTGTCCGATCGTAAAGTGTAACACCTGCATTCTTGATAAGCTCACCCTTCCTTCTTTCCTTATTTCATAAATAGTAAGGTCTAAATTCGGACAGTCATGCAAAGTGTACCTGTCCAACAATGGAATTCCTTACCGCGACCGCTCGCTGGGTAGTACTGGGTACTTAAAGTGGTACTGATTTTTTAGGGCTTTTCCTGACTCTACTGATTTTCGAGTCGGACTCGCAACATCGTACAAAAAATACAAAAACGCACTACCATTGTATGGGGACCCCTTAATTAATAATAACTTCTTCTAATTAATTCTTCTTAATTAATAATAACAATAATTCATTATTTCTTGCTGTAGCGGCTACAAAAATACACGTTCTGTGATTTCAACTCTCTACCTATTACGGTTCATACGATCAGCCCGCTGACGGACAGACGGACAGCGGAGACTGAGTAATAGGGTCCCGATTGGCACCCTTCGGGTACGGAACCCTAAGGATCCAGACTTGCATTCCCAATATTAATTTATCTCATTCTTAATTTTACCGAACATTAACTATAGTTCGGTTAATTATTATAGGCAACAAATATAATGACCACCAAAATATTTTTTTCCTACCCAAAATGGCTAAATGACAACCAAAAGGTGCAGAAAATATCAGGACAAAATTCTGCGGTAGCTTAGGTGAAGGGTAAAGGGGGTGAGCGAAGCGAAGCCCCCTTTATCCTTCGTGTTAGGTTTAACATGTAAAAACAACAAAAAATACTTAAAACATAAACATAAGTACACAAAACATAAAAAGAAGTTTGGTGATCATTTATCCAAACACAATTTGGTGGACATCCATCCATTTTGGCAGTCATTTCGAATTTATTGGTAGTAAATTTTCGATTTTTTTGGTAATCGTTTAAACACAAGCCATTATTATATCAGACTGCCAATAACCTTGCCGTGCTTGACTACGTAACTTGACTGTGTTGAAGTTATTTATGACAATCTGTAGAGAATCTCAAGCTTTAAGTCCTTTTGACCTTCAATAACTTAAGACGCGGACACGTGATGCATTGTGACTCTTAGGACCACATGAAGGATGCCAACATATAGGGTTTATGCAAGTTTCCAGCTTCTTACGTCACATTCCGAGGTTGACGCTATTGGCAACCTTTATTTTTCCTGCATTAGTAGGGGAACTTGTCCTGGCTTTCCATCCACCGGCTTCTGGAACATTTTTATTCACGTGCGAGCGAAGCGAGCGATTATACATGTCGACACGAGTCGGAAATGATTTTAGTCACGTGTATCATACAAAGTTTTACTATATATGCATTGCTCGAGGAAATAAAATAAACATACTGGTGAGCTTATTGTTAATAAATGCGCGCAGACCATATCTACCATGTGCAAATAGCTGCGACGTCGTATCGATGTGTTCAGCTAAACATATTTAATGAATTATTTAATGGGTTTAATGAAGTATTTGTTTTACTGTACCTTTTATAGGCATCGTAATCTGCACTTGACTAATTTGTAAAACTTTTCTCTAATACTAAAAACCATTTCCGTGGGGCTGACGACGGAGTTGAAAGAAAGAAGAAACTGAATATAAAAAGCACTTGTGTGAAAAAGTGGCACTTCCACATGACCTCCCCTAACCTAGATGCAAACCAATCATAATAGACAAACATTTCAGCTACAATTTCAGCAGGCATCTTGAAACACAGACTGGTAGTATTCCACAATTTCGATCATATATACCCGAAGATCGACACAAGTAATAGCACCTAGTGTCATTCAAGTATCGTCAAGTATCGAAGGAGAATCGCCGAGTATCGGATCCCGAGACGTCGCCGTCGCGATGGCCCCTTATGTGTGAATCGGAATGTGACTTGCTTGAAACAAGAGGTCATGAACCCGAGAAATTAGCCAGTCTACTGTTATGGCCTGAATTAATCTTCCTTTGTTGGCCCATAGATGACATTAGGGGTTATCAGGTTGTAACAAAAATGTGTAGTCAAACGAGACTGTCATACCATTTTTTTTTAATTCTTGATATTGGCGGCCAGAGATGAAACCAATGTCCATCGATAGATTTAATTATTGAAACACATGTGTGTTATTATGAATCCCACCAAAAACATTCTTTAAAAAACTAGCCAAGTCTCGATGGAGCTGCTTTATCTCTAAAAAATAATGAAATCTAGACAAAATCGTGCCAAGTCTAGGGTTCCTTACTGCGATTTCTTTATTATTCTAGTTAATGTTGTGTGACTTGGCCGTTGAACATTCTTTATACGTTAGTGGGTACAAGTCAATTTTGTTAACACGTAATGTCATATCTGTTGTAACTACCTATGTTATATCTGTTAATCTCAATGTCAATAAAAAATAAGTCATGGCAAAGTTATTTTTATTTTACATACTAATTTGCTTAAAATAGAATTCATTTGTATACCCTTAACGAGCAGCATAAAACGATCACGGAAGGCGCCTGCAGTCATTTTCTAATATTTCATATCGTGTCCCTATCAGGAAACTTGCAGCTTGTAATTTATTGTAATTAAATACGACGCAGTTCAAAATTGACGTGTACCCACTAACGTATAAAGAATGTTCAACGGCCAAGTCACACAACATTAACTAGAATAATAAAGAAATCGCAGTAAGGAACCTTAGACTTGACACGACTTTGTCTAGATTTCATTACTTTTTAGAGATAAACAAGCAGCTCCATCGAGACTTGGCTAGTTTTTTACAGAATATTTTTGGTGGGATTTCACTTCTTTTTGTAGAAACGTGGGCATATTGATTTATTTTATTAGATTTTCGGGAGATATCCCGGAGATGTGAAAACGGTATACACCGAATCTATACCAAGAGAAAACCAAGCTCTTGTGTTTTCTAATCAGGGTCACCAGGTACTCCAGATCTTCGATTATCCTAGTTTTTATAGTTTTTCCTATATGTGGCCCTTAAACCCTAACTTTGTACCAAATTTCAGCTCTCTAAGTTTATGATAAGTACTAGTTCTATTCTGATGATCATGAGTGAGTGAGTGAGTGTCATAAATGCGAAACTTTGCTTTCGCTTAACTTCGGAACTAAATGACCTACAGACTTGAAATTTTGGATTTTAAGTATGTGATTATAGCTTACTGAATGATGAAAATTTCTGCGTTCTGGTCTTATCCAGAGGTTCTCAAATAGGGGCCTGAAAATGCGGCGAAATGGTTCCAGTAAAGGATGGTACAGCAGTGTTTGCGTCGCGCTCTACTTGGCGGGGGCACTGCCGTGCCCCCCGATTTCTAAAACGATATCCTTTGCGAGAAATCTGACTTCATCAAGATTTTATTAAAAACGGCATGCCAGTCTCCATACAAAAATGTTAGAACCCTTTTATAATAACACACATTTGTTTATAAAAAAATACTGTATCGATCGACATCCCTTTCATCACTGGCTGCAGAAATCATGATTTGTCGACAGTTAGCATGCCAAAAACGTTACATGCCCTTTAAGGTGTTGGTATGAAACCGATTCGATCAAAGCAATTTTGGGCGATCAGCTGGTTTGTATGGGGAAGTGAAATATAAAGTTGCTCTGATCAAATCGGTTTCATAGCGTAAACTGTTCAAAAATATGTCTATAATAACAACGTAAAATATGACCATACCTTCCTATTACACCCGAACTTTAATTATTTTGGTTTGGGCATTAAATTAATTGCGTTTTCAGCGGGCACGAATATTAGACGAATCGAAAAAGTCAGCGTTTGGAGTTGAGATCATAATTTATTTGTACAGAAACGGGTATCGATACGCTTACTCACTCATGCATACATTTTCTGACTCACTAGATTGTTTTATTGAAATACAGAAACAATTAGTATATCTATGACAGCCCAATTATCAAAACAGCTCGCCAGATGATGTTGTATGAAGTGGTGTTTCACCACAGGGTGCAATATCATTGTGGTCTGTGACCTCAGTCTGTGACATTTCATATTTGTACTGTAGTCTGCATAGTGCAAGAACCTAAGCTCGCGCTGACTCATTCTCTTCATTTCGGAACGTAGGGTTCCCATTACTAAATCACATGTCAACTCTAAACACAAAATTCTGTCACGCCCTCTAGCGAGCTATTTGTTTTTATTTGAAAACTCTTCTGCAATATTCATCTAAAGGAATTGCATCGTGTTTTTAATACCTTTTTGAAACTATTTTAACTTTTGCGCGGCAAACAGCAGCCCCGATGATTTCGATCAATTACATAAATTACATTCGCCATCTCTATCCCTCATCGCAGTTGGCCCCGGGCGCGACTCTGACAGATAGATGGCAGATAACCACGTCTTTTTAACGTGAAATATTGCCACGAGATTATATGGAGAAGGCTACTGGAATACGTGCGAATGTTGTCGAAATTACTGGTGTCGAGATAATCTTTTACATCAGATTATAAGTATGCTAAAAGGGATGAAAAATAAAAATAGGACGCCCAAAAGCGATTTTAAAATGTGAAGTGATTACTGCCTACTTCATTATAATCTTCCTCTTGTTTCCCCTTTTCTCAGTCATTGCCCCTTTCTCTACCGAGGCAGAAACACCATTATGATTATGAATAACTTCCCCTCAGAGATGTATATTACCGCAAAAACATTATGTAAGAGCTATATTGAAATGGGAGGGGTGACATTACATGCTGCGCGGACCCCGCACTAAAGTCTCGCGTCGACGTGTCGCGAGACGTCTGAGTAAGCATGTAAATGTCACCCCTCCCGCACCGATTCACTACCTCAAGTAGTTTTTTTATACAGTTCGCGCCAAGTTTCTTTGGTTCTAAGCGAGCTGTCGCCTCTCTCTCTCTCTCTCTCTCTCTATCTCTTGCCATAAAGAGAGTTCTCAGGTCGCTCAGAGCCAAGGAAACTTTACGGGGCCTGGTAGCTTTTATACCATATACCATATTATACTAATTGCCTACCTCTCCCCGCAGCGGCGCAGACGTCCCCCCTGCAGGGCGCGGCGAGGGGAGGCGCGGCGCTTCCCTGTGACGTCACGCCCGCGCTGCCCGACGACCGACTCGCGCTCGTCATCTGGTACAAGCAGGGCCGTCGCGCGCCAATATACACGTGAGTAGCATTCCGTCATTCGTTCATTCATTCGTAAATTAATTTATCAATCATTAATTCATTAGTACATTCATTCAGTAGAAAAACCATATTATTATTAAATATTCATTTATTGACTCAAATTGTACCTTATTCTAGTCTAGTCATTATTTCAGTTAGAAAACTAAGCTTATTGGGTACAAAAAATAATACAATCACTTTCTGTGTTCATTCGATCCAACAGGACCACATCGCGCCCATCCACACTTAAATAAATTCCGTTTTATTTATTCAGTTAGTTAATTTACCATCACTACATAATTCGTTCTTTTTCAGTTGAGTCAAAGTCAAAGTCAAAGTACTTTATTACTGTAGATATTTACATATACTTAGCGAACGTCATTTTTTGCCTCTTCTCTACATTGGACCACTGTGGGAGAAGATTTACCATCACTACATAATTCGTTCTTTTTCAGTTGAGTCAAAGTCAAAGTCAAAGTACTTTATTACTGTAGACATAACATGCAAATGGATAACTAGAAAGATAACCTTTGAATGCTCAAAGAGAGATAAACTTTTTATAAAACTAAAAAAAGATCCCAATAATAAAATACTAAAACTAGAATACATTACACACAGAAACAACACAAACAAACTTATAGATAAATCAAGAAACAATTTCTACAAAAAACAAATCATAGATAATAAAGCGGACCCTAAAAAACTATGGCAAATACTGAACAACATAACAGGACGCATTGTGAGATCGGTTGATGAAGTAATAACTAAAGCTTTCTGTGTTGACCAACTTGATCACATCGCCGTATCAAATAATTTCGCTAAGGAATTCGTAAAAAATGTTACAGACATAGTACCAAGCTGTGATGTACCACTGCTAAATCAATCACAATACACAAACATATCAGACAAATCAACACTCTTCAAAAAAGCCACAAATTATAAAATAAAGAAGATCATTAATAACATCTGTATACGCAAATCACCGGGACATGACCAGATTCGACCAATCGATGTAAAGATTTCGGGAGACAATATGGTATCCGCTATCACAAACCTAATTAACACTAGTGTTATATCAGGTATATATCCGAACGGCCTAAAACAAGGAATTGTCAGACCAATCTATAAAAAAGGAAAGGTCGATACCTATTCGAACTATAGACCAATAACAATATCGCCGATATTAGACAAAATCTTCGAAAAATACATAGCTGGTATGTTACACAATTACTATGAGGATAACCAAGTCTTAACTGATACCCAATATGGATTCAGACAAAATAAAAGCACAACTATGCTTCTTTCAAAATTTACAAATGAAATTAATACATATCTCGATAAAAAACAACATGACCTACTTGTAATTATCGACTACAGTAAAGCTTTCGACACTCTGCGACACGATCAACTAATAAACAAATTAGAAAATACAGGCATTCGTGGTCCGCTCCTAAATTGGTGCAGAGATTATCTAAAAAACCGTAGTTATAGGGTCAGAGTAGGCGACTCATACAGCGACCATGTAGATGTCTCAATCGGAACGGCGCAGGGGTCAGTTTTGGGCCCGTTGCATTACTTAGTGTATGTAAATGACGTCATCAATGTAATTAGACACTGCTCCTTGTATCAATTTGCAGACGACACATGCCTCATTGCTAGTGATACCAGTATGACTAGGGCAGTACAAAAGCTCCAACACGATTTCACAGAGCTATGCAAATGGTCACACGACGCAGGTCTCGTTCTCAATGCACAAAAAACTCAGATGATGCATATACGATCAAGTCATAATCGCAGTAACGAGATGGCTAGGCTACTCGCTCACAGTCACGACTGTCTGCACTCAAGGAGTATGAACTGTGTTGACTGCATTAATATTGACCAGGTTAGACAAGCTACGTACCTTGGAGTTACCATCGATGACAGGCTCAACTGGGGACTGCATATCGATAAATATGCAACAAACTTCGCGCCTTACTTGCCAGGCTTAATGTAATCAAATACAGGATACCCTACGACGTATTACGTAATATTTATATGGCACTTGCAGAATCCACAATCAACTACGGGTTAACAAGTTATGGTCGTACATTCAAAACTAACCTAGATAAAATATATACACTACAACTTAGAATACTTAAATCAATAGTCCATAGAAATATCAAATTATCGTGTAACGGCAACTATGAAAAATTATTTAAGCATTGTAAAGTCTTACCAATATACGACATGGTAAAATTCGCGTTGATAGTGGAACAATACCACAGAAAAGATATTCTTCAACCAATAAATCATGAAATCGGCACGAGAAAAGTCATCAACAAAGTTATTGCAACATCTAGCTTCACAAACACTTACGGACGAAGAACCGATAAATACATATTACCCCGATTAATAAACGAACTACCCCCATGTCTCAAGGAATCATTAAATACATCAAACCTTAAATACAAAATAAAAAATCACTCTTTGCAACTACATAGTCGGTCCATAAGTTCTGTCACAAATATTTTGCCGCATAGTAAATAATACCAAGTTTTATTTTATTTAATACTATATATGGTTTGATAGCTCATTAAATACTGATAAATTAGAACGATTATTGAATTTAAATGCTTAAAGCCATATTACACAAATGCTAGTTTCTTCAGAGATTTTGCACTTTTTTACCCAATCAAAAATACGGACGTGATTCACTTTATCTTTATTCCATGACTCTTAAAACCTTTAAAACTTACGTGAGATTTTAGTCAGAACCCTCCTTGAACCCGTTACCTTCATTTTGAAGCATAAGATAACTAAGTCTGGGTAAAACTAATTTTTATATTCACATTTTACGTAGTGTACTTGTTGCCCACAAGATCATTTTTATACGTTTTTCTGAAAACGTAAAAAGTACGTAAAGTTCTCTTTGGGAGCAGTTGGAACTGAAAGCTAACAGAAAATCAAATGCTAGTTGTTAAGCATGGTCTAAAATCGAGGTTTCAGAATAAATAAAAAAAACCTTGTTGGTTATCTGGAACACTGTTTTTTATTAAATTTGTGGTAAGTGGTATTTTTGTCAGTTGCGGCGTGTTTTGGGTTCGCGATTGTCTCAAGTTATAAGGTTTTTTGTCATATTGCGATAATCGTACAAAATGTATTGTATGGCAATTTGATTCGTATAAAATAAGCTTTTTAATCATGTATAATACGAATAAGAAAAAGTTTATTGCTGAGTTTTATCTATCAAAAACCTTGTGACAGAACTTAAGGACCGACTAGGTATACTAATAAAAAGAATAAAAGCAAAACCAATCCACTATCATCACACAAGAAGAACCCATAACATCCCCACCGCTCAGAACAAAAGAACCGGTACTCAGGGCAACTACACAACAACTATTATTTAATCTGTGACACAACACACAGTAGCGAGCGATTGAGTTGCTTTCTTGGGCATGCAGCATAGAATAGTATCTATACATGTAGGTATGCTTAGGTTCGATGGATGTGAGCTCGTTTTTTATGTGTTTTTGAGGCTATGAACGCGCGTAAAAATACATTGTGATTGTGAACTATAATTACTTAACAGTACCTACCGACTATATGACGACCACTAATGAAATGTACCTAGATAAACCTCAGTGGTTTTTAGAGTATATTACTTTGATATGTAATGTTATTTAAAAAAAATTGAAATAAACAATAAAAAAAAAAATACATTTACATATACTTAGCGAACGTCATTTTTTGCCTTTCTCTACATTGGACCACTGTGGGAGAAGAAGGGCGTAGAAACTCCCACAGATCGATTTTTAGATCTCTTTTAAAAATAGGTTGTGCTTAACTAATACAAATATGAAGGCCCCACACTTGGATACCTTGCGTCATTGGAACGATGTGGGAACAGCGGCGACGACACAAACATATCAAGATATAAATGAAGACTGTAAGTCCTTTCCTCCTTCGCGCGGGAGGATTCCAAACAGATGGAAAACTGAATTCGATACATAAAAAAGTTATGCCGTAAAGTCAGTTTGCACATTTTTATGTTCCAGACGAAACTCAGTTAATTGTTGGGTTCTGAATTTAGACTTTGTAGTTATTTAAGCGCTAAAGTACGGAAGGTATTAGTGAGTCAAAACAGATTTCTAGACGACTGCGCCGGAAGAAGGGTAATGATTTCTTGGCAACGGCGTCGCTGGCATCAATGGCACACGAAGGACATTTCATACGGGCGACTTGAGTTATCTGTTTGGCCGTCGGGTTAGTTTTGTTGGTCTGTTATTTATTTATATTATCTCTATGTCTAAGAGCTCCGTGGTCTAGTGGGCTTCACTCTTGCTTCTCACACAATAGATGCAAGTTGAAAGTAAAGTAGCCTTTAAGAATTCATTAAAAAAAACTCTATTGGGCTCACAAAAGATGCTCCCCTAGTCCCGCCTGCATTATTAATACATAAATAAATTGTAATCAACTAATTATAAAATAAATTCAGCTATACTCTATTATTATTATTATATTCTATATTCTTTATTATCTACATAACAGTATTCTATATAGTATTCAATTAACCAATACTAACTAATCCTACTAATATTATCAATTTGTATAGTATAAACTTATACCTTTTAAACTAAAAGTATACACAAACAAATAAGTCAGGTACCTTCTGTTAATGCTTTCAGTTGAGCACGCCGTCTCCCTTGTTCCGGTACTGACGGAAGATCAGCGCCTGAGGAGTCTACTTCTTAGGCACATGCTGAGTCAGAACCTTTTTGCAGATGCCACACCACCCTCAGTTCTAATGCGATATAGGTACTTTAGTACCTATGTCCTACCTGTCTCAAGGTGTAATTACTTTAGGTAACTATAGTTTCTAGTTGTTTCTGAATGTTTATAAGTATGTATTTTTGTTTCTGCGATGTTATTTTTGTTAAGTGGTACCAATGTTATTTTTTGTTAAGTATCTGCAATGTTTTGTGTGTGGGTGTGCGCTTATGCAAATAAATAAATAAATAAATAAATAAATAAATAAATAAATAAATAAATCCCGGTGCTGGCGATGTGCCAATGCGATGAGTAATTTGTATGAAGTACATAACAGGGACGTTCTAATCTAAAGGTGAAACCTTAACTGCATCATAGCTGCGTAATGGCTAGTCCCCTGTCATGCAATATGGCGAATTGAATAAATGGCTAAAAGTGGGCAAAATTATGCCTCCCGTATGGAAAAGGCACGACCCTATATGTATTTTTCTACCTATCTATAAGTATCGAACAAGGTGACATTTTGTTTTAATTCTACGGTGACACCAATTAAAAGCTCATTGCAGATGGCACTAGTGCAGTTGGAGGCTGTCTATCTGTGAAATTTGTCAAATACTGTTGATCTCTTCTTTAAATGTATGGCTTGCTAACCTCATTTGAGATTAATTATGCCAGTGTCGAGTGGTTTTTGAAAGATCACGTGACATACTTTTGAAACTAACGTCAGATGAATGAAACTCTTTGCCTCCACCTACACAACCACCACCAAGCGGGAGCAAAGGCGGACATAGTCGCCGTTACCAGCAATTTAGAACTGCAGTTCTAATAAAAGTTATAAAAATAACGACTCCATCTCAAGCTGCATATTTATGAGGCGATTATCTCCCAATTCTGAGCTGTCACTCAAACACTTTGAATCACATGAGTCACTCAACGCTCGTATAATGGTCACTTAACGAGCTGGCTAGTTCAAGTTATTTGTGGGCGCCCTGTATAGCTCACAAAGGTGCCGACTTAAATCTCAGCGGCGACGCACACTGGACCAGATTTGAGGAGCCGAAGAATTTAACCGTTCAAAAGTCAAAGTCAATGTTCTTTATTAGTGTAGATATTAACAATTTTTCTTAGTACACGTATCTTTTTCGGTCTTCTTTACGTTGAACCGTGGGAGATTAAACGTGACGACAAATGTGCTCCTGCCACTTCGTATGGGAAAACGCGTGACTTTATTCAAACGTTTGCATTTATTCAAGAAGTTTCGGAGCGATAATATATTTTTTTTAACGCAAGGCATTCTTTTGTTTTAACATAAACATACACATTTACATAGGCTTTTATTTAATTGCACAACCAAAATACTGATTTGCACAGCAAAAAAGGATGAGCAAAAACACTTTTTATATTTTAAATATTTTATGTGTACTCAAGTTTGTTTTAAGTAATTTTTGTTGTTCGCTGCGCTTCCCTGAGGTAGTCCACGAATAGCACCTGTCTGAATAGCACCTACGCGAATAGCACCTAGCCTAGTCCACGAATAGCACCCAGGTGCTATTCGTGGACTAAAATTTAGTTTTACATTTTTGTCCACGAATAGCACCTAAGACTTAGCAGCCTACTGGGATGTATACAGGACGTTATTAAATTAAAGATATCCGAAAAAAATCACAAGAATGTTTATTAATACGAGGCTATGTACGTAAGTATGTGTAATGATTACAAAAAAAGTACAAGTATCATGCACTATTACAAATTAATAATAATATTCTATCAACAATAAAATAATATATCTATATGCCAAAAACTAACTAAACAATCCGCCCCAGGACATCTCCCTGCCAAAGGTTCCCAAGACACTGGCAGCGTTACCCCGCTGCACAGCCAAGGAAATCCTCTGCAATATGCCAAAAACTAACTAAACAATCCGCCCCAGGACATCTCCCTGCCAAAGGTTCCCAAGACACTGGCAGCGTTACCCCGCTGCACAGCCAAGGAAATCCTCTGCATGAGAAATGCCCCGGAGCGGTGGTCAAAACCTCTGTCTCTGAGGCGTCGGCCCAACTCTTTCACAAATAGTCCGCCTTGTATCCCCCACACCCCAGTCGTCTCGACAGCAAGCGGCACGAAAATGTAGCTGTTAGCTAGAGCGGCATACTTTTGATACTTCAGCCTAGCGGCTGATTCAGCCGCAGCACCTGCAGTGGCTGAATCAGCCGCTAGGCTGAAGTACGTAAGTGACCCAAACCATCCACCCATGCCCCACAAACGCAATGATGCGGCTGACAGATTGTGCATCCCAAACGCAAGGCAACTGCCACACGCAATGAATCATTGTCCAAGAGAGTGCCTAGCTTTGGAGAAGGTAATGCGTGCAGCCACATGCCCGAGTCGGGCTGAGAAACCGCGCGCAACCGCGCCAACTCAGGTCCCACAGACTGAGCAAGCAGCTCGTCCCGAGTCACCTCACACATGGCCTCGTCTCACGCGCGCTGACTATCCAACCTCTCCGGTAGATCCCTTCCAGGACAACGAGCCTTCCATAAGCCCTCCGCCTCCTCCGCAAAAGGGATGCAAAACCCGTCACCATTAATACCCAAGATATGAGTTACGAGTTCCACAACACCATGCGAAGAAGCCAAAAAGGCTGGAAGCTCGGTGTCCTGTAAGCGTCGCACACCTTAACCCCCATGCCGGATCGGCAGCGCAGCCTGCGCCCACTGAGTCGAGGACATTTCCACATTAATGATGCACTCCAGTAAATCCTTTAATACCGCATCATAACTTAGAGTTGCCTGTCTATGCAACCAAACCGGAGCAGTCCTAACGGAATAAGTTAGTCTCGGAAAAGAGAGACAACTTTTTAAAATAGTCAGGGCAACATGGGCGGAGAGCTGCTTGAGGTGCTTTTTGGAAGCCGCGAAAATATCTATCTTTGTCTTAATAACCCGCGGTATACCCTCCGGGAAAATAGGGGCTCCCAGAAGTGTAAAATCCTCCCTGGCTACATGGACAACACCCGGCACAACCGCATAGATGTCAGCGCTCAACTCCTGCGTGAATTGCCCAGAACAGGAGTACACCTCACACTTCTGAGTATAAAGACTAAGTCCCAGGTTACAAAATCCCTGTATTAGCCTTCCCAAATCCTCCATGACCACGTCCGGACTTCCACCAATCGTGCCATCGTCCAGGTACCACACGTTCAGCGAAGAACGCAACGAGGCCACAACCTCCTGAATTGCCAGGCTAAAAAGCATGGGACCCAAAGGATCACCCTGTTGTACACCAACCCGCGATTGGATCAAATTTCCACCATAAAACAAATTAGTTGGGTCACTATAGCACTGGTGCAGGAAAGGGTACAAAGACGGACAGCAGGCCAACACCTTGCTCAAAATGACATCTCGCTCAACGGTATTAAAAGCGTTTTTCACGTCAACTTTTATTATGATGTCGTCTGAGGCGTCTCTACTCATAGCAAAAGACCTGGTTGCATGAATGGCAGCCTCACAACCAAGAGCTACACCAAACCCCAACTGCACGGATTGAAACAGCGATGCCAGGGCATCCCTCGCCGCACCACAGCTCAATTTCGCCACCAAACGGCGAATAACGCTCCCCACAGCAATAGGGCGAAGGCCCCCGTCCTTCTTCTTTAAGGCACACAGAGAGGCACCGTAAAGAAAAGGGCACACCTCCCTATTAACCATGCCCTTTAACATAAAGTTTGCCAGGCTGCATAACGAAGCCAGAAGTGCAACCCCACCGTCACCAGCCCCCACCGAAGTCAACTCTTTTAGGTGCTCCGGACGCAAGCAATGATTACATACCATAGCCTCATATTTTAAGATTATGTAGGTACTTACTTACCTACTTGCTCAATGTACTATTTTTTTATTATTAATTTAACAATTTTTTTTTTATACTAACCACTACACCACTAACGCAGCACCACAGAGGTCGTGTTGTTGCCATGACGGTGCCCCACTGCTGGGCAAAGGCCTCCTCTCATTGAGTCATCTCAAGACGCAAGTCAAATCAACTTGAAAAGCGGCAGTTCCTGCAACAAAACCAGTTCTCCAGGTATCGACCTGCTGGTTCTTGGGATCAAGCTGGGGATGTCGGGAGAGGGATGTAGATCCTGGGCAAGTCTTAACTGTGTCCCTGGCGATACAGCGCTTGTGGAGACCAACTTCCCAGAATGTACAGCGGCTGTAATAAACATCTAAAAAAATGCCAATGATGATGATTCAGTAATTATTGACCACTCAGGCAAGAAAAGATGACTTGTAAATGTTTTGTTGTCGTTTATCTGCAAAGAAACCTACTTCTTCGTTACGTTAAAAATTTCTTATTCGGAACTCAGTATACGCCGCACCTAATCTCACCAAAGAGGGCACTTAGACAGTATTTTAAATTCTTATTATTTTTAATCCGGCCATCACACTCCTCATATTAGGCCCGACAGATGGAACACGAGTTAACACTGTTCTCGGAATTACTTCAAAGTAATTACGAGAACAGTGTTCACTCGTGTTCAATCAATTGCATGGAGTTGTTCCTTTTGTCTCATATATTCGAAGCGTCTGTGAACTCCACCTATCAAAGTAAAACTATTTTCTACAACTAATATACTAATATATAACTAATATACAATTGTTCATATTAGTAATAAAGACATGAGAGGCCAGATAAAATCTATGGTATAAATTGGTATTTAAGAATAATTCCATTACCTTCGTGTTCCTATTTGCATCATGATACAAGTTTACAGATACCTCTATGTCTAGTCCAGTGAAATCCTCACTACGCCATTATCCAATTGCCACTTAAAGAGCATTGCTGTAAGTGGCAACTATGTAGTAGGGTGGATTGTGTGTGCCATTTGAGCAATTTAAAAAGCATGTTAAAGTGACTGTCGAAAAAGAGGTATGTATTACAATGTTCAAGATTACTTAAATGACGGTACTATATGGGGTTAATCAGGCTCAACACAGACCTTGCTGTTAATAATTTTGTAATTATTTACTCCTGCTTATTAAGCACAACCAATTATTTAAAAAGATCTAAAAATCTAATTGTGGGAGTTTCGCTCTTGTTCTCCCACAGTATCTACAATAATAAATAAATTTGACTTTGACTTTGATTTGGCAGTACGGGACCACTATCTCTACCCAAGCTTTACCAAATCATATTTTGATTAAAGGCGTGACTTTTGTCTGTTGTCAATGTATTACATGGAAAAAAAACGAAGCCATTTGGCCACAAGCTTTGTCGGTTGAAAATAGTCTCAAAATAAATTAACAACATTTATTTTTTAATGGTCTCAAGCAACAATTTATCCTAAAGAATCTTACAGGATTACCTTATGATAAAAAATCAATCGAATTAGACGATTCTGATTGGTCGACGCTTCATGTATGGACAATCGCCGGTGTTCCTTATATGGAGCTGTCAAAATTATTCAGAGAGTAGTGGTTATGTCGCGTTCGAAATAGTCGCACTAAGACGGTAAATACAAAACAACTTAAGGCGGGAACCAAAGAAACCGTTTGACAAAGCCTTGATGCGTAATTGACGTCTTTATATACTTTTAACACAAACACAAGGGATCGGTAATGGGAAGGGAGAAAGCACTTCGTGTGAGCAACTAACCATAGAACCTTGCTTCACTTCTGTGGAGTGATATCTTGCTTGCTCTAAGTTTTGTTCCGGACACATTGCTCTCAACAAATTTGGCTCTTTAATGGGGAAAGTGGATTCCCCAAAATTTGAGGAGTGCGTCACCACGACGTTGTCCATGTGTCCGGATGTGGGCACCACAGGCACGCATCCTTTACCACAATTAAAACGCCGCAGTAGGCCAAAACAGACTTTTGAAAATCTCAAGTGACGCAATATTCAGTTATTTCTTAACAGTATTTTTTATAATTTAAATAATATTATGCTGGTAAAACAGTGTATACTAGAAATTTTTGCTTTGATATTTTTAATTTTTTTGAGACTGGCACTCGGAAAATAAAAGGTCTGAACCTTTAAATGTTGCTGTGTACATTATTATTTTGATCACCATTCAAGTATAGTAAATACTTGGTTTATCGTGGCAAGAAAACCAAGAAAAAAATGAGTGCGCCACTTTTTTCCACATGGCAACATTTAGGTCACACTCTAAATGAATTTGGTAATTGGTGTTTTTTTAACTATGCAGGTTTGAAATGGGCATGATTTATTTTAAGCTTCCAAGTTTGAGGTATGGCTCACAAAAGAAAAAAAAAAAACGCACCGGATTTCAATTTATGTACTTGCTCTTGTTATGTATTTAATCGCTATAAAACATATTATGAAGAATGAAACAAGAAACAATTAAACAGTTATGAAAAATTAAGTAAAAGTAAGCTGAAGGTGAAATTTTTTTCGTCGTTCGGTCATCGCAGACAGCAGACGTGTTGTTGCGTTCAGCATATTAGTCAAATTATAAATCAAAATATAATTCATACTCTGGTTACACACAAAGAGAGAAAAGTTGCATCCTCGGTGTCATCGGCTGAGAATCGAACCCGGGCCTTCTGCGCTGCAGGCAGGTACGCTCCGTTCGAACCAACTAGAACGAGACTTCGAGCGTCGAAACATATCACCACTAGCCTACGTACGTAATCCTTACAACATCAAGTTCGCAGTAAGGTCAGCAGCGATTCTCAACCATCGGCGCAAATATGAACACCACCATAACCTTTCAAAGCTGTCAACAATGCAAAGGCAATATCACAGACGGTTCAGCTCAATGTTCGAAATGCAATGGATTATTTCACTATCCTACCTGCACTAACATAAACAAGGCTGCATGGGGAAAACTGGGTCCAGACCGGCAAGTTTCCTGGAAATGCTCCGCGTGCGAAATAGCTAAGTCCAATCAGATTATCACCAACTCAGCTCCCCCTACCATTCCGAAACGTAACGAACAGAATGACCACAACCAAGCGAAGACCGTCACTGCACCCGGTCCCGCAACAGATTTGTGCCAAGAAGCGATTTGAACCAACTTAATAAAATCGAACTGATGCTTGCCTCTCTAACACAACTACCCAAGCAACTAGACGACATGCGTTCGGAGCTAAATGCACTCACCGCCAAAATCAACATTCAATTTTTTGAGGACCTGACCAAACGTCTCGATGAAATCGAAAACAAACTCTGCATCGTAGACGGACTAAAGTAAGATGTCTCAGTCCTGAAATCAAAGTTGGACAACCAAGAAAAAAATATGAAAGCCGAGCTCGAAAAGCGCGATAAGATCATTAGTGAACTCCAAACCACTACAAATCTCTTGGAGAAAGAGCACAAGTGATCCCAACAGCAGTATAGGCTACTTAACATCGAACTCATCGGCGTCCCTGAAACACCTAATGAAGATCTACCACTGGTACTGATGAATATAGCCCATAAGTTGAACTCAGACCTCAAGCTGGAAGACATAGAGTTTATAACCCGAGTCCAACCAATGAAGCGCAATCAAGACAAACCCAAAACGATTATTGCAAAACTGAAGAGCAGACTGGTCAAGGACACATTAATCGATAAATACAAACGCAAATCCCGCGAAAATAAAGGGCTTACCTCATGCGTCCTTGGATTCGAGGGAGACTCACGAAAAATATTCGTGAACGAACACCTCACAATTGCAAACAAAATACTTCTTAATGACTGTCGAGAGAAGGCCAAGATACTTGGAGTGAAATTCGTATGGGTAAAAAACTGTTGCATTTATGCCAGGAAAGACATCAAACACCCGCTTGTGCCAATATCCACTGTAGAAGATATGAACGTGTTTCTCAAATGAATTGCATAATTTACTCTGCTTCTTTAACTGTAAGTCCATATTTCTTTCCCACTTTCCCCTCTCTGCCTAACCTATCAAAGTCATTCAATTTAAGTTTTTCCTATACAATAACCATTCAGACCTCTAATCACGCCAACACTTCTGACAATACAGTCATCTTCAAAAATTCTAAAGTAATGAATAGTTGCGTACCCCTGCCATCGTTCATCGGTGCCCCAGCGATACCCGGCGAACACGTCCAGCGCTCGCGTATTGCGATTACCCTCAACTTCATCATTAAAACGCCGCCGCCGCGCGAGCCTCTCGCCTGCCTCAACACACTTCCAGCTCAACAAAGTTTACCAGTTTTAGTTGTTTTAGCTCGTCTTCAATTTTATTCTGTGCATGTGCATCCCACAAAACACGAACATTTAACGTTATTTAACATCGGAGTTACCTTCGTTTATTCTATCGATCAGTTCATATCCATCGTTTACAATCCAAACAAAATTAAAAGTGAATAACTTAAGTTTTTACTATCAAAACGTTCGTGGTTTGAGGAGCAAGCTACATAATTTCTATCAGAGTATTGCTATTAACGACTATGACTTAATAATTGCAGTGGAGAGCTGGTTGCGTGAGGGCATCCTAGATTCAGAAATATGTGACGATAGGTATGATGTGTTTCGCAGTGACCGTCAACATAAGTCGTTGGGTGGTGGTATTTTGGTATTAGTCAAAAAACATCTCCGCGCCTCGGAGCGCCCAGACTTGTGTTATGGGTCTGTTGAAAGTATGTGGATAGCAATACCTCGTAATGCATTAAACTGCCACGGAGGCGGTGACACGCAAAGTACATGCGATTTGCACATAGGAACCGTGTATGTACCCCCAATTTCCTGTGACGAAAATGTGCCAAAATTAATAAGTGATTTTATAAACTCGATGACGTGTGCTACCACAAAAACGCCTTCTGATATGTTTTTATTGGCAGGTGATATTAATTCTCATTTCGTATCGTGGGATCGTTCCCCATATGGGTATACTATCCACAGAGAAACTAAATCAGACTTGATAGAGGCCACGACGGAGTTTCTGAATATGACCGAACTGATGGGACTTGCTCAATACAACTTCACGTGTAATTCCTGCGGCAACACACTCGACCTAATTTTTTCAAACCTAATTCTTGATTGCCGTGAGTGTGTCCAGCCTCTTAGCAAAATAGACGTATTCCATCCACCACTTGAATTAATAATTAATGAGCTAAGCTCGCGTCCATTACGCACCCAACCTCGCGTATTGCGGAAATTTCACAAAGGCGAATACAAATTATTAAACGAAGAGTTGTCACAATATAACTGGTATCAATTATTACACACTGGCTCAGTCGATGATGCAGTTGATTGTTTTTACAAGATTCTGGAAGTACTAATGTCTAAACATATACCCACTATCAAAACTTCGTCCCGATATCATTATCCAAAGTGGTACAGCCCCGCATTCATCAATAGCCTCAAAGAAAAACACAGATTGCATAACTTATGGAAAAAATATAGAAACCCGCTAGACTACTCCGCTTTTTCATTAATAAGATTCAGAACTAAAGCACTACAAATCGAATGTCTTGAGCAATACCTGTTGCGATGTCAAAATTCTATAAAAAAGGAACCTAAAGAATTTTGGAAATATATTAAGTCTAAGCGGAACAATAATGGATATCCGTGTAACATGCAATATCAGGGCAAAACACTTTCAAAAGGAGAAGACATTTGCAACTCATTCAACGAGTTCTTCCAAAGTGTATTTATTACTCCTTCCTCGTCTCATAAATTTGATGCAGGGTCAGATCAAAACACTGTATCTGAAAATATGTGTCATATTCAAGTAACTGATGCGGGGTTATTGAAGTTATTTAATGGACTTGATCACCGAAAAAGTGCCGGTACCGATGGAATACCAGCCATTTTCATACAAAAGTGCAAGCGTGGACTTCTTCTACCCATTAAAATTATTTATCAAAGATCCTTGAATGAGGGTGTTTTTCCCAAACGTTGGAAAGAAGCACAAATTGTACCTATTCACAAGAAAGGTGTCAAAAATTATATAACGAATTATAGGCCCATATCAAAATTAAATATTCTCGGTAAAATGTTTGAAAAAATTGTATACCACTATGTATATGCAAATACTATCAAGAGCATACCTACGGCCCAGCATGGCTTTATTAAATCCAGATCAGTCGAAACCATCTTACTTCTTTTGACCGAGTATATAACATCTAATATGAGCACAAAGGCTCAAATTGATGTTATATACACAAACTTTGAGAAGGCATTCGATCGAGTAGACCACGATAACTTACTAACTAAGCTGCGTATATTGGGTATAAACGGGAACCTACTTAGGTGGGTTGAATCTTACATAAAGAATAGGTATCAGGCGGTGGTACTAGGGGGATATCGATCAAATTATATAACAGTGACATCTGGCGTTCCTCAAGGATCGCATTTAGGACCCTTATTTTATAATATATACCTCTTCGACATACCTCAATGTTTAAAAAATTCTAATTATTTATTATACGCCGACGACAAGAAGATATTTAGACGAATAGAAACCATAGATGACTGCCACTTACTTCAATCTGATCTCGACAATCTTTCAAAATACTATTCTCAAAATCGAATCAGTGTAAATACAAGTAAATGCCAGGTGATTTCGTTTTCACGAAAACATACTACAATACAATATAACTATATGATTAGTAAGGAAGCTATACCAAGAACGAATATAGTACGTGATTTGGGAATAATACTTGACCATAAACTTACGTTTAATGAACATGTCGAACATACCAACAGCAAGGCATTCAAGTCATTGGGTTTTGTTATTCGGAGTAGTCTCCCATTCAAGGACGTACACTGCTTCAAAGCTCTTTATTATGCGTATGTCAGAAGTGTTTTAGAGTTTGGTGCCGTTGTCTGGGGACCACTCTACGCCCAACATCGCACCCAAATAGAGCGTATCCAGTGTCTGTTCGTGAAGCACCTCAACTATAAAGCTAGGTTTCTATCTAACGACTATGCTGAATCTTGCTTACGTCACAAGGTAATGTCATTAGAGGACAGGCGCGATCTCATCGATATGATGTTTTTGTTCGACCTATTAAATTGTAAATTTGACTGCGGTGACTTACTCAAACATGTGGGGTTCAATATACCCAACAAACGAACCCGTCGTACACCACTTTTGTACGTGCCCAAATTCACAACAAACTACGCTCAAAACTCCCCATTTATTCGCTTACCCACACTTTACAATAAAAAATTCTCATCTATTGATTTGTTTGGCCTATCACGTAACACATTTAAAAGTAAAATTCTGTCTCTCATTAACTTACATGAATGACTTTCTATTATATATATCTACATGGTTTATCGCTTATAAAGATACTTTACCCTACTCCATTCCTTCACCCGCCCGCCACCCTCCCCCCTCCCCCCTCCTCCTACGTCATGAAATATGGACAAGTACATAATAAAAATAGTATTTACAATCTTAATTTTAATACCCACTCACTATAACTTAATAACATTAGACATAAGTAACTATCATTCTTTAAAACTTCTGTATTGAATTGTATATTTGAGTACCTTGTAATTGGCGTAATATCTTATAATGTCACTTGTATATAATACTAAAAGCTGTAAGGTTTGCCTAAATAAATAAATAAATAAATAAATAAATAAATTCTAAGTACCGCTGGGGTGGTGCCCAGCATCAATATACAGGTGTGGGAGGCTGTAACATAATTCTGATGGATTCCCCGACCTCTGAGTGAGCCCAGAATGCTGTGAAAAATTGCAAAAATATATCGAAAACTCAGGTTTTAATTGGTTATTTGATGTTTTTAGGGTTCCGTACCCGTACCTATTAAACTAACCCTCCGCTGTCCGTCTGTCCGTCAGCGGGCTGTATCTCATCTTAAAATTTTCATAGATTTTATAAATTGAAGGGGACCATGATACAAGAGACATGTTTTAACATCTCCTGCGATATAACAACAATATCATGATTCTATTTTGTGAAGGAACTACAATGTTACGGTTTCAGATTTTTTCCTTTATATAAGATCTTGCTTCTTGCCAAATTTCATGATTCTAGGTCTACGGGAAGTATCCTGTTGGCGTTGATTCTCTTGCAAAGTAAATTCAGCAAAATTTAAACGTAACAGGAGGTATCTTTTAATCGTACCTATAACTCTTATTTTTAAAGAGACTACAGATTTGCGTAATCGATGTCAATTTCAACTTGATACCTATGGAGGTATCAAACGCATGGGCGTTCCTAAAAAAAGGGTCTTGACAGACAGATATCAGGCAGGCAGACAAACAGACAGAAATAAATTTACAGTTTTAGGATTTTTCCTTTTACTTATGCTATAAGCCTTGCTTCATGCCATTCCATGGTTCTAGGTCAACAGGAAGTACCCTATAGGTTTTGATTCCCTTGCCAATATCAAGCAATTACAGCAAAATTGTGAGATATATGGTGGGGCAGTATCTTTTGATTGCTTCACCCTATAGGTTTTTTTTCACAATATCAGGAGACCATAGACCTGATTAATCGATTTTAATTTCAACTTAGAATTAAAAGAACCCAGACAGACAGTCAGCTGGACAACGAAGTGATAGTTTATGGGTTCCTCTTTTCCATCAGGGCACGGAACCCTAATAAACCGGACGCGCGCGCGACAGCTCACAGCTCGACGGCAAGTTACAGTCTCGCTGTCACTATCTCTCGAGATACGACAACGCCTTTATTATATTTTTTCAGCGGCATTTTATTTCAGGCAGAAATAATTGCACCTAATTCAACAATACTATCACAAACATAGAAGTGAAGTGACGAAGATTCTAACGGTGAAGGAAAACATATGAGGACACCTTTAAATCTCCATTGTTGTGACGATGGGCTAGCCCCCTGTCACGCAAATTTTCGGTTTTTTTCTCTCTAATTTTCCACCCCTTCTCATCCCCGACCCCATGAAGATTATCGGATGACGGAAAACAAATAACCCGCCTGCATTTTCTTTAAATACCACATACACACTTATCAATGCACCTTGTCATATACATGGAGTATGGAAGTAGCCGCACCAATAACTTTCTAGTACCATAAACCACCATTTTGTTTTCTTTCTCCAAATACTTTATTGACAAAAAATCCATATAGTTATCGAACCTGCTCAGAAAATTTCACCAGAATCAGTTGAGAAATGCGACCTGTAGAGAAGAACATCCGGACAGCGAGACAGAATAGGAAAGCATTTTTGCCCAAGCTGAAACGAAAAAAGAAACGCGGTACGCGCTCGCTCGGTCAATTAGTTAGGCGATTTATCCATTAATGAATCTAAATCTCTTCATAAAAGACACTCAATTGAACTGAACTGAATTTTTCTTCTGCATAATCTTCCCAGCTAACCATGACCTCGCTCTTCACAGGCTCGACACGCGTGAAGGTGTTACGTCCCACTGGTCAGATCCCGGCACCCTCGGAGCCCGGGCCACATTCAGGAGCGATTCGGAGCCTGCTGTGCTGCTCATCACGAGGCTAAGGTGAGGCTTCATCATCGTTCATCAGGATCATCTATTTATCAAGCTCATTATTAGATAATGTGTTGTAATTTATGCTTCAAGGTCCCCTTTTCCCTTCTTATAAGGACAATAAAAAGTCTGTTCTAAGTGCCCAAAATCAAAGTCAAAATCAAAATGTCTTTATTACGGTAGATATTTACATATAAGTATATGTAAATATCTACCAAAAAAGTCGTTACTAAGTAGTAACGACTTTTTTTGGCCTCTTCTCTACATTGGACCGCTCGCTGTGGGAGACAGGGCGAGGAAACTCCCACAGAATAGTTTTTAGACTCTTTCAAAATATGTTATGGTTGTTGATACAATCTGTTGATACAATTCATTTCTTATAAAAGTTATAATTCACATACACATTGAAATTGGTACAGTTTTTATACTAACTGGGGAAATTTTAGGTTGCATATTTACTGTTTGAGACAAACTATTATTAATTTCGTATGATTGTTCATGTCTATTTGTCATACAATGGCGTTTGTTAGTTGATGGAGTTGGATCTGATGAATTATCATTATCAACGAAGGTAGATGGACGAACGTTCTCTGCAACATGTGAAGGAGACGGACTGGACCTTAAATTAATGGATTGTGTGATTTTTTTTCCCAGTTTCTAGTTTGTTGTTTAATGAATCACCAATATAGCTTTCTGCAACTTTGTCCGATTTCCAACCTCCTAGTCGCTTTAAGGACGTCAAATTGGCTCCTGAATCTGCCAATAATGTAGCAGAGGTCCTCCTGAAGCTGTGCCTAGTAATAATACTCAGCATCCGGCAGACCAAGAAACTTAGCTATTTCTTTTGGCATATTACCAAATTTATTTATCCCGATTGCTTGAGCTGTACACTTCCCTTTTTGGTAATTTTGAAAAAAACGGTCGGTTTTTCCTTTTTGGGACCGCTGATTCATATATTTTTGCACTATTCTAAGAAAATCTCCTTCAACAACAAAGCTAAGCTTCTCGGTATCTTATTTTTTGTGTTCGGAATCTTGATTAGTAGCATTTCTCCATGGGCTTCAATATATTTTAAAGTAACATTGGCTAACTCATCTCTGCGGCAAGCTCCAACAACGCCAAAAATCAGAGCAACTTGCCAAAAAAGGGATTAGATTAATATTTTTTTAAATAATGTATTGACTGTATTTTGCGATTTCGTAAACTGATTACTAAAGAAAAATATAAGTACTTATTAATAAATTACCTTTGTGGCTAAATAACGATCATCGGGAGCTTCGTTCAAAAACCTTTCCGCTTCATTCGATGTTAATATTTTCTACTTTTTACTTGTAAAACCGTCTGATTGTCGTTTTAAGAAAGCATTTAATTTTGGGTATTCACTTATATCCACGTTATTCCTTATTTTCAGCATACTTTTGATCATCGAATACCTCGACCATAACGTAGAAGGTTTTAATTTTGCTGAGAGTTCGGAGAAGTATGCCAACATAACATTTTCTGAAAAACTATTTGCTTTTTTCTCTTCTCTCCAGGCAATAAATTCGTCGTATGTAGATATGTAGCGAATTTTTGACTTTTCCGGTAAAATGTTCTCCGAAGCATTTTGTGCAATTATACTGAGTTCCGGTGGTGTTAATTCAAAAAAACTAGGGTTGAAATTACTCATTTTGTGCAAAAAACAACTGAACTCGCAAAGAAAATTTGAAAAATGGCGCCAACCGTAGAATATAAGCAGAGTTTTTTTTCGACTCTAGTTGAACAGTGGACACTTTAATAGTGGAATTTGTTCAATTGAATATACAGTTGAACAAAAGACACTTGATGAGTAGAATTTGTTCAATTCGTTGAACAAACAGTTGAACAAAGTGGATGTAAGGATTTTTTTTATTGATATGAAATGAAAATGAAATTTAATGAGATGAAATTAAATGAAACCTAACCTAACTCATTCAATCAAATCATTAAATCTGATATTGAAACAAATTAGTAGCTTCTTTTTAGAAATATACGTATTTGCATGAATCATAAAAACTTCTATGATTTTTTTTATTAAAAACTTCATGGTTGGTTTTTCTTTTTAATAGACATTATTTTGACAGTTGGGAAAGAGAACGCACGAGTTCGGGAAAGGTAAAAAAAGCACGAGTATGTAATAGCCCACATCTCGAACGCTATACGTCCCTGCAATACGCCACTTTTTGAGTAACTGTATTTAAAAATATCGTAACCGCTCTGTTGTTTGGCCATCGGAAAAAAAAACTAAGCGCTGATTGCCACAAAAAATACGGACAGACTTTATTTATGCAATAAGGAAATGTCAAAAGTAAAATAAAGGTTAGACAAAGTATAACTAACGATTTAAACTGACAGCTTGAAATCCGATCCGATCCGAATCCTTGACTATTGTGCTGTTGCAATAGGTTCTATTTTTAAATGATATCAATTACCAAAATACAGATTTGACTACCAAATTAACTAAATGTTCACCATATTTAATGCCCCCATGTAGTCTCACAGAACCGTATTGGTTGCTATAGGTCATTTTCTGTCCGAATACTCAAGTTGTTTGTTAGTTTGTGCCATTACAGCTAATGCCAGATCGACACAAACATTCACGACATATTTACATTTACAATAAAATTACAATTCAATAAAATTCAATTATCACAATAACAATAGACATTCAGATTCCAATTTAAATTAATTTCAGTAATATATCAATTCATAGTTTTGAACAATATATAATACTACCTAGACGAAGCCAAGCAGCATGGTATAAAATAGGGTGTACAATTTTGATGAACATTTCGTAATCTTGGGATGAAAATGTATGTATGTTTTCATTGGATATTTCTGTTAGTCAATTTGATCAACAGTTAATAGGCGTACCCCATACGTACATACCTAGAATTGTATTTCTTGAACACAACCAATTTTTAAAAGAAATCTGAAAATCAATCTGCGGGAGTTTCTACGCCCTGCTTCTCCCAAAGTGGTCCAATGTAGAGAAGCGGCAAAAAAGACTATTACTACGTATATGTAAATATCTACAGTAATAAAGAGATTTGATTGATTGATTAATTGATATACGTCGTAACCATATTGTAGAATTGACCATAACAGCATGATGTGATTGCCCATTTCATTAGCCCGGCTTGACACATTTTATTAAATGAGATGTCGCTAGATTCGTCGCAGTTATGGGAGTATCATAGGCTATATAATGTTATTGAAAATTCAATACATATTATAAATCGCAAAATATGATTTGTAAAGTTATTGGTGCGGCTACTTTCATACTCAATATACGTAACCAGGATTCATACATAGGTTTGTATATGAAATTAAAAGAAAATGCAGTCGGATTATTTGTTTTTATAATGACTCCACTTGTTCACTCCGTAGTCCCACGATAACGCTTCTCAGGATGTATGTGAGTGTCGCTAAACATGAACCACATTGTCCCCAGGCCGGAGGACAGTGGACAGTACAGATGTCGAGTGGACTTCATCAAGTCCCCCACCAAGAATACCCGGCTCAACCTGACTGTGCTGAGTGAGTATTCGCATCATCATCGTCATTGTTACAGGTTCCGCCAGGTTTCTTGGCTCGTGAGCGAGATCTCACCTCTCTGTTTATCTGTAAAACAAATTAAATGTTTGAAAGTTACATTGCAACATCTACTCTAATAATTAAAACTACACCCCACACTCTTACCTGTAAAACAAAGAAACGACATTTCAACCACTGTTTATCACATGTTTACAAAAAACGTTACCACAGAACTGCATTTTACGTCGTATTAGGGATAGACATGGCTTAAACTATGTAATCAATTTAGGCAACCGAGAATGCTTGTTTAGTCAGTGCCTTCTCTGTCAAGATGGCGGAACTATCGATCAGCTGTTCAACCATGTTTGTTTTATTTAAGATAAGGGAGTTTTAACTCCATTATGGTCCAAGTTTTGTCGTGAGGAAACTTTCATATCTCCATAAGAGATGAGATGAGGAAACCTCCATAGTTGCGGCAATGGGCTATCCCCCTGTCATGCAAAATGGAATTTTGTTTATATGGAAGTGGGCACAACTGTGCCTCTGCCCCCAGTATCGAAAAGCTTCACGCTATGCATCGTCCGATGATGACATTTGTGTTAGACTATTGGGACACACTTGTACACGTGCTACCGGTGTGCCATCCACAATAGAAACCAGACTAGCCGCAAGCCGCAGCAATCTTGTAAGCAGTCTCATCTCCTCAGAGCTACTCAACCATCCAGGCTGGTCGGTCAACCAACTTAAGCTGGTGCAGGAGATAGGATGGCTGAAATAGACGAGTTTTTGTGAAGGAGATAAGCCGACTTTTCACTGTGGCATATGACGTAATGTTTTATGTATTAAGATGCAGATACACGAAGCCAGTGGCACTGGCGCTAGTGAGACTTTCAGCCAGTAATGGCCTTGTGTAAACCTAGCTAGATGGGCGCTCTATTCACCCCGGCACTGGCCGCCAGCTGACTTGGCTTGATTTTACAAGGCTAAAACAAGGTTTACAACAACAAGCCAGTGAGACTGGCAGCCAGCATTGGCCTCGTGTAAGCCCCAGCTTTAGCAACACAACGGGCTCAAAGAAAATTAATGACAAGCAATATTTATTTACACCTTGAGATGTATATATCAGATTATATCCCATAGTGGAAAGCTGGCTCTATTCTCTCTCTCTGGAATGAAATTAAACATGTGATAACACAACATTTTGATATCAACGTTTTTAATTTGTTTAATAAAAGTTTCTTTCAATGTAATTTCACGACTTCTTTAATATCTCAAATTCCATGTTTATTTTCATTATCAATTCTGATTGACAGCCACAATTACTTCGTGTTCATCTTCTATTTTATAAAAGATGAAGACGAATAAAAGACAAGATTTCAATTAATTTATACCAAAAATACTAAAGTATTCCATTATGGCCATCCAGCGGGCAGCGGGTTATTATCAAGTCAACATCTCTCTGCATGCGGTTGGCATAGAACTTCGGAGACTGGCGCTATAGAACAGACTTGACTCACCAACCAAAAGGCCTATGCCCAGAAGTGGGTTGATGTGTGTTGAAACGATTAATATGACGATGCCTTACCTTTTCTGTTCCGAAATCCTGGAAAATTGGGTGTTTTGTAGCTCGTAATCACTACCCTGGGTAAGTGCATGGCGGGCGGTAGGAACCAAGTATTTACATTCCTGAGCATTTATCCCCAACCAAAACAATCAAATTGTCTGACGAACTTTCGGTGACAGTTGCGTGTTCCGTTCCGTTTCGCTGTTTATTTTTTCGCCGTTTTTGATAAAAGCACTAAAATGAACGATTTTTCTATAAAAAATAAGGATAAAGTACTACTTTACCTACCTATGTTCTATTACTAAGTTTGGAATAAAATTAAGTATAAACTTATCCATCAAATTATGTATTAATTCTTAAGTTATTCGCGTAAAATGGAACTGATGAACTTTTTTATTTTTTTATATAGTATATTTTTTACGGCCCTGGAAATTTAGACCTTTAAGGATAGTTCATGAACGATCGAAATAAACTGAATGATTTAGCCGTTCTTTAGTAAGATACTCACAAAATACTTTTTTGTGTACTAATACTACTACTAATAAATGTTGATTTAGCTAAACAAGTGGTAATACTTTGTAAGGTAAGATGGTAAAGTCTTTTCCTTCCACTATCTATCTTACTTTATTTATTTCCCTGTATCACTGTTTTCCACAACACACAAGTTACGCCATGTTGGTACTCAGCTGTCATATCTGGACCTCGGTACACTGACAGCTCGAAGCCGGGAATATTTAAATTGGAAGAGTCTTAGAACTCTTTACATTCATATAAATTTTAAGTGTCGGAAAACTCAATGAGAAAATCTTTCATATTAATACCATAGCCGCCGCGGATGGGATTTGCGATATCACGCAAAATGACAAATAGAACAACTAACAAAACGTCGGCACAAATGCCTCTGCCGTGCCATATTGGAACAGCAGAGATTTGTTCATTTGTAATAATGGCTGTTTTCCCCCCAGTTCCCCCGGAGCGCCTGCTAGTATTGGACCACGACGGGGGTGAGGTGCGGGGCGGGGTGGCGGGTCCCTACGACGAGGGGGCGGAGGTGAACCTCACGTGCGTCGCTGTTGGAGGTAATCTACATCATTAGACTCTGCTCACATTGACCCACTGCTGGACATAAGCCTTTTGTTAGCTTAATGTATAATTTTATTTTATTATCATGATAAGTCCTCTTCATTTGCGGGTATCCATTTCTGGATATAAACCTCCTCCATAATGTACCAGATCTTTCTGGATTGTACTAGCCGAGTCCAAGTTTTGCCGGCTACACCTACGATGCCGTCGCTCCACCTTCTGCGTTGCCGGCCGGGGGGTCTCTTGCCGTCTCGTGGGTACCAGTGTAGTACACATTGGCTCCATCGGTTGTCGGTATGTCTTGCTACGTGTCCAGCCCAATTCCACTTCAGGGTCGCTGCTGTTTGTCGGGCATCCTCGATCTTCGTATATTCGCAAATGTCAAGACTCTTTTGTCTCTTGATGTGTATGATGCTACACACTTCTTTCGGCAGCTCTTTGGCATGATCTTGAAATTGCCATTTGAACAATTTAAAAACCATGTTAAAGCGACATTGTCGAAAAAGGAATATTACAATGTTCAAGATTACTTAAATGACGGGACTGTATGGGGTTAATCTGACTCAACACAGACCTTGCTTTTAATAGTTTTGTAATTATTTATTCCTACTTATTAATTAAAATATTAAAAAAATATATTAGTTAAGCACAAGCAATTTTTAAAAGAGATCTAAAAATCAATCTGTGGGAGTTTCTACGCCCTTCTTCTCCCACAGTGGTCCAATGTAGAGAGAGGCAAAAAATGACGATTGCTAAGTATATGTAAATATCTACAGTAATAAAGACATTTGGAATTTGGAATTTGAATTTGATCCTGAGCTTCTTTTTGGTTTCCTCTGCGGTAGACCATCTTTGGCATCCGTATAAACAGACTTGGTAATATTTGGGAGTCCAATAACCTCATTTTAAGTGGTTATTTACTTTTATATATTTATTTTTAGGTCCTCTGAATAAGGCTGGTTGCAATGCAATGATTGAGCGACGTAATAACATCATAAATCTAGGTGTACAGATATTGTGACTGTGTATAAGTATCTTTTAGTGTATTGTTATCAGGTATCCCTGGGCTCTGGACACATAATGGAATCCTACATAAAAATACTACTCTGTTCTTTAATATTAAAAGTAAAATTTGTAATAAACACATTAAGTCATTTCAGTGCTTATAATTACTTCATTACAAACAAAGGAGACGTCTAGAATCAAATTAAAAGATCCCAGGCCCAAGCGTTAATGAAATGTATCTCAAAATGAAGTGTATTCTCTCTCTTAAAATCTCAATTGTATGTATACTACTCAAAAGAAAATAAGGGCCACTTACATATTTCTGTTTTTGAGTAAATTTTTAGATGTAAACTAATTAATAAGTGACTAATTAATGATGTCCGGCCTCCTTCAGTATCCAACTTCTTTAATGCTGGTGTTTAAGTCTTACAGCTGGCCAGAAATTGAAGCAAATAAAAAAAACGTGTTTCAGGTCAAATTCCTTTCAGATGGAATCACAATTTTATTCTGTTAAAAAACTATTTCTGTCCATCTTTTGCTTCTTTTAACATCTTTTGTTAATAATGCCACGTCAACGAAGGCATATGGATACCATTACTGCCACCAGAGCCGTTACATTGATTGCTGAAGGTCATTCACAGCGGTCTGTAGCTTTTTCGTTGGGTTTCTCTCGCCGAGCCATCCACAATGTATGGGATCGGTTCCAAGAGACTGGCAGTGTTGCAAGAAGGCCTGGATCGGGCAGGGCGCGAGCGACTACGGCACAAGAGGATCGCTACATCCGATTGAGTGCCCGTCCATGCTGGGGTATCTTAGAGTATGGTTGTCAAAAAAGTTCGGTCGCGCTATCTACCGGCTAGGCATAGGACTAACATGTCATTGGCACAACGTGGTCTTGCCACTATACAATTATTTTTTTCTAGGGTAGAAAATATTATATACGTTTTTTTAATGTTTATGTTGTATTTAATAGATCTCTAATCTGAAGTTTATCACAGTTTATTCATGATTATTTATTTGTTATAGCTAACCATGTTTTTAACAAGATATCGTTGGGTAATAAAAGTTTAGGATAATTTAGTAGTAATTCTGTTTTTTGTTCCTGCTTTGTTTCATGTATTAGTCAACGAGAAAAAACGGAAAAAGTTTGAAAGTTTTGTTTGGCGATTTAAAATTTTTCATTTCAATTTTATTATTTGGTGTTGAGCAGTTTGTTCCTCCAATTCAGCGTTTTGATTAAAAACAGGACTTTCGGTTGGGGTTAAGATAAGGCTGCGGTAGTTTTGAGATAGGACTACCCGTGCAGTGCAGTGCAGCGTAAATACTTTTATTAATAAAGACAGGTCTCTAATTATGTCTAGGAATAAATGTTGCATGCCTGGTTGCACAACCAGCAACTCTGACGGTATGTACATACAACATATAATAACGTAGTAACAAATTGAACCCACTGAATTCATCGTCACCACTGATTTTTCCTGGACTCAGGTTCTTAACAACAACATTATTTCTGTTCAAGGTGTCCCGATGCATTATTTTCCTAATCCATCCAATGATGGCGACCGTTTTAAAACTTGGAAGGCAACAGCAGGATTAGTCGGTTTTGAAGACTCGTATATTTTCTCGGAGAGAAAAGTGTGCCACAGGCATTTTGAAGATAATTACCATGGCAGCAAAAACAGACTTGTTAGAAGTGCTGTACCAACATTACATCTAACAGGTTAAACAGCTATTTTATTTAATTGTAGTACCTGGGGCGCTCCTAAAAATATGCAATTAAATGATAAATAAACCGAGTTTCTATCTAAGTAAGTTACTATCACCATTTTTCAGGAAGGAGCTTGGATACCCCTAAGGATGTTGTACAAGCAAACACTTCTGATATTCATCAAACCGCAGCTGGAAACAATAAAGGTATTTTTTTACAATAATAATAATAATTAATTTGACTAATTTAAAGGAACCCTAAAAATAAAACAATGATATAACCGTTCTTGTTTTCATTTAATTTCAGGAATTAACCGAAGATTCAAGGCAACAACTGCAAAGGAGAGACAACTTATGAAGTCAATCTGTAAATTGAAAAGGATGTTGCATAAAAAAGATAACCCAAATAGGTCATTTAATAGAAGATTGAAACTTGCTGAAAAAATAAGCTCTTCTACAGCATATAATATCTTGAGCCAGAAAATGACCAGACCAGCGAAATTGTTTTTTGAAATCCAAATAACGCAATCTGAAAAAAAAGGAAAAGGCAGACGATTCACACTGGATCAAAAAAATTTGGCAATATCGCTATATAAGCCCAGCCCAAAAGCATACCGACTTTTGAGTCCAATGTGTATTTTACCAAAAAGATAAACACTGCAAAAACTCCAGATCTAAAACCAGGCATTCAAGACACAACATTTGACCAGTTAAAACGGAAAGTCGCAAAAATGCTTAGAGCGCACAGGTACTGCACTCTAGTTTTTGATGAGATGGTGATAACTCCAAGTGTCAACCTGGACAGGAATAACGATTTTATAAATGGTTTAAGCGACAACGGAGTAGAGAGGAAAAAGACCTTTTGTGACCATGCTCTAGTTATAATGGTTAGAGGCGTTATTAAAAAATATAAACAGCCCATTGCTTATACATACTGCCAAAGCTGAACATCGTCGTTAGATATGAAAAAGATCACAGAAGGCTGCATTAAAAAATTGCAGGAGACAGGCCTCAAGGTAGTAGCCACAGTATGCGACCAAGGGGCGACTAATGTAGCTGCAATCAATTCCTTAATACGCGACACGAAAGAAAAATATCTAAGAAGGGAAGAAGAATACAAAGGAGGGTTCTTCGAAATAAATGAAGAGAAAATCTTCCCCATTTATGATCCACCTCATCTCATGAAAGGCATAAGGAATAATCTAACAAAGAAAAAACCTGGCTTCAATACACAAACAGGCATTTTTTTGACTTCTTCGTTCAAATTGAGAATGTTGTGCAAAACATTTTAGAAACGTAATGTAACCTAAAAGGCTTTACTAATTACCTAGAGATTGTGGTTTTGACTTACATTGATTTCACCTTTATAAATTGTAAAGACCACAAAAATGCACTAACCGAATATATAATAAAAAAGTCAATAGAATTTTTTGTTACAAATTGGTGCAGAGAAATCAACAAAATCCTTACCAATAAGGTGATTGTCAGTACAAATAAAATTCACGGCGAGATGAAATTAGCCGCAAAAAAATATGTGGACAACAAAAAAGGCTAAGCAAACGGAAGTTGCACTTGCAGTTTGATCGACTGTATTGTTTTAATTATTTTGTTTGTAAACTTAATTGATTACCTCTGTAAAGTTACTTCCATAGTATTCATATATGCTGCCAGTATACTGTGAACAAGGTTATTCTACTCATGACAATTAACAAATTTTGTCCTGCAAGTTTTGCAAAAAAATATCAGTAGTCCAAACAAAATGTCAGATGACATCGGCACCAATTGTATGAGATATCATATTAAAACACAGAAATATAGATTTTATTTGCTTAACATGGTTTGCAATTTGATCTTAAATATTTTACTTTAGTTTCACATGATACAACCTTAGATGGGTATAAAAATGATATATTTACTTAACTAGTAGTTATCAATAATATTTACATGAGAATTTTGTGCATAAAGTTTAGAATGTTAGAGACCATATCAGTTTTGGTTATGTATTAGCTTGCAAAAGAGGAAATTAAATTTATTTTGTCAGGACTGCGATTTAAAAAATGTGTAACCTTCATAATGTATTAAACAAATACATCTTGTATATATCCAAACCAAATTGTTTTATTAACTAGGTAGACAGTTTTTTAGTAATGTGGTGCTACAAAGTTATGCTGAGATGATATTTGTAAGAAAGTTTTTAATTAATATCAGTACCTATAACTAGAGTACCATGTTTATAAGTTCCATAACGGTTATGTTAAGATAAGGAACTTATAAACGTGGTACTCTAGTTATACTGAAAAAATACAAAAAACTTTCTTACAAATATCATGTTAGTGTAACATAGAAACTAGTTGAAAAAAAACAAACATTCAAAGCTTCCTTTTAGCTTTTCGCGCTAATTTTTGTTCCATGCCGGTCCGCCGTCAGCAGCACTGTCTACGTACCACTGAAAAATGTCAAGATGCCCATCTATTTCCTACTATACATTTTTATCTATGTGCCCGTCGAGAGCGCTCTGTGACGGCACGTAAGTTACAAAATCGCCTACGGTTGACAACGGGGACTCGTGTTAGTGACCAAACGATACGTAATCGACTGCATGAAGACCAGCAAAGGTCCAGACGCCGAGTAGTACAAATTCCTTTATCTAGGGTTCAACGTGGAAATCGTTTAAGTTTTTGCCGCGAACATTCAGATTGGAGCATGAATCAATGGGGTATGGTGCTCTTCACAGATGAGTGTAAAGTGAAGCTTTATAGTGACGATCGGCGGATTAGAGTATGGAGACGACAGGGTGAGAGATTTTCCGATGTCTGCATCAAGGAAATTGACCGCTTTGGAGGTCCTAGTGTGATGGTTTGGGCTGGGATTAGCTTACAAGGCAAAACTGAGCTGGTTTTCTTAAATCAAGGCACAGTAACTGCACAACGGTACATCGATGAAGTCATCAGGCCTCATGTGATTCCATTCTCACAGAGAGTGGGGCCAGGGTTCTGGTTAATGCATGACAATGCCCGCCCACACACAGCTCGGGCCACTCAGACTGTACTGGATGACTCCCATATTCGTGTCCTACCATGGCCAGCGTATAGTCCGGATTTAAATCCAATAGAGCATATGTGGGACCAATTAAAACGAAGGGTTAGGGAGCATGAGCAAGAGGTTCACAACCAGCAACAGCTTATGGATGCTCTGAAACGTGCGTGGGAAGAGATACCTGATGAAAACATCAGAAACTTAATCGAGAGTATGCATTCAAGGCTCCAGGAGTGTGAAAACAGGAGAGGAGGACACACCCGTTACTAAACCATTAAAAAAAACAGCTTGTGTCAGTTTTTGTTTTGTTTTGCAAAGAGTTTCTGTTTAGTTTTTGCTGTTGACAATGGACTAATTTCATGTTAATTAAAATAAGTGAAACAATTGACTACACAATTAAATGGTTATTAGCATAAGTTAAAACAAAAGCCTTGTTACATGTTATTTTAATAAATATAAATTACTGTTTACTATATTTTTCACGTAGCAATCAAAATACTTAGTGGCCCCTATTTTCCTTTGAGTAGTATACATTATTTATCTAAATGAATTAGTGCGGTAGTCGTCAGCAAAGTTGTGTTTATGCATTACGGGATTTTTCATAGATTGCCGATTTCTCGGTTAATAGTTAATACCCACTGGTCCGACGGTTGTAATATTTTTTGCATTTGATTTTTAAATAATTTTATGAACTGGATTATTGTCTTTTGAAAAATAAATGATATTAGATTAAAAAATATAGTTTAAAAATTAACAATAATAACTACAAACTAAGAGAATAAGCCGCCCTGGGCCATATCAGGCGCAAAGGTCCCTATTACGCGTACTTATATTTATGCAGAGAACACTTTTTTGACATTTAAATTACGGCGTAGATTTTCACGTAGCGATGACGAAAAGTTACTCGATGTCGCAACGTCTCACCTCACAACATCGTTACGTGTTTAGATAACGAGTACAAATATAGAAAATCATATAAGTTTACGAGAAACTCGGGAGAAAATAAGAACCATGGTTGTAGTAAATGGAGGTAAAAAAGTGGATTTTGGTGGCTTCTAATTCCTTTGTTTTATTTTTTTATAACAAAATTACATTAGTTATCTAAATAACGAGTTCTAGACAACGATACCTCACTCGATGGGGTAGGTCAATTATTTTTTCGCGCCCCTTAATAAGAAAATAAATTCACTATTTGTATGGGGCTTTCGGTCAACAAGATGAAGGCTGAGCATATTTTAAGACTGTAGCTTTACCCGTTCATCTGTAAAACTTGTGTGACAGAAATGCCATAAACTGACTTTTTAACTTTAATTTTAATACTATTACAATTATCTGAATTTTTATTATGACTGTGTATTTTACTGCTTATTAGTTAAATCTGGGAACCTTACCTTAAATAAACGCTTATTATTATTATTAATAATAGGGCTCCGTTTGGACGCTACGTGTACGGATCCCAAAAACGTGTTAGGATACGTATTCACAGTAAGGTGTAATTGACTTTTGCCGGGATACACAACCGAATTCTCAATGTTGGACAAACCCTTCGCTCGGGTAAGGACACCCTCAGTACATTGAATTTTTCATAGGTTTTGCACGCTATTACCATGGCATATGGTTGTTATTCGCGATACATTTTTCAAGGTCTGCGAGCGACAGTCATGCTATGATTGTCTCACACTCGGGCAATGGAAGCCTCACTATTACTAGGCTCATGTATCGGTAGAATTAGCAACTTGATTCGTTGTGGTCAGTCAGTCAGTCAGAAATGAGGAGATCCGTAGAAGAACCAAAGTTGCTGACATAGCCCGTAGGATAAGCAAGCTGAAGTGGCAATGGGCAGGCCACATAGCGCGAAGATCGGATGGCCGATGGGGCAAAAAGGTCCTTGAATGGAGACCACGTACTGGCAAGCGCAGTGTGGGTCGGCCACCTACGAGATGGACCGACGACCTGGTGAGGATCGCTGGATCTCGTTGGATGCAGGTGGCTACGGACCGGTCACGCTGGAGTGCGATTGGAGAGGCCTATGTTCAGCAGTGGACATTAACAGGCTGAAATGATGATTCGTTGTGGTTAAACATTTCAACACAATCATTATAGATAATACATACTACAACATGGCTGTAACACGTGAGTCGCTGCGGCAGAACATTCCAAAAATTGTGTTTATTTTTTTCAAGTCTGATTTCGTAAACGCAGTAAACGTTGGCGAAACCAGTCATCAATTTTTGCCTATTTTAGTCATTTTGTCGCGCAATTCAGTATTTTTCGCTCATTTCTAGTAATTTGGTTAGTTAATTAATTTTCATTCGCTTAATTAGTTTTTCATTCTCTCGTTTAATTAATCAAGAAATCAAATCCCTAGACCAGACTGATAAATGCACCAAAAAGAAAAGATATTGAAAACAAGTAACTTGTTCTGAGCTTTCCCTTCAGCCAGTCTACACGTGTACAGCCCATAAAAATCCAAGCAAGCTCTGTTTGACATGGGTCTTTTGCGTCCCTTTGTTTTACACATTTTTTATACACACAGTATAAGCCCTTTGTGTATTGTTTCGCCATTTCCGGATATTTTCGGGGTTAGAGAGATTTCGCTCTTTGTTATCGCGGTAGGAATGTTTGCGACGCTAGGGTTGGACTTTGACTTGTTTCGGCCATTTCGGCTGATATCCCGAGAGCTTGGGAAAATGCATGTCTTTAGTTGGATGTTTGGAACCTCGGGACACTTGACTGGCGATCGGAACAAGCAAAGTCAGATATAAGTTGATAGCAAAGAAAATTAGCAACAATAATTCAAAATTATTTATTTCTAGCGGTATTGGAAGCGGAAACGATCGTGCGGTTAGCAACATCTGGCCGAGATGGGCGTCCGTTTCTATTGGCTTGTTTCCGACGTTTCCGTGTTGCGGATGACACGTTAAGCTGCAGTGCAGGTCCTGGCTACTATCACTAATCGGAGGTAGTAGTCGTAAAGCTGTGTCAGGGGCCCTAATAGGGCAGCTTGATGACTTCTGTCAGTCGGGTTGGTAACTAGCCTAAACCCTCCGTAAGCCCGCACTGAGCCAACGAGAAGGAGCATGGCAACATTTTACTCGTATCTGGGTAAAGGCTCGTGCCCCTCAATGAGGACATTAAAGGGCTACAATTTTTTAAATTTGTTTGAGTCAAGTTACAACACAAGTCTTAGGATTCCCCTGTTAAGACATAATATTGCTTGGAAAAAATATTGATTGCCAGCAAAGCAGCTGCCCTTTCACATATATGTTGGAAAGTTCTGGCGGAACTTTCTGTGACTTTGCGTACAAATATTTACACCCATAGTGCTTAACTGAGTCAGTTCCTAAGGGACTTGTGGTGCGGGGGGGGGGGGTGACATTACACTATAGTACACTTATTATGACTTCGTAAGCAGGGCCCCTGTCCGAGTTTCCGAATTTAATTAGCCATGCCCAGGAGTCAGTCCTCCCTGCTATGCCCGGGTCCCTACAAACTAAGCGCGCATCAGCTCATGTAGTAAACGGACTAAAAACAACCACTACTCCGAGATAGAGAGGTCACAGCTCTCTCAAACACGAATAAACTTGGTGCGAACTGTATCAACGATGCGGCTTTGGCCGAAAAGTAAAGCATACTCATATATATACTATACGCTATAGGCTATACGCTGTATGAGATGCGAATTTTCTGATACATTAGCCGTATTAATGGTGGTTATGACGGGATCATCCCCTGAGAATCTTTATGTGAGTATCTGATATCTTTATTTTACCGGATTGTAGGCTCCTAATTAACTAGCCTCTATTGGACAAATGGTTTATTTGATGTTGTTAAACATGTACATTCCATTCTGTTTTCTTGGAAGCAACTAACCTCCTCCTAGAGATAGACTCGCTTTTTTACATGGTACTTCCCATTTGACATGCTAAGGCTGATTTGCCAAGGTTCGCAATCACCGCCGTGTAAACAGCTTGCGAGAATATGTTATGTTTGTTGCCATACAATTGAAGTTTGTTGGGGCTTGTAGCTGGGAGTTTGGCAAACCTTAGCTTGTACATATACGTTATGCAATATTTGAGTTTTTGTTTTGTTTTTGACAAATAAGAATATATGTACATACTATGGGTGTAACAAAAAGGTGTAGTCATATTTAAGGGGGTTGTTAGGGACATAATTCTCAACAACTTCCATTATGAAACCGATGTGATCTGAGCAACTTTAATTTTGACTTCTCCATATAGTCTAGGCCGGGCGATCAGCTGCATTGTATGGAAAAGTGAACAATAAAGTTGCTCTGATCAAATCGGTTTCATAGTGAAAGTTGTTCAGAATGATACCAATTATAAACTCCTAAAATATGACTAAACCTTTCTGTTACGCCCTGTACACTAGTCCCGCGCAGAAAGGAGAATGCCCATGGGACTATGGCCTTCAGTATCGCCACAAATATTTTTGTGTCAGCATAATATTTAGTCTACTAGTTACTGGGGATGTGTAGTTATCATATATAAATATAATTTCAATGTAATTGTCGGGAGATAGTAAAAAAAAATGTTTTTTTTAATTCATTTTCATATACAAATTCATCAAAAATATTATCAAGAAACTGTGCTGTGGCGTAGACATCGTTATACCGTGCCAACTTAAATATCAAGTCACTGTCATTTATTATATGGGCACAACAGCCTACTGTTCGGTTTCCCACCAGGCAGCTGCAATAGTAGCCTTCCATGGCATTTAAGCTGTTTTCGTATTGTTCGTCACTGCTTATTAGCAAGTATGTGTAGTATGTTGTACTGCCGATATGCTTGGACCTAATTCTGCCCCAAACCAAATATGAATTGTTTGGTCTCATGGCAAGGGGAAGATCATCTTCGATGTGGTCATTTATTTCAATTAAATACGTTCCATTTTGTCAAACATGCTCCCTATAATAGGACCTAGATTGTTTCAGCTGATAGGTGCCCAGTGCCTGCATTTTTAAGTCTTCCAGAGTCAGACGGGGGTACCGTTCTAAATAGCGATTGTTTCCATCAATGGTTTGGATAGCTGCTCGTCTCCTGTTCATGTTTTCGGTTGTTATGAAGTTGCCTAAATGATTGGGTAAATGAAGCCTGATCAAGGCAATGTGTAAATATTCTTGAGCGTCAGGGATGTCCACAATGACAGGGTGGAATTTATTAATTAGCGCGCAGCCAATTCTGAAGTCTTCCATAAGATGATTGCGAGCTCTGTTGAAATATTCCTGCCTGAATAGCTTAAAATCTATTTTCATTCTCCCATTGAAAACTTCAACCACCCATCTGCACATTGTAATACATCTTTTTTTATTTGCTTGTTCGGTTGTAAGCTGATGTTCTCCGTCTAAAATCGATTCTGGCATATGGGCATGGTATCCATATTCCTACAGTTCAGGAACCACATCTCTGAATCCTCTATGAAGGATGAATACGTCGCCTTGGCGAAAGTATGCTTTCATGGATCCTTCTGGATTTATAAACTCATGTGACATAATCGTAGCATTATTCACAGTCGCTTTGAATGGACCTATACAATCAAGAATATGTCCATCACAGCACACAATCATGAAGGGTGTTACCAATTTTAGGTGTTTGTGCAAACTGTAGGTTTCTTTCTGGAACAGATAATTGCTGCTGTTTTGCACATAAACATATGTTGCATCACAAATAACAATATCTGGCTTCTCATCATCAGAAGCTTGCAAGTTTCCATAAAATCCTTCTGAAATTAATGTGTTGCGTGCTGCAATCGTATGTAATAATCACAAATACATTGGAACTAACTGTTGTGCCAAACAATTTCTAGACTTTCCCATGTATCGCTCTAATGTGCTCCTCGGCATTTCAAATAACGTGGATAGCCTTTCGTTCCTGTCGCTTGTTCTCATCTTGGCCAGAAACATGCTGAGGGCTACATTAGCATTTGGTGTCTCTTGGTGCAATAAGGTCATGAAACTGCACTGCATTTAAACCCAACCAATAATGACATAGGTGTGGCGGCATTAAGGTCGGTCTGGTTTAGTATCTGCCTATAGTTGATCAACTACCGCGTTAGTTTATCAACTAACGGTGTTGACTATCTTCCGGTGACATATATACCTCGCGCCATGAATTAAGAGCTCTGGGCGACGTTGGCGGGAATTACTGCGCATATGTACAGGTATTGAAAACTGACTAGGTACTGCGCATTCAAGGCCACCGCTCATAACTAGTGGCACGAGTTATACCAAAGAAATAGTAAGCAAAGAGTTTGCTTGATCCTGTGTATTTATTAGCCACTGCTGAAAAAAAATACTGTCACTTTGGCATTTGACATAGGCCGCGGCCACACAATGCACGAACAGGAGACGTGGCGAGCGAGCGCGGCTGACATGAGATGATGTACACGAAATAAAAAATACAGAGAGAGGAATGATAAATGCATGTGCACCTTGTTAAATCTGTTCATGTGGAGTCGTTGGATATATCCTACTTATCCTGCGATATCTATCGAAGTCCAGGTTAACAACAGCGAAAATCAATTTATTGCTTAAACAAGTCAAGTCGGGTAATTTGTTTTTACAATGATAGTTTATTGCACAGGTTCTGCTCATGGAGTATGAAAGTAGCCGCGCTAATAACCCCAGAAACAGACCTATTTGTTTTAGTAATTCGCTTCCGTTCACCACAGTTGCAATGTGGAGCCACGTCGATTTTAAGTGTCACAACACAGTGATGTCCATACGTAAAACCAATTGATACCATTTGAGTTTCTAAAATAAATTATGTGTGTCTAAAAGAACTTATAAAAACAACGACGTAGCACGTCGTTGTTTTTATAAGTTCTTTTCTTGGATAAGTTGTAAAACATTATAATCTTTTTAATAGCGGTAGAAAATATACTACCGAGTCAATTTATATATTTTACAATGGTATCCCTTTTTGGCAAACGCCCATGAAAAAACCGGACGCTTGATACAACGCAGAATTCGATCTAAATAAACCACTTCTTATTTCTAGATTTCTTATCCGGAGAAGTGAACATTTCTTAACAATATATAAAATCATCTTAGATTAAAACAAGAATAATTGATTTCATGAACTTGTGACACAACTTAGATTTTCGCGATACCATGAATGGGCATTGTCATTTGCCGATAAGTTTATAGAGGGTTGTATAAGTCACCGTAAGATATTCAAAACCGTCAGTTGATCAACTAACGTTTTTTTTCTCGTAAGTTGGTTAACTATCGACTGATAGTAAACTTAGCGCGGTATGACGCGGTAGTTGATCAACTAACGGTTAAAACCGTTAAATAGTAAACTGGTTTAAACTTGAATTGCAAACGAAATACCACGGCAAACACTGCGGTAGCTTAGGTGAAGACTAGAGGGGGCGAGCGCAGCGAAGTCCCCGAATAGTCTTCGTGTTAGGTTGACATGTAAGAAAAAAAGAAACGTAAATTCTAAACCCTGTCGGCCTGGTCAACTACCGCGTTAGTTTATCAACTTACGGTTTTGACTGTCTTCCGGTTGCATATACATAGGTATTAGGTACCTTGGCATTTTAAAGTAGAAAAAAATTACAACCTTTGTAACGTGTAAACGGACTACTGCGTGTTTTTTAGTCAGATAACCGAATGTTGCCATCATTTATTTTCTACACTAATTTTGCTTAGGTATATAGGTACGTACGCAGGAGCTCCGTGGTCTAATGGGTTTCACGCTTGCTTACATTATCGGACGTTCAGTGTTTCGGATGACTCGTTAATAGGTCCCGGCTACCATCGCTACGTGGTAGGGATCGTAAAAACCCCTCCATCAACCCGCACTGAGCCAGCGTGGTGCAATATGCCTTAATCTTACTCTTATCCGGGTAAAGGCCTGTGCCTCTCGATGGGGACATTAATGAGCTACATTTATTTATTTATTATTATTTTATTTATTATTAGTCATTGTCTCACCTTGCGTGCGACTACTATGAATATGTCGTTGAACTGTATATCATGTTCATTTTCCATGCGAAGAACAACAAGTCCAAATTGCCGAACACTAACCCGTGACCTCCCTCCACAGGACGCCCACCAGCAAGAGTCTCATGGTGGAAAGCTCATGCTTTGCTGGCCAATTCGGAAGCTCGGGCTACAGTCACATTCAGAGCACAGAGGGCTGACTTCGGGACTGACATCACTTGCCAGGTATCTTCATCTTCATCTCTTATTATCAGAGCTCAGCCCTTGGGCATAGTCCTCTTCTCTATAGCGCTAATCCTCAGTCCTGGTGCCAACTGCTTCCTACGAGATACCGTCGACTTGATACGAGTATCGTCGGACCATCGGGCATTGATACTGTCAGTGTTTATAGAAATTTTCGTATTAACCCTTAGCGCCCTTAGTAACTGAGTAGGTTTCTTCGGAACCTAGTGGAGCGATTCCGAGGAGGTGACATTACATTTCCAAACGTCCCGAAAGTGCAAAAATGGCCGTCGCCGAACGTATGTTATCCCCGCGGAATATATTGATTGTAAGTAATCAATTAAAAGGAGCGAATATAATATCCCAGAATAACAAATCACTGCAGTAAACTACAACTCGATCTCTCTGTTTATATTAGTGGCACTCACAAAGCACCTGTTTCGTTCATACGTGGCAACACCATTTATAAATACGGATGTGATTGTTTTTTGTTAATCTCGGATTTTGTGAGCGAGTCTTCGCGAAATAATTTGTGTTTGAAGTGAGTTTTACTACTTATAATATCATTACGATCAAAGATAGGTTAATTGAATATCAAATTGATGGTAATGATATTACCTGTAAGCAAGATTCAATCATATATGATTTTGAAAATAATACACTTCCTTGAAATAGACAATAAAAAAAATCGAGGAAAAATGATGACGCGCCAAGGTTTAATCAGATTTCTAACAATGCATTTCATTTTATGCTGGCATGAGTACTTGGCCAGCAATAAACGTTTTTGTCGAGTAAGCCGCCCCGCCGGGATTCGCGCGCGGAGTTCGCGAAAAAACCCTGATTGACTGATTAGGTACATACCATATACTGAAGTATTACATGCTGCTGAATGACATCGCGCCTTACAGAAGGTAACGACACACGTCACGACCGCAGGAACCTCCTCAGTTATGCGATATGCTTGACATTAAATATCTTTGATATTTTTCTCTGCTGCTACATTCAGTTTTTTTTCAGGCGGTGACCGATCCATCTCTATCGCCGATGTCAGTAACACTCTCCATCGATGTGAATCGTGAGTATTTTTTATAACTACCCTACTAATCTAACCTAACCGGTATACTAAATTGCCACTGTTTCACTAATTCATTCTTGACTTGAGGCTTTGTCAGTATTTTAGTTGCTTGGTTTATAATTTGTTGAAATAGAAAGAGTTTCTATTATTAAGTCCAGGGCAGGGTGGGCAGGAAATAGGGCGGGGAAGTGAACTGGAGCTTATTGTTAACGCTTACTTCTCATGCCGCTCAACATGTTATTGATGGGAGGTAGTTATTGCCCACTTACCGTGCTCCCTTCGTTAGAAGTTTTTCGTGCGGGAGTCAAAGGGCCGGGCAGCCGCGTGAGACAGCTGTAAGCGTGTGAGCGAGAAGTTTAAAGGTTTAAATGTAAACACGCATTCCGGCGACATTTCCGCGTCGAAATTTAGAGAAATATGTATTTCCGGCGGCACAAGCAGCAGCGGGCTGGGTGTAATGTAAACCAGGCATAACGCTGAGCTGTGGCGGGCAATCAGCACAACAGAATTTTCATTGATCAAAAAAAACTGTTGAATGAAAATTACCTACAGAAAACGCAGCGCCACAGGTCGTCATTTATTAAAATAACACCACATAAAGAGCTCTCGCGCCGATGCGCGGAACCTTCTTTGAATGTAAATGTCAGATAAGAAATTAGAGATGGAAAGAAGGTTCTACTAAGGCTATAAACTGCATTCTTAGCTTAAAAAAGTATCAAAACGTTCGGCGAAACTGTTATTTATCGCAAAGCATGGTTTGCGTTCAATATCATTGAAGGCAAAAAGGTGCTAAGAGAGCTTGTTATCTTAACTACAGCCTTACAATCCTACCATAGGTACTATATTTTATAAGATTACCATGCTGTACATGGTGTAACAGAAAGGCGAAGTCAATTATATGCTGTATCGTGCTTTGGACTCAGTTCCCAAATAAACAAATGAATACGCAAATAAGTTATAAGAGTTTTTAGACCCGTTATGGACATCGTTCTATTCTGAACAACTTTCACAATGGAACAGATTTGATCAGAGAAATTTTATGTTTTGCTTCTCCGTATATATTGGGCCGAGTTGCCGACTGATAATTAAAGAGAAGTGAATAATAAAATTGGTTTAATTAAATCGGTTTCATAGTAAAAGTTATTCGATTGTCGGCCCTAACAACACCTTAATATATGTCTTTACGTCCATGGAATGACTACACATTATGTCACATCCTGAGTATTAGCGGAGTGTTAATAATATTTACTCATGTTTGCGTGCGGCTAACCACAGATCGTGTTCAAATCAGTTGAGACGACCGCAGATGAACTAGGATAACATGGTCATAGTATCTTTGCAATTGACCTCTCCCTCACTACTTACATGGACACTATAGATACCTGTGCCACGTGTGATGAATGGATGTATAAGGCAGGCTATCCCACCCCAGTGCACCGGGCTCATTCTTGTCTATTGAAAGTCATGTGAATGTGTTCCTAGTAACACCGGATCCTATCCTATCTGCAATCATGGACAGGATAGAGTTAGCGGCCCCCTAAAGTAAAGTATTCTACCTTAAGTAAATTATATATATTATAAAAAAGTACATAAGACGGACCTTCTTACTGTGAAGATCACCATAGCTTGGACGATGGACTAGTATACCTCGCGCCACGAGGTATGAGCCTTGAATGTACAGTAGTCACTTTTAAATACCCGTACATATGCGCAGTAATTCCCGATGCATGAACCACAGTGTTCTGTTTGTGTTCTACAATAACTCGATATGAGAGTGTTATTGTCGACGGTGGTGGAGAGACACTGTAAATTATCCGCAGTAAGCCAATGTTCTGTTATTGACAGGACAACGCATTTCAGATCTGATTTTAACAGAACGAAAAACCAAGATCGGAGGTTTTTTTTCAGTAATCGACGACAGTTATCTTACTGTGGGGCCAGAAGGAATGTATGCGTCTGTATAAAACATTTTCACTTCGCCGGTCGGTATCACAGACTCCTCATAATCATCCAAAGATGATAAAAGACGCAACACCCTATCACTCACGGGTGTCGAAGGTTCCGACAATTTTGTATACATGTATACCGGAGAAGAACAAAGAACTATCAGCACAAAATGTATTATGGAAATCTCAAAACCTAACAACAAAGATGGTTGCCGGAAAGTAACTAAACTTTCACAATATTTTATGGGCGCGCTAACAGCGAAAAGTTTGACAGCATCTTTTTTTTTGGCGAGGCAAAGATTTCGCGCATTCAGCCGGATGAATCGAGGTCGTCTATGTTTGAATGGTTGTCATTTGGGCCCTTTTGTGGCTTTTCTTTAGACCGTGAAAGAGTTGTTTTTACGACGATTTCTTTTAACTTGTGAAGGCTGAATGGTTTAATTTGAGTTTCTCGTTCGGTTATTGCCTTTTGAAGACGCTAGTAAGGTAAAAATCAAATAAACTGGCTACTCGGCTATTTTCGAAACGCCATCTTAACCGAACTTTTTAATCTTTTTTTATGTCGGCTACTCTTAAGGCGAAGTAGTAGGTCAATGCAGCCTTTTGGAAGCCTCAAGGTATACGCAAAATAATAATAATAATAATAATACCTTGGACACCTTTTACACACATTGATCTAGCCCCAAACTAGGATTCCCTGTATCTTGGGTACTAGACAACGATATATATACTTATATAGAGAAATATTATACTTAGATAGATAAACAACCATGACTAGGGTACAAACATCCGTTCTCATCAAACAAACATTTGCCCCCACCGGGACTCGAACCCGGGACCCTTGGTTTCGTAGGCAGCGTCACTACCGACTCGGCCATTCGGGTCGTCGAAATAGGAGCATTAAAGTAGTTATTTCTTTATACTAGCTTGTTGAGGATTTGTGCACATTATAAAGTAATTTCATTATTTTTGCTCGATAGAAAAGTCTCCCGAAGTTATCACAAAATCTGTACACAAATTGAAATTCGGTGCGAAATTATAAAAATATATATAAGTGATATTTTTTTTAAATTTCGCACCGGATTAGATTTTTTTTGATTATTTATACAACACAATATTTTGCATAACTTGAGATGTACAAGCCTTTTGGCCTACTGCGTTGCCTTAATAACAAAGCGTAAGTGATCTCGTTCGAAACCCTATGAATTGTCTTAGAGCGGTTTGGAAAAAACGTTTTATAAGTATTTTTAGGGTTCCATGACTTAAAAGGAAAAAAGCAACCCTAATAGGATGACTTCGTCGTCCGTCTGTCAAGACACTTTTCATCAAGAACGCGTGGAGATTTTATAAAAGTATCAATTACTCAGGTCTTTGGTCTCAAACTTATCAATTTTGAAACTTATAGGTAGACCCAATCAAAAGATACAGCCATTGAAGTCACAATTTTGCTGAAATTGCTTGGTATTCGCAAGGAAATCAAAACCTATAGAACTTCCCGTTGACCTAGAATTATCAAATTTGACATGAAGAAAGGTCTTTTACTAGTAGCATAAGTAAAGGAAAAAATCAGAAAACTGTAAATTTCTGTCGGTCTGCCCGTCTGTCAGTCTGTCCGTCTGTCAAGAAACTTTTCCTCAGGAGCACGTGGAGGTGTGAAGTTTAAATTAATATCAATTACTCAAGTCTGTTGTCTGTTGTCTCTTGCATTTATGACTAAAAGATACCGCCTTTATGACACAGTTTTGCTGAATTTGCTTGATATCAAGGGAATTAAAATCTATAGGGTACTTCCCGTTTACCTAAAATCATAAAGCATGGTCTTATAGCACAAATAAAGAGAAAAATCCGAAAAAGTATATTTGCAGTTAGGCATATATAACAAACAAAATTGGTTACAATATATAGCTATACATACTGTACAAGCGGAAGCGTCTGTAAAAGCGTGATAGACGAACCAATTAAGTATATACTATCATATATTACTTATACGGAACGCATGGTGCGCGAGTCAGACTCGCACTTCACAGTTTCTTTTATTTCTATTCCACCAATAACCCCTTTCATCATATGGGTGGGGTTAAACGTGGGTTAAACTTCCTTTGTTTTTTTGTATTTGTCAGTGGTAAAGGTATTGTGATTGACGTTTAGATTGTTTGCGCTTTTCATCCTGTTATCGTTACGTTTAAAAGCTTGCTCCTTGAAAACAAATTTTTACGGATTATTGATTCTGCGGTTGGCCAGATTTTTGTCCTGCCAGAATGCTACCGCGTGTTTCGCCAAACAGAACATACAGAAGGAACTGATAAACTCATCACTTTTTGAAATCGGTCAAATTTTGACAGAAACTTGATACTTCAGAAACTCACTCGCCAGTGACTCGGTACGGTAGCCCGAGTAAAATCATTTAAAACAAATAATTTTAGAGATACCACTTATTTAAGAAAGAGCTGCAGCTAGACAATTTGCGCTTTTTGGTATAGAAGTATTTAGCGCCTGTTCAAAATAAACTAATTAAATAATGAAGGCGAGCTTTCTACTGGCACAATTAACTTTATTATTGCTTTAATTTAACTGAATATAAGGAGCGGAAACACGTCCGTCTCGCGAATAGGTAGATAGAAGCTGACGCGGCCGCGGCGCCTGCGCCGTGGTCCTCTGAGATACCTCCCGCGCCTCGTCTTGATCCCCGCAGGCGTCTGATCACGCAGTGAATGCGTGGACATCCTCCCGGGCGTTGAAAGCTGGTGGTTAGGTAGGCTTTCAAATAGATCAGCCTGAAAGCGGCTCTATTATATTATGTAGGCTTTCGAATAGATCAGCCTGAAAGCGGCTCTATTATATTATGTTATATTATCTTGATACTCAAACATCTTCGTCTTCATTTGTCTCCGATGTTGGAAGAAGGCATAATTTATTTATTGCTCTTCGAATGATGCCTTTAGATGTGGTAACGTCGACGACCCTGCTGACACCATCAGTCCCTGGATACAGGCGAAGTACACGTCCAAGTTTCCACTGTAGCGGTGGCAGGTTGTCTTCCTTCAGGATGACCACGTCGCCGCAGACGAGCTCTCGCTGGGGTGTACGCCACTTGGTGCGCTGCTGCAGCTCGGCAATATACTCGTGGCGCTATCTTTCCCAAAAATGTTGGCGAATTTGTTCGATGAGCTCGTATCTCTTAGGTCTGGTTACCTTCACAGGTACGGTCGAAATAGACATGAGCGTTCTACCGATCAGAAAGTGACCTGGAGTTAATGGATAGGGATCAGTGCAATTTGAAGAGAGGGGGGCTAGCGGACGTGAATTTAGGATTGTTTCAATTTGTATGAACAACGTCGCCAGCTCCTCAAATGTCAAAGCAGCAGTACCAGAAATACGCTTTAAATGAAATTTAGCGGATTTTATTCCGGCTTCAAAGATCCCCCAAAATTAGGTGAATAGGCTGGACTAAAAACGAAATTTATACCCTCAGTGCTGGCGTATTCATATACAGAATGACGGCTGGACTTGAGCAATCTGGCTAACTCATTGCAAGCTCCTACATAGTTCCTTCCACTGTCGCAATAGAGCTCATAGGGTTTACCCCTGCGTGAAATGAATCTTCTAAGGCATTGAATGAAAGCTTGCTTGTGAGTCAAATCGCTCACCAGTTCCAAGTGAACTGCCTTGGTGCTAAGACAGACGAATAAACATAAATAACATTTACTAATTTGATTACCCCGCCCCTTACGACTACTAATCATAAAAGGTCCCGCAAAGTCAGTTCCAGACGAGTAGAAAGGAAAAGCAGAATTAGTACGAGCTTCCGGTAGATGTCCCATGATCGGCTGCACGGTACTCGCGCGCAGTCGCGTGCACGTGACACATCGCTTTGCTATGCGCCGCGCTAGGCATCTACCGCCTATGGGCCAAAATCGATCTCGAACCGAAGCTAAAAGTAACTGCGGACCGGCGTGGAATAATCGTAAATGTTCGTTGGCCATAATTAATTTAGTCAAATTATGTTTTGAATCTAATATTATAGGGTGCCTTTTATCGTATTCAAAACCCGAGTTATCTAAGCGGCCACCCACACGAAGTATGTTTTCCGAATCAATAATCGGCGTTAAAGGTAATAATTTACTTTTCTTGTGCAATATTTTGCCTTGTTTTATTAATATAATTTCATCGTTAAACGTTTCTGATTGGCAAAATTTGATTAAATGATTTAATGAATTAGTTAACTCGTCAGCAGTAAGAGGCCCGCTTAATTTATGATCATTTTTACAGTTGTTAATAAAGCGCAATACGTATGAAAACATTCTATTTAATTTTACCAATCTAGAATAATTATTAAAATCTATAATTTGCTCCGAATCGATTTGAACGGCGGCTACAATAGAAGTGGTTTTTAGTTCTGGTAATTCAGATGAAACATGAGAATGTTGTGGCTATTCAGACGTGACCTTCGTAAGATAAGAAGGGCCTTCCCACCACAAGGAAGAAGAATGTAGGGTCTGAAGGTCCACCCCTCTCGAAGCAAGGTCGGCGGGGTTCATATCAGTAGGAACATGTCTCCACTGCGACCCGCTCGTCAAGTAATTTATTTCGTTCACCCTGTTACAGACAAACATCTTTAAATTCTTTACATCCGTTTTTAACCACCCTAGCACAACCATCGAGTCGGTCCAAAACATTTTGTTAGTAATATTGAAACGAAATGATTGTACAACTTTATTGCAAGGCGCCTAATAACTCCAGCCGGGGTATAGTGGTAGGTTTCACGGGTGCTACCCTGGCCTTTGCGCATAAAAGCCTAACTGTCACTCTTCCGTCAGAACCTATCGAGCGCAAGTAAATACACCCGGCATAGGCGTGCATAGAAGCATCGACAAAACAATGCAATTAAATTGATCTTGGGGACACACATAGAACATTCCTGACAATTTTAATATTCGAAATAAAATGTAAATTATTTATAAAGTTAGACCAAACACGTATCAGGTGTTGTGGTATAGGTTCTTCCCAACTTAATTTTGCCAACCATAATTGTTGCAAAAATATCTTTGATGTAATAATATAAGCTCAAATTAGCCCCAGCGGATCAAATATTTTACAAATAGTTGATATAACAGAACGTTTAGTGTTTTGTTGAGGCGGTGGGATATTTGCCGAAAATTGAATTATATCAGACTTAGGATCATAACTCAATCCCAACACGCTGGACTCCTTAGACAAATCAACTAAATCCTGACTAGAACTATTGTCACTCAAAATTGCTTGCGAACAATTAGTGCGAATTTTTCGTAAAGGGAAACTGGCCGAATCTAAAACTTTCTTTACGTTTTTATAAATATACTGAATTTCGGCTTCTGTCTCGGCCCCTGTATTCAAGTCGTCCATATAAAAATCATCCTTTATTATTGTTGCAATATTTTGATCTGAACACTCTTCAGACAGTTTTAATAAACACCTAGTAGTTATAAATGGCGCGGACGCCATACCGTATGTTACAGTATTTAGTTGTAACACCCTAATATCATCTGATTCATTTTTCCATAAAATCAACTGCAGGTGACGTTGGGATGGACTCAAGGCCACTTGCCTGTACATCTTCTCAATGTCACCTAGCAGTATGAATCGATGCCCACGAAATCTTAATAAAATAGAAAGCAAATCACTCTGAACAACAGGACCGATTCCTTGAATCTGGTTGAGTGATTTGCTAGACGATGTTTTCGCCGACGCATCGAAAACTACTCTAAGCTTAGTTGTTTCACTCTTATCACGAATCACACAATAGTGAGGTAAATAACAACCGAATAAAGGTCGAGTTATTTCACTAAGATGACCTAATTTACGATACTCATTAATAAAATCACTATAGGACTGTTTTAATTCTAAATTTTTATTTAACTTGCATTCCAAATTAAGTAAACTCCTTTTTGCTAAGTAGAACGAATCACCGAGTTGACTCTCGGGTTCCTTAAATGGCATGGTAACGCAGAATCTACCATCAGGTAAACGGGTAGTATTTTCCAAAAAATTGTTCTCACAAAATTGCTCCTCTAACGATAATGTTTTTGCTTCGTATGACAATTCCTCAATTTCCCAAAATTTCTTTAAACTATTATCTATGTCTGCAATTTGTGTAAAATTACAAGATATAATATCTTTAATGCGTTTAGTAAAACCCACTGGGCCGGCCACTAACCACCCCAGCTGGGACTCTTGCAAAGTCGGCATATTCGTACCTAACTTTATCTGATTAGGCATAATTACTTTCCAAAACATATCACTTCCCAATAAAACATCAACCTGGGAAGGTTTAAAGAATCGGGAATCGGCTAATGTAATATTGGTAGGTATATTTATTAGGTCTGGATTAATTTCTATACTAGGTAAATTGCCTGTTATAGTTGGCACTACCAAACAAGACAAATTACATGAAAATGTATTTATACATGAATTTAATTTGATCTTGCAACTTCCGTTAATGTTAGTCTTCATATTGTTTATACCGTGGACTTTAACCGTTTCGCAATCATTCCGACTGAACCCTAATTTATTAAAGATATTATCAGTTACAAATGAGGACTGGCTACCTGTATCTAATAATGCGCGCGCGATAACCTTTTTATTATTCGATTCATTTTGTATTTCTACCTGCACTGTACACAAGAGCGTATGACTCATTTGTACCGAGGACACACAGCCGTTAAAAAATTCGGAAGCGGCTGATTTGCTCGAAGTACTGTCTTGCGGGTCTGTATTATTAGATTTATGCAGCAAGGTGTTATGTTTGCCTTTGCACTCCTTGCAAGAACCCTTAAGACGGCATTGATAATAATTATGTCCAGCGCGTAAACAAATACTGCATAATTTAAATTTTGATGCCTCACGAACCCTGTCGTTATAACTCATTTCTTTAAACTGTGGACACTCATGAACGAAATGATTTTGGTTGCATATTACACATAAATAGCTAATAATTGTTGGTGGTTGTGAAGCTGTAACAAATGACTTTGTTGATTTATTCTGGAAGTGACTAACACTCGGTTTACTATCACACTTATTAAAATAAGTCGTTTCTAAAATATCTGCGTGGTTCCGTAAAAATGTGAAGAAATCATCTAGTGTAGGTAAGTTAGTAATACCATTTTTATGCTCCTCCCACTTTCTAAGCGTATTGGAATCTAACTTTGCGGAAACCATAAATATAATTAAAACGTTCCACTTATCTGTAGGAAGTCCTAATGTTTGCAAGGACCTCAGATTTTTTGACAAATGATCTATTAGAAATCTTATGGACTTGAAAGATTCTTTCATCATTGGCTCAATACTTAATAATGACTTGAGATGATTGTTTATTAATATGTTGGTATTGTTATACCTGTCACACAAAGTTTTCCAAGCATTTTCATAATTATTTGTGGTAAACTCTATGGACCTTATCACGACAGCGGCACCACTTTCTAAACTTGACCTCAGATAATGAAATTTGTTTATCATTGGTATCGAGTCATTCGAATTAATCAGCGAGTCAAATGTATCGCGGAACTCTAACCATTTAAGATAGTTGCCATCGAATTTTGGCAAAGAAATGGTGGGCAATCGGACAGACTTGACATTATGAGAACATTGGCTCGCTGACTCATCCTCTTGGACTCCCGGTTTTCCACCAGAAGACGTCGGTGACTCAATAATTACTTGAGCAGCAGATATAAGCGAAAAAAATTGCGATTCTATCAATTCTCTCTCATTTAATTGTACATCAATATCATCTGAAGCCAACTCAATTACCGACTGCAACTTATCAAACTCAACTAGTAACAATTGAAACTTTTCGGAGCGCAAAGATAAATCTTTTATTTGGTTGCTAGTAATTTTTTCTAGATCAATTTGTTGGTAAGTTGTTAAATGATCTCTAAACTTAGTAAGCCTACCCTTAATTATGCTTCGCTTCTTTAATTGCTCTTTTAGATCCATTTTTCAGTTAATTAGTAGGAAACAACAAAGAAACGCGAATAAAATGCAATGAAGACAAATAAACGTTAATGTAGGTAGGTGTGTACCTCAGTCCAACCGTCTCGCGTCGATCGGTTAACTGGCCTAGCAACAGCGCGCACTGACAGTACAATGACACGTATCGTATGTATCTGACCGGTACAATACGGCAGTTGAAAGCAAAGTAGGCAAGCTGTTATGTAATACTTACTCAGGTGTTTCGGACTATAGGCCGATAAAACACTAAGGAAATTGGATGGATAAATTAATCTCATAAAGCGTATATAGAATGTACGTGCTCTTTATAGCAAGCAAGACAACGTAAATAAATAGCACTATAGAGATAAATCATAAACCGTTGAAATTTTAAGATGCGTAACTGCTTGATTATAAGCGCAATAGCCGAGGTGCAAATAAAAATAAGAAGCACGCATAAAGCTAGATGCTATCCTAAAGCACTTTCGGAGCGACAAGCCGCACACACAAATTGAAGCGGAAATTAGGTAGAAAATTAGTATAAAAGGTAAAGGATACTGTTAGGTCACTTTCTCCGGCAATTCTCTCAGAAGTCCGATGTTATTCGACTCGTCTACCTGGTCCCGAAGTCAGCAGATGCAGCAATCCCAACCGATTTCACCTTGTAGTCTCCGTTGAAAATTTGAATTCCGAGTAGCGGTACACCGTAGGTACTCGAAATGTCCAAAGTTCGTCGATTTTAGTCACGGTCGCCAGATGTTCAAAATAAACTAATTAAATAATGAAGGCGAGCTTTCTACTGGCACAATTAACTTTATTATTGCTTTAATTTAACTGAATATAAGGAGCGGAAACACGTCCGTCTCGCGAATAGGTAGATAGAAGCTGACGCGGCCGCGGCGCCTGCGCCGTGGTCCTCTGAGATACCTCCTGCGCCTCGTCTTGATCCCCGCAGGCATCTGATCACGCAGTGAATGCGTGGACACGCCTAAATTATTTTAAGGCGCATGCATCGGTAAAAATGGCTAGTCGATTCGTGGTGGTTGAATTTTCGGACACAACCATTTTTTTTTGTTTTACAGTCACATACTTTGCTTCTGGCCCCACACTAGGATATTAAAATAGAGATCATAACAGCTCACACTGCAACATGGCTGTTATGTCATTCGCTGCGGCAGAACAGTGCGAAGATTGAGTATTTTAACCCGACTGCAGCCGAAAAAGGAACGTTTTGTGTTGGACCTGTATGCATAGATACAAATATGTCTGTTACTGGATTCCTTCGTAAATGTGATCGGATTCGTCTTGATAGCGCGCGCGAGTGGCATTGGGTACCACATTCTAAAAGTTGTCTAGTCATTAAATTTAGATTTACCGTCGTTGTCACTGACTTCCTTTTTTTTTTTTTGTGCCAAGAAGTGTGAACGTCGGCGGTTCACCGAGCTGAAGTTAATTGGGGTCGATCTAACCTGGTCTGTGCTTCGGTCCCGTCAACCTCCTGTCTCTCTGCAAGGCCCGGGTGCACCCTAGGCTCTTCTTGGTAGACAGGTTCTTCAGCCAACCAGGTATGACTGGCGGGTCAGCTTCAATGAGCACAGTGTTCCAACACAGGTTATGTTACGTGGTAAAAACAATCGGGGCACGAAAATGCGAACTTTATCTGGTTCGAGAAACAATAACACACTCAGCTATATTAACAATCCTGAGGGAAACACGAATACATTCCAGATGGCCTGCGATTTAATTTCAATACCCTAACCAAAACGCGTTTACATTGCGAGGGCTTTCGTCTGTCAGTTGTCAAAAAACTGCCCGGTTGGCAGCTAACGTCAAATTCAAAATGGCCGTTCAGAAACCATCGATCGAATATCGATTTGGAATCGAACAATCACCCGCCCGGACAGGCACCCACCTGTCCCCTAATCTACGGGCAGCCGAGACAACGTTGCTACCGCTCGTTTTAGAACCGAGCCTCCTACTAGAACCTCTGCAGACCGGGGGGTCCCGTCCTTGCCAGGGAACAAGTTAACAATGCGCCCCCTGCGCCAACGTAGTGGCGGTAGGTTAGCATCCTTAACCAGAACGAGGTCACCAACACTAGGGGGGCTAGTTTTGTCAGTCCACTTAAGGCGCTGTTGTAAGATATGCAGATACTCGAGCGACCAACGCTTCCAGAAATTCTGAGTAAACTGCTGCAACATCTAATACCTTGACAACCGATACAATTTCACTCCCTCGAAGGGGTGCTCGGGCAACGCGTTAAGTGGCTGTCCTATCAAGAAATGGCCTGGGGTCAGAGCCTCCAGGTCATTTGGATCCGAGCTGAGCGGACACAACGGTCGCGAATTGAGAACGGCCTCGATCTTACAAAACAATGTCGCGAGCTCCTCAAAAGTCAGCGCGGTCTGACCTACTATACGCCCCAAGTGCGTCTTAGCTGACTTAACTACGGCCTCAAAAATCCCACCCCAGTGGGGGCAAATCGGTGGGCTGAAGGTCCACTGTATACCCCGACGGGAGAGGGCCGTTCCAATAGCCACTTTATTTATTCAAAAAGTTGACTATCTCTCGTAGGTATCGTTCCGCACCGATGTAGTTAGTGCCGTTATCAGAGCGGATCAAAGTTGGAAGTCCCCTTCGAGAAACAAACCTATCCAAACAAGCAATGAAAGCCTCTGTCGAGAGGTCAGCAACGAGCTCAAGATGTACCGCCTTGGTGGATAAACAAACAAACACACATAGGTACGCCTTGTATTGCCTAGCGGTACGCAATCGTGAACTCTTCACCATAAACGGTCCTGCAAAATCCGTACCAACACCTGAAAACGGTCTGACCTCATTCACAAGATCAGGGGGCAAGTCCCCCATGAGAGGTTGCATCGTGGCAGCCTTAAGTCGATAACAAGGCATGCACCGAAACACGATGTTCCGTATGACACGGCGGGCAGATAAGATCCAAAACTCCCGCTGGAGCGTGGCCAACAACGCGTTACAGCCGGCATGCGCGTTTTTAATATGACGATCAGTCACCAGCAATTCAACTAACTGTCCCCCCTTGGGGAGCAGAAGTGGGTGACGAGCCGAATACGACAGATTCGCATTGCGCAATCTCCCTCCTACCCGAAGTAACCCGGTCGAATCAACAAAGGGGTTGAGACGCGCGACGGCTCCCTTCAATTTCGAACGTCCACTTCGTATAATCTCCAATTCTGCCCCAAACTTCGAGGACTGTAACAACCGGACCAAATTCAACAGCGACTCGTTTCGCTCTGCCGGAGTCAGAATAGGGTTCAACGTTCGCTGATCGCGAGGAGTACGACAATTTCGAGCGAATCTCCTAATCCAAGTGGACACGTTTATCAACTTGTCAAGTGAGCTATACCGGTCCAGCAGAAACCCGGCGTCAGGGTCCTCAGCCTTCTGGGTAACATGCACGGCCGCTCTGGGGCCATGATCCGAAGATACTACCACATGGCTGTGGGGCCAGTCCGATTCTCTCTTGGCAAGCCAGGGTGGTCCCCACCACAAATGGTGTCTAACGAGTTCAGGAGCCCGACATCCCCTGGATGCACAATCAGACGGGTTCAATTCTCCTGGTACATGTCTCCAGGTCAGTGGGACCTCAGACGACACAATCTGGGAGACACGGTTCGCAACAAAAACCTCTAAGTTATGGACCGAAGCCTTCAGCCAGCACAAAACAATCTGGCTGTCCGTCCACGCGTACACCGTATCCTCCAAAACCACTGACCCACGCAACACTGTTAGAGTGTGATTCAAAAGTTTGGTCAAAAGAGCAGCCCCGGACAGTTCCAGTTTTGGAATCGTCATCCTTGTCCGAATAGGCGCTACCTTGCTTTTTGCCAAAACCAAACGCACGTCGACCTCCCCGGTGGAGGTGACGGTTCGCAAATAAACCGCTGCCGCAAACCCTCGTTCAGAGGCATCACAAAACCCGTGAAGGGTTGCCCTGTAATCCCCAGCAGGGACCAATTTCCTCGGCAGCGATACATTATTTATGTCCGATAGCGAGGTGAACATTCGCGTCCAATCAGTCAACAAATCACCTGAGAGGTGGGTGTCCCAGGTCAACTGAGCCGCCCATAGCCTTTGCATAAAACATTTGAGAGCAAAGGTGACTGGAGAAATCCATCCATTCGGGTCGAACGTTCTCGCAATCGTTGACAGTACTGACCGCTTCGTCCAGGCCTTCGGTGTTTCTAAAACCACCCGATAGGTAAACTCATCATGGACGGGCCGGTACTGAATTCCAAGCACTGACAACATGTTAGGGTTGTCAGGATTCTCAAAAACGTGCGGGTCTTGTTGAAACTCATCTGGGAGACCAGCCATCAACTCAGGGGAGTTGGACATCCACTTGCGTAGTTCATAGCCGCCTCGTTCCAGCAATTGAATGAGCTCGTCACGTCGGTCCAGAGCTTCCTCTACACTGGCTGCCCCTGTGCAGACGTCATCGACGTACAAATCTTGCTCCAGGATAGCGGCGGCTCTAGGATAGCTCACACGGTCACGCAACGCCAACTCCCGCAGGGTACGCATCGCCAAATACGGGCTAGACCGTAACCCATTCGTGTTCGTGTTTAACTCATAGACCTTGACTGGCTCGGCCGCGGACTCACGCCAAAGTATCAACTGATACCTTCTGTCAGCCGGATGAATTACCGTTTGCCTAAACATCATCCGAATGTCTGCGACAAATACAATCTGGTGCCTCCGAAAGCTCGTGAGAATATCCAAAATATCACGACTCAACTTGGGTCCCGAATGTAGACACTGATTCAGGGACATCCCGTTCGAGGTAGGTGCTGACCCATCAAAAACAACTCGAATCTTGCCGGTAGGGGTTCGTAGGACGGCATGGTGTGGAAGGAAACAATGATCCTCAGATCTCCAGTCCACACCCGATACCGACATGTGTCCTAACGACTCATATTCCCTCATGAAATCAACATATTTTTGTTTAAATACGGCGTCCCTTGTCATCCTCTCCACGCTCCATCGACATCAATCTCGTCTCAGCCATCTTCCTAGATTCTCCTAGTGGCGGTCGATCGGCCCCGAAAGGCAGTCGAGTTACAAAACGACCAGAACGAAGGCGACCAGTACTATTCTGGTAAAACAACTCGCACTGTTCTTCGTCTGCGTCGACTCGACGAACGGTGGGAGGTTCCTCTATCTCCCAGAAACGTTGGATAACGTCTGACAACGCTGAGCCAATAAGTATGCCATCTGACTCGGCAGGCCTAACCATTGGCAATGCCGGACCCATGATCACGTGACCAAACTTAGTATCCACAGCAATCAACCCGTCCGGCTGAAGAACTCGCCGATCCGACAACAGAAACCTACCCAGAACGTCTGCTCCCAGTAGCAGGTCGACCGGGGCTGGAGTGTCAAAATCGGGATCCGCCAACTTGAGTCCTGATGTCAGGAATCGAACGGCCGGATTCAACTTCACCAAGGGGTGTCTGCCCATGACATGCGTCATTACTAAAGCTTGCACGGATGTTTTTGTCAAAATGTCATAACGTGGAGAGAACGTGATCACCGATTGACCAACTACATTCGTAACCGTAACATTCCCCACGCCCCGTATTGATTTATTATACCTATTTACCTTGAGGCCCAACCATTTTGCTAAATCATTCGATACAATGCAGCCCTGAGTTCCAGAATCTAATAGGGCGCGAACGTATGTTGGGTTGCCCGCCAAATCCCAAAAAAGCACAGAGGCGATCGGTAACACCACCGTCTCCGGTTGGGGGGCAACAAATGATTGGGCCGCAAATTCCTAGCGAGGACCCCCGGGGCCCCACTGTGCCTGTAACCGATCAGGTATGCAGCTATACGCCAGAGGGTCCCATTGTACAAATGGCCCACGAGCCGGTTCCATTCCCAACCTACGATTCCCCGTAAAGGGGGGTGGGCGTGAATTCAACCGTGGCCGCTCCATGAGCGGGGGGGACATCACATGTGACCGACGAGGACGAGGCGACGAGCGGGGCGACAACTGAGGCGGCGTCCGAACCGCACCCGCATAGCTCGAAGGTGTCCCATGACACCCGCCCGTTACGGCCTGCTCAACACACCCAATGTCCCGCTGGGTCGGATGCTGAGTCGCAACCGAAAACTCAGGGCCCCCATGTAATGGTCCTGAGTGCGGCCCTGCACCCTGGTACTGCCCTGTGCACGTGGGGACGTTGGCCCCTGAGTTGCGCTCCGAGTCGCAAACGAATTCTCAGGGCCCCATGCCGTGTCACCCTAAGTACGGCCCTGTGGAGACTGTTGGCCGGACCGGTTCATGCACAACAGATTGTTGTGGGGCCCACCACAATATCCGCACATTTGTGTGCGCGTGCAGTCCCTAGCCGTGTGTGGCCCGAGGCACAGGAAACACCAGCTCCGCTGCTTGGCCATCCGGCGCCGTCCCTGAACCCTAAATTCCCCGAACTTATTGCAATTGGCCACAGCATGGCCAATCTGCCTACAACATGGGCAGGTCTCACCATGTGGGGTCAATTCACTCACAGTCCCATACGACTGCCGGTTGGTGCGGTCCTTCCTCGTCGGAGGGCCCCTACTCACAGCGCTCCCGGCAGCTCTCTGTGGCTCCGAAGGATGGGTGACCGTCAACCCCAAATTCTCTGCCCGTCGAGCCTCCTCTTCCAAGAATCCGACCAAGTCGGAGAAGGCGGGCAGGTCCTCGGCCGACCTCCCGTGAGACTGTTCGAAACGAGTCTGCACGTCAGCGGGTAGGCGAGAAAGTACAATGTACAACAGTAGGTACGACCATTCACCAACCGGAAGTCCAAGATTCTCTAGAGCCTTGGTGACGGACAACAATGGGTTCAAAACCTCCGTCTGTATGGCCCCGACCTTGTTCACAACCGGGATACTAAACAAACGGTTCAGTTGGGCATCGGCCAACCTCCGTTTGTTATGGTAACGTCTGACCAACAATTGCCTGGCCGTTTCATAGTTACCCTCCGTAACTGTCAAATGAGCGACCAGCTCCCTAGGCTCACCCCTCAATGCTACCACCAGCTGAGCCATCTTGACAGACTTGGTAATGTCCGATCGCATGTGCACCAAACTGTCGAACAGATTAATGAAGCTCATCCATTCACCGGACACGCCGTCAAAAGTAGGCTTAGTTATGGCAGGTAACCTGGACCCCGATCCCTGAAGCGGCAGAGGTGCTTCAATGTCACCACCATGGCTGGACTCGCGCTGTCTACGTATGTCCGCAGCCTTCTGCGTGATAGCAGCTGCCATATCCATACATTGATCGACATCCCCTATCAACCGTGACAGCCTGTCAGGTGCGCAACCATCAACTGATTCCGCCTGCGCGGACAATTCGAGCACCCTATTGTAACGTTCCTTAACGTCCATAGACCGCTCCAATACCACATCATGCCTATCTAAACGGTCTATCAGACCGTGTGCGGAGGAAAACCATCTGAGTTCCTTAGAAACACCCTTCTGGATTTCAGATAACGACATGATCGGAACGAGACTTACTCACAATTTGCAGTAACTCAATTTTATTGGACCCTCCAGTCTACAACCCAAACGAGGGAACCCTAAACCACAACTTAAACAATGTTGTTTTCCTTAAACAATAGGAACCGAGTTTTATATCTATATAAATTCTGTAAATAACAATTTAGTCTCCCTTTATCACTACAACACACACAGATAGTCAATATTAGTTCAAGTTATAAATTGCTATAAACTGAAAACAATGTAATAGCCTGCTATCAATAGATGTAACTACCTATGTTAACCAAAACATTCATTCAATAGCATTACTAGACCACTAATAGATTGACTAACTGGTAATTCAATGCAAATTTCAATTCAATATCTGTCTGTCTACTACCAGCAATAGACTTATAGCTTACAATACTACCAATCTATGTGGATACAGGAACAACCAAGTTACTTAACCGCCTATACCTACAGATTGATAGTCCCAAATCGTGCCTTCCTGGAGCCCTTGACGGCTGCAAATCTCAGGAAGCCACGCTCTAGCTACCAAAATGTTCAGGCTTCTCAGCACCTAATGACCTCGTAGGGGCCCATCAGCTACGAGGTAGCGTAACGATCAGTTGCCAAGAAGTGTGAACGTCGGCGGTTCACCGAGCTGAAGTTAATTGGGGTTGATCTAACTTGGTCTGTGCTTCGGTCCCGTCAACCTCCTGTCTCTCTGCAAGGCCCGGGTGCACCCTAGGCTCTTCTTGGTAGACAGGTTCTTCAGCCAACCAGGTATGACTGGCGTGTCAGCTTCAATGAGCACAGTGTTCCAACACAGGTTATGTTACGTGGTAAAAACAATCGGGGCACGAAAATGCGAACTTCATCTGGTTCGAGAAACAATAACACACTCAGCTATATTAACAATCCTGAGGGAAACACGAATACATTCCAGATGGCCTGCGATTTAATTTCAATACCCTAACCAAAACGCGTTTTCATTGCGAGGGCTTTCGTCTCTCAGTTGTCAAAAAACTGCCCGGTTGGCAGCTAACGTCAAATTCAAAATGGCCGTTCAGAAACCATCGATCGAATATCGATTTGGAATCGAACACTCCCGTTATTCAACGATGTCCACTTGTGGCCCAAGAGAATTTATTTCCGAAGCTTTGTTCATTCCAAGTACAAAGTAATAGACAGGGGCATTGGTGTGTCTGCTGGTACGAAGCCTATCACATCTTAAATGTCTAGTACACCCTGTACATACCAATGCAAACTGACCAGCTTTAATTGTAAAAGCGTAAAAACTTCCGTAAACTGTGTGAGAAGATTATGTCAAACATCAGACATTGTCGCGCTGCAGGAAACCTGGCTTCTTCCTCACGACATTCCTTCACTAGGCAACATAGATAGTGACTTTGCCTACTTCGGGAAATCAGTTGTAGACACTTCGGCGGGTATTCTTCGTGGCAGGCCATACGGAGGTGTCGCGTTGTTGTGGAAAAAGTCGCTTTTTCCCTCGGTATCTGTTATAACCTGTGATAGTGAGCGGGTCGCCGCAATCAAAATAGTGATCCAAGATCGTTCTATAGTTGTGTTTTCCGTGTACATGCCTACTGACAAGGCCGAGATCCTTGCTGTGTTTACGTCGTGTTTGAGTGAGATTCTGGCAATAATTGAGGTAAACAATGCGGACACCGTGTTTATCCTCGGGGATTTCATTGCGCATCCAGGTGAGCCTTTTTTTAATGAACTTATTGACTTTTGTACAGAGCAGTCATGGTCTACGGTGGACGTGGAACTGTTGCCAACGGACTCGTACACGTTTGTAAGTGAAGCACACGGGTGCAAAAGATGGTTGGACCATACAATAGTGACTAGTGCCGCGCGTCAGACTGTACTCAGTGCCAGTAAACTTTATGATAGTTACCCGTCAGACCACATACCTATACAACTTGAATGTAACTTTAGTTTAGTGAAACCAAAATTACCTACCATTCTTTCTAGTTATAATAAGGTGAAGTGGGGTGTTCGGGACTCGGATCAAATTATGAAATATCAAGATTTTTGTAATTCTAAGCTGAAAAATGTTGACTTTCCGACTGAATGTATTCACTGTGCTGATTCATATTGTTCAGACTTACATCATAAGCATGTTTTAGATAAGTTGTATGCAAGTATTATTGGTATACTGGTTGAAGGAGCTAGTGTCAGTTATCGTGACCTACCAGGCAAAAGGCGTAAATATATTGCTGGCTGGAACAGACACGTAGCAGACGCTCACAGGCGGGCCCGTCTCTGTTTTCAGACATGGAATTTGTACGGGAAACCCAGTTTTGGTCTAATTTATCAGGAAATGTGTGAGTCCAGAAAATTGTTTAAACATAAATTAAAATGGTGTCAGAATAACGAGCAACAAATTAAAATGGACATTATTGCAAAACACCATAGGGACAAAAACTTTTCAAATTTTTGGAAGTCTACTAATAAATTAAATCCGAAGGCGAGTCTTCCTGTGAGCGTGGCTGGCGTGCATGATCCGACCGATATAGCGGAGGCCTTTCGCACTCACTTCAAAGTAGAATCGCCTTTAGGAGCAGCGTCCTCGCGCGTGCCCGATGCTGCGGAAATGGGGCTCACCGGGGATCTTAATGTTAGGTTCACTGCTAAAGAGGTTCAAACAGTGATTAAAAATATGGTTCGAGGAAAATCCCCTGGACACGACAACCTCAGCATCGAGCACTTGCAGCATGCTGGGTTCCATGTAGGTAGGGTACTAGCGATGTTTTTTAGTCTGTGTATAAGTCACTCTTACTTGCCTAATGACCTTATGTACACGCTGGTTATTCCAATTGTCAAAAACAAAACTGGAGATGCTTCTGATTTAAATAACTATAGGCCCATCTCTTTGGCAACGGTCGTTGCAAAAGTGCTGGACAGTTTGCTTGATAAACAGTTAGATAGGCACTTGACATTGAATGACTATCAGTTCGGGTTCCGGTGCGGACTCTCAACGGAAAGTGCTATCTTCTGTCTCAAGCAGACTGTTCAGTACTATACCGCCAGGAATACGCCAGTTTTTTCATGTTTCTTAGACTTGTCTAAAGCATTTGATTAAGTCAACTACAACATACTCTGGGCGAAAATGCGGAATGAAACGAGTGTACCGCCAGAAATAACTCGTTTGTTTGGATTCTGGTACAGTAACCAAAACAATTGTGTCGGGTGGGCGGGGTCATGCTCTGGTGCATACAGACTGGACTGTGGTGTGAGACAAGGGGGGCTCACTTCTCCTAAACTTTTTAATTTGTATGTAAATGACCTGATCGAGGAGCTCAGCAGCACTAGAGTTGGATGTCATATAGACGGACAAAATATTAATAACATCTCTTATGCTGACGATATGGTGTTGCTGAGCCCATCGGTCGGTGCGCTATGTGCACTGTTGCGTATTTGTGAGTCCTATGCGGAGGCCCATGGGCTCAGGTACAACGCGAAAAAGAGTGAGCTAATGGTTTTCAAGTCAGGCACGAGAACATACTCTGACCTGCCTCCAGTCTACATTAATAATTCTCCTCTGAACAGGGTTAAGAAGTTCAAGTACCTGGGCCACTGGGTCACCGATGACCTCAAAGATGTCTGTGACATTGAGAGGGAGCGTAGGGCGCTGGCTGTTCGCTGTAACATGCTGGCTCGCAGGTTCGCTCGTTGTAGTAAAGAATCAAAATTAACATTGTTCAGGGCATACTGCCAGTCTTACTACACGTGCAGCCTGTGGGTCAACTATTCGCAGGGTGCATACAGCGCCCTACGTATTCAGTACAACAATGCATTTAGGGTGGTGATGGGCCTGCCGCGGTACTACAGCGCCTCAGGCATGTTTGCGGAGGCAAGGGTCGACGGCTTTGCCGCGACCATTAGGAAACGCAGCGCCTCGCTATCGCCAACTCCATTCTTCGCACGTTGGCTGGACGGTGGGACTCGCCGCTGCTGGCTCACTGGGTGAGGCTACACGTTAGTGGGTAGCCTAGGCACTCGTCCTTCTTCCCCTGCCGTGTGTGTGTTTTTATTTTTAAATTTTTTGACATTTTTATTTTGTAATGATTTATTTGAATTTTAATTTTATTTTATTGTTGACATAATGTGTAATTTATTCTATGGGCTTTTATGCCTGCAATAAACGATTATTATTATTATTATTATTATTATTATTAATTAAAAATAATCAACAAGTTAAAAACTTAAAAAACCCGACGTGAAGTTCAAGCCGTAGTTCTTCCTCCCCTGTCGGGATGCGCATGTCGTCTTTGTACAAGACGGTGATGAAACTGTTGCTCTGAGTCTAAAATATAGAAACGTTTGCAAACCCATATCACCATCAAGTACCTACGTCAAATTCAAGTCAAAGTCAACGTTATTTATTACTGTTGATATTTACTCATACTTAGCAAACGTAATTTTCTGCCACTTCTCTACATTGGACCACTGTGGGAAAAGTAGGGCGTAGGAACTCCCACAGAACGATTTTTATGATTTTAGATGTCGTTTAAAAATTATTTGTGCTTAACTAATACAAATATTACAATATTATTATTATTATTATTATACTTTTTTATTTATCAATTTCTTTCAGAGACAAGTTTCCATATTTTAACAAAAACTCAGGAATTATACACAAAACAAGGTATTGAATCTAGAATCATAAAATAAATATGCATACACAGACACAAACACACCCTCACACACATAGGGACATCTTCCCATGCAGCCACACATACACCCTCTTACACACATGCATTACACATCCTTGCTACACACACAATCATGCAAGCAGTACACAAATAGGTACATCATTTTTTATTAGGAGCTAGATGTATACCTACCCAGTGTCTCATAATAGGGCTGTCAATCCTATTTGCCAACACATCGAGAATCGTATTCGGGCTGCCGCGAATACTACTCATTGTTGAGGCAATTCTTTTTCGCAGAATAGCAAAAAAGTCGTTGACTTTCGCCTCTGCGAACATGGTTGATGCGCTACAGAATCGCGGCAGCCCAAAACAATCCCCAATGCGTTATTATATTGAAAACGCAGAGTGCTGTAGGTCCTCTGCTTGTAGCTAACCCACAGGCTGCAGGTGTAGAAGGTTTGACAGTATGCTCCGAACAATGTGAGTTTCTCTTCTCGAGTGGACCGTGCAAACCTGCGAGCCAGCATGTTACATCGAACCGCCAGCGCCCTGCGCTCCCTTTCCATGTCCAGGTCCTCTGTGAGCCGGTCCGTGACCACATGGCCCAGGTTCTTACACTCCGTGACTCTTTGTAAAAGAATGCCAGAGAGCTGGACAGGTGGCACACTCGATGGGGTTTTACAGTCAGCCGTAAAAATTAGCAACTCACTTTTTTTAGCGTTGTACCTAAGGCCATGTGATTCGGCATAAGATCCACAGATCCCCAGTAGCTGTCTTAGCGCTCTGATTGATTATGATTAATTCATTAATTGGTTATGATTAATAAGCAGGAATAAATAGTAACAAAATTGTTAAAAGCAAGGTCTATATTGAGCTAGATTAACCCCCTACAGTCCCGTCATTTAAGTTACCTTAAACATTGTAATATCCCTTTTTCGACAAAGGCGCTTTAACATTATTTTTAGGTTTCTGCAGAGAAACAAGGAACCCTTATAGTTTCGTTAAGTTTTTCTGTCCGTGCTGTAATGGTACACGAGAGTCGGTACATTGGATGCTTCATTCTGCGTGATAGAGGGCTAGCCCAACGCCGCGCTGTTTTGAATACGAGAATCGGTTCAGATAACGTTTGGGGGTTTTGCGTTGCTTACTGGCAAAGTTCGCAAAAAAAAAAAAGACGCGTGGGTTCATTCGTGGAATTTCAGTTCAGGTCAAGTTTTTTTGTCGCATTCCTGCGAGATGTGTAGAGATGAGAGCCGATTTGGCTGCGCGTTGAATAAAATTATGAATAACTAAATAATGAAAGGTTATTACGGAACGGAGAAAGCTATTATGTAGATTGCAAATATACAATTGCGATTGAGGTATGAGATGGAGGGTCTGACACCTCTGGATTGAATATCATTCTAGTGGTCTTTTGCTACGCGCAGCTAGCGGTCGGGTAATGCTTAATTAATCGCAACAGGCTTTTATTGGTCAGCGATCGGCAGATTCTGTGTATCGGCAGTACCAAATGATTTGAGTGATAACCTACGGTTGATCATAGTGAATATGCGTACACACAATTTGTAGAACGGCGGATCTGCATGGCATGGTTGAAATTGGACCCTGTGTAGTTAGTGATAAGAAGCTTCGCTTGGGCAGAGCGTATTTGCAAAGGACGCATGTGGGGCATATGAATGCGAGGGTCTGGGAGGGGAGAGCATTCAGTCTCAGCGTCTAGCTACTGTGACAGTCGCCTCACGAGTTCTAAACAGTTTTGGCTGCCGTGTTACGCGTCAGAACTATACGAATTGGTGATTGCGAAGTTTCAGTGGGTTTTCGTGAGTGTCTGAAGCGCCGAGATTTACCTCGGTTCCTAACCTTTATATCAACCTACCCCTAATTCCAAAACTATCCTTGGGTCGTTAGGAAAGAACTTTTAAGTCAATTTATCTGAGTCTGAGTCTGGGCTTGGAGCGACCCTAAATTCCTTTATCCTTCACCATAGGGTTCCTGGATTGGCTCTTAGGATATTCGCGGGCTAATCCTCTCCTCATTCCTTTAGAGTAGCGAGTTTTGTAATTCCCACACACACACAGTCGTTAAACATTCAAGCACATTCAAATCAAACTCAACCATTTTCGAGTGGTGTCGATAATGGACGTGGTATAACACTAGGTTTTAGACTAGGCTAGACAGGAGTTTAGTTGCGGCTAAACCTAGGTTGTCAGGGCATAGGGAGACTGTTTGATCGATGAGGTTCCGCGGATGGAAATAACAAATTCAGAACAAAGTTAAACCGGTGTCAACACAGATAACATATCCTGTTGATATTTTGACATTTGAGTGTTATCGGGGACGCGCGAAGAGATCAATTTACAGTCTAAAGTTCATTGTTTAGGTCCGGGTAGGTGTTTTGCATTGCCTTGGGTCAGATTGGATTCAAGTTGCATTTTTAAATTAAATGTAAATTTCGCTGGATATCTAATGTGTAAGTTGAGTCGGTATATATGATTTGGCTCAGCCCAGGACGTGCTGCGGCTAGTGGAATTCATAGTTCGGTATTTATCGAATTATGCACTTCGCTATGGTGTGGGTTAGATATCCTAAAACAATAATGCTTGCGTTTCGATAACATCCAGCTCAAATTGCGCAGAGTTGAAGGTTTCAAAACGTTACGGACCTTTTGAGGTAACCGCTAGTTCAGAACCCATTTCGGAACTCAAATCGCAATTGTGTAAACCGGTCTTTTCGGATCGTTATTGCCGTGAATCAAATATATAATTGGAACCACCACAAGCTGCTACTAGCGAGCACATGAAATATAATTGAGTACTCACGTCGTAAAACTACGACGGATATCTATACTATAACTGTAATCGATCACTAAAACTAAAACTAAAACTAAACCAAAAGATGTTCCAATGCGCTCATATATACAAAAACCAGATGGTGCCATCACATAAAATATAACAACGATCGTTTTGGCGCAATACACCGCTGACTGATGCGAATTACCGGCTCGCGGACATATATGCTTTCTCTGTCTAACTTGAAACTGTAACTTTCCGAACCAAGCTTCGTTCGACTATTGTACGCCTAACGGATTTCTCGACGAACGAGAAATTCAGACTTATCATTCTTACTTACAAAACTTACAGCCGAATCGGGTCCTCTCATTTTGGGATAGATAGAATAGACGATCATAGCCACTGTTAGCGGCGGCTACGACCTTAGCCTGGGGCCGCTACAGTCCGTCCGTCCGTATGTCACAGCAACTTTATGCAGAAACTATTAGGACTACACAGTTGAAACTTTATATGTAGATGTATTCAATGAACCCCTTTACGATTTTTGTACAAAAATTTAAATATCAACATAACTCAAGGGGGCATAAATGGAACTGAAACCAAAAAAAAAATTTTTCATCAAACCTCTATGCTTGGGGTGACTGGATCACATAATTACTTGCTGCAAAGGGACCCTTTATGGGCGAGCCCGACTCGCACTTGGGCAATTTGTGTAAAATTACAAGATATAATATCTTTAGTGCGTTTAGTAAAACCCACTGGGCCGGCCACTAACCACCCCAGCTGGGACTCTTGCAAAGTCGGCAAATTCGTACCTAACTTTATCTGATTAGGCATAATTACTTTCCAAAACATATCACTTTCCAATAAAACATCAACCTGGGAAGGTTTAAAGAATCGGGAATCGGCTAATGTAATATTGGTAGGTATATTTATTAGGTCTGGATTAATTTCTATACTAGGTAAATTGCCTGTTATAGTAAGCACTACCAAACAAGACAAATTACATGAAAATGTATTAATACATGAATTTAATTTGATCTTGCAACTTCCGTTAATGTTAGTCTTCATATTGTTTATACCGTGGACTTTAACCGTTTCGCAATCATTCCGACTGAACCCTAATTTATTAAAGATATTATCAGTTACAAATGAGGACTGGCTACCTGTATCTAATAATGCGCGCGCGGTAACCTTTTTATTATTCGATTCATTTTGTATTTCTACCTGCGCTGTACACAAGAGCGTATGACTCATTTGTACCGAGGACACACAGCCGTTAAAAAATTCGGAAGCGGCTGATTTGCTCGAAGTACTGTCTTGCGGGTCTGTATTATTAGATTTATGCAGCAAGGTGTTATGTTTGCCTTTGCACTCCTTGCAAGAACCCTTAAGACGGCATTGATAATAATTATGTCCAGCGCGTAAACAAATACTGCATAATTTAAATTTTGATGCCTCACGAACCCTGTCGTTATAACTCATTTCTTTAAACTGTGGACACTCATGAACGAAATGATTTTGGTTGCATATTACACATAAATAGCTAATAATTGTTGGTGGTTGTGAAGCTGTAACAAATGACTTTGTCGATTTATTCTGGAAGTGACTAACACTCGGTTTATTATCACACTTATTAAAATAAGTCGTTTCTAAAATATCTGCGTGGTTCCGTAAAAATGTGAAGAAATCATCTAGTGTAGGTAAGTTAGTAATACCATTTTTATGCTCCTCCCACTTTCTAAGCGTATTGGAATCTAACTTTGCGGAAACCATAAATATAATTAAAACGTCCCACTTATCTGTAGGAAGTCCTAATGTTTGCAAGGACCTCAGATTTTTTGACAAATGATCTATTAGAAATCTTATGGACTTGAAAGATTCTTTCATCATTGGCTCAATACTTAATAATGACTTGAGATGATTGTTTATTAATATGTTGGTATTGTTATACCTGTCACACAAAGTTTTCCAAGCATTTTCATAATTATTTGTGGTAAACTCTATGGACCTTATCACGACAGCGGCACCACTTTCTAAACTTGACCTCAGATAATGAAATTTGTTTATCATTGGTATCGAGTCATTCGAATTAATCAGCGAGTCAAATGTATCGCGGAACTCTAACCATTTAAGATAGTTGCCATCGAATTTTGGCAAAGAAATGGTGGGCAATCGGACAGACTTGACATTATGAGAACATTGGCTCGCTGACTCATCCTCTTGGACTCCCGGTTTTCCACCAGAAGACGTCGGTGACTCAATAATTACTTGAGCAGCAGATATAAGCGAAAAAAATTGCGATTCTATCAATTCTCTCTCATTTAATTGTACATCAATATCATCTGAAGCCAACTCAATTACCGACTGCAACTTATCAAACTCAACTAGTAACAATTGAAACTTTTCGGAGCGCAAAGATAAATCTTTTATTTGGTTGCTAGTAATTTTTTCTAGATCAATTTGTTGGTAAGTTGTTAAATGATCTCTAAACTTAGTAAGCCTACCCTTAATTATGCTTCGCTTCTTTAATTGCTCTTTTAGATCCATTTTTTAGTTAATTAGTAGGAAACAACAAAGAAACGCGAATAAAATGCAATGAAGACAAATAAACGTTAATGTAGGTAGGTGTGTACCTCAGTCCAACCGTCTCGCGTCGATCGGTTAACTGGCCTAGCAACAGCGCGCACTGACAGTACAATGACACGTATCGTATGTATCTGACCGGTACAACACGGCAGTTGAAAGCAAAGTAGGCAAGCTGTTATGTAATACTTACTTAGGTGTTTCGGACTATAGGCCGATAAAACACTAAGGAAATTGGATGGATAAATTAATCTCATAAAGCGTATATAGAATGTACGTGCTCTTTATAGCAAGCAAGACAACGTAAATAAATAGCACTATAGAGATAAATCACAAACCGTTGAAATTTTAAGATGCGTAACTGCTTGATTATAAGCGCAATAGCCGAGGTGCAAATAAAAATAGAAAGCACGCATAAAGCTAGATGCTATCCTAAAGCACTTTCGGAGCGACAAGCCGCACACACAAATTGAAGCGGAAATTAGGTAGAAATTTAGTATAAAAGGTAGGCGCATGCATCGGTAAAAATGGCTAGTCGATTCGTGGTGGTTGAATTTTCGGACACAACCTTTTTTTTTGTTTTACAGTCACATACATTGCTTCTGGCCCCACACTAGGATATTAAAATAGAGATCATAACAGCTCACACTGCAACATGGCTGTTATGTCATTCGCTACGGCAGAACAGTGCGAAGATTGAGTATTTTAACCCGACTGCAGCCGAAAAAGGAACGTTTTGTGTTGGACCTGTATGCATAGATACAAATATGTCTGTTACTGGATTCCTTCGTAACTGCTCAACGGCAAATCCGATCTAAATAAATGAAACGTGATCGGGTTCGTCTTGATAGCGCGCGCGAGTGGCATTGGGTACCACATTCTAAAAGTTGTCTAGTCATTAAATATAGATTTACCGTCGTTGTCACTGACTTCCTTTTTTTTTTTTTTTTGTATCTTAACAGTCAGTCTGCGCGCGCGCGTCATAGTGCGCGGGTGTCTGTCATCGCGATAACGATGTCGTCGCCGAACATAGTGAAGCGCACGAATTGCAATATTGTTATCGACGAACTCCTGGCCTTCATGCAAAATAAGCAGGATGTTATGGATGAAAATAGCCTCATCCAGATCTGTTCCTCGTCGTTCTCGGCCGAGGAGATAGTGCGCTCGAAGACGTTGCTGTTTGAATCTTTGCCAACGGACAAGAGAAAAATCAATCGTAAAGGCGACAACAAGCACCACCGCGACCTTCAGGACATGATCTCCGTGTTAAGGGTAACGAAGACCGACGAAGTGCCGCTTTTTGTTGCCCACAAGCTGGAGAAATTGCCCCCCGTGTTGTTCGATCATGTGGATGTGACTCCGCTTTTAAAGGATCTGCTCAAGATGAAGCAAGACTTAAATATTATAAAGGATAACTATGCCACAAAAACAGAGATTGGTGAAATACGTGAGAATCTTCAGCATCTCAGGTCGGATTCCTTGGTGAATACGGATTTTGTCAATACTCGTCATCGTGGTGCTTATTTAGACAGCGGCCCCATGGGTCTGCTGTCAAACCAGTGTTTGTCCACGGACGGTAAAGGTGGGCTTTTGCAACCGACTTGGCGGTCCATTTCGTATTCCACAGCGTCCCCATTTTTTCAAAATGTTGAAAAAACCAGCAAAGGAGCCAAGGAAAATATCGTCCTACCCTCAAATAGCTCGCCAATCAGCGAGCCGTTGGTTTCATCACCACCGCCGCGTCGCGACCAGCCTGCCACCAGCGCTGTGCCGCACGCACACATAGACAGCAGCGAGTCGGCGGATATTCAATCCAGTTCGCCGCCTCAGACAATAGTCTCAACAGCTGATTGCCCTGTGGCTGTGGAAGGGGTAGCTACGTTTTCGGAGGCTGTCAAGTCATGTCCGCACGATGAAGGATGGATGCAGGTGGTGAAGAAGAAGAAGAAATCCAAGTCGAGGTCTAAGAACCGTTTCTTGGGTCAGGCGGGGCAAGCAAATGTGGAACCCGACGGTTTGTTTAAGGCAGCCGATCCCAAAGTTCCTTTGTTTATCACCAATGTTCACAATGATACGAAGACAAAGAATATTGCGGACTACATCTTCAGGAAGACGCAAGAAAAAGTATATTTACGACAAATTGACATACAGGGTGATGACTCAGAGCACAAAGCATTCAAGATGTATGTAAACAGAAATAAACTCCCGTTATTCAACGATGTCCACTTGTGGCCCAAGAGAATTTATTTCCGACGCTTTGTTCATTCCAAGTACAAAGTAATAGACAGGGGCATTGGTGTGTCTGCTGGTACGAAGCCTATCACATCTTAAATGTCTAGTACACCCTGTTCATACCAATGCAAACTGACCAGCTTTAATTGTAAAAGCGTAAAAACTTCCGTAAACTGTGTGAGAAGATTATGTCAAACATCAGACATTGTCGCGCTGCAGGAAACCTGGCTTCTTCCTCACGACATTCCTTCACTAGGCAACATAGATAGTGACTTCGCCTACTTCGGGAAATCAGCTGTAGACACTTCGGCGGGTATTCTTCGTGGCAGGCCATACGGAGGTGTCGCGTTGTTGTGGAAAAAGTCGCTTTTTCCCTCGGTATCTGTTATAACCTGTGATAGTGAGCGGGTCGCCGCAATCAAAATAGTGATCCAAGATCGTTCTATAGTTGTGTTTTCCGTGTACATGCCTACTGACAAGGCCGAGAACCTTGCTGTGTTTACGTCGTGTTTGAGTGAGATTCTGGAAATAATTGAGGTAAACAATGCGGACACCGTGTTTATCCTCGGGGATTTTAATGCGCATCCAGGTGAGCCTTTTTTTAATGAACTTATTGACTTTTGTATTGAGCAGTCATGGTCTACGGTGGACGTGGAACTGTTGCCAATGGACTCGTACACGTTTGTAAGTGAAGCACACGGGTGCAAAAGATGGTTGGACCATACAATAGTGACTAGTGCCGCGCGTCAGACTGTACTCAGTGCCAGTATACTTTATGATAGTTACCCGTCAGACCACATACCTATACAACTTGAATGTAACTTTAGTTTAGTGAAACCAAAATTACCTACCATTCTTTCTAGTTATAATAAGGTGAAGTGGGGTGTTCGGGACTCGGATCAAATTATGAAATATCAAGATTTTTGTAATTCTAAGCTGAAAAATGTTGACTTTCCGACTGAATGTATTCACTGTGCTGATTCATATTGTTCAGACTTACATCATAAGCATGTTTTAGATAAGTTGTATGCAAGTATTATTGGTATACTGGTTGAAGGAGCTAGTGTCAGTTATCGTGACCTACCAGGCAAAAGGCGTAAATATATTGCTGGCTGGAACAGACACGTAGCAGACACTCACAGGCGGGCCCGTCTCTGTTTTCAGACATGGAATTTGTACGGGAAACCCAGTTTTGGTCTAATTTATCAGGAAATGTGTGAGTCCAGAAAATCGTTTAAACATAAATTAAAATGGTGTCAGAATAACGAGCAACAAATTAAAATGGACATTATTGCAAAACACCATAGGGACAAAAACTTTTCAAATTTTTGGAAGTCTACTAATAAATTAAATCCGAAGGCGAGTCTTCCTGTGAGCGTGGCTGGCGTGCATGATCCGACCGATATAGCGGAGGCCTTTCGCACTCACTTCAAAGTGGAATCGCCTTTAGGAGCAGCGTCCTCGCGCGTGCCCGATGCTGCGGAAATGGGGCTCACCGGGGATCTTAATGTTAGGTTCACTGCTAAAGAGGTTCAAACAGTGATTAAAAATATGGTTCGAGGAAAATCCCCTGGACACGACAACCTCAGCATCGAGCACTTGCAGCATGCTGAGTTCCATGTAGGTAGGGTACTAGCGATGTTTTTTAGTCTGTGTATAAGTCACTCTTACTTGCCTAATGACCTTATGTACACGCTGGTTATTCCAATTGTCAAAAACAAAACTGGAGATGCTTCTGATTTAAATAACTATAGGCCCATCTCTTTGGCAACGGTCGTTGCAAAAGTGCTGGACAGTTTGCTTGATAAACAGTTAGATAGGCACTTGACATTGAATGACCATCAGTTCGGGTTCCGGTGCGGACTCTCAACGGAAAGTGCTATCTTCTGTCTCAAGCAGACTGTTCAGTACTATACCGCCAGGAATACGCCAGTTTTTTCATGTTTCTTAGACTTGTCTAAAGCATTTGATTTAGTCAACTATAACATACTCTGGGCGAAAATGCGGAATGAAACGAGTGTACCGCCAGAAATAACTCGTTTGTTTGGATTCTGGTACAGTAACCAAAACAATTGTGTCAGGTGGGCGGGGTCATGCTCTGGTGCATACAGACTGGACTGTGGTGTGAGACAAGGGGGGCTCACTTCTCCTAAACTTTTTAATTTGTATGTAAATGACGATCGAGGAGCTCAGCAGCACTAGAGTTGGATGTCATATAGACGGACAAAATATTAATAACATCTCTTATGCTGACGATATGGTGTTGCTGAGCCCATCGGTCGGTGCGCTATGTGCACTGTTGCGTATTTGTGAGTCCTATGCGGAGGCCCATGGGCTCAGGTACAACGCGAAAAAGAGTGAGCTAATGGTTTTCAAGTCAGGCACGAGAACATACTCTGACCTGCCTCCAGTCTACATTAATAATTCTCCTCTGAACAGGGTTAAGAAGTTCAAGTACCTGGGCCACTGGGTCACCGATGACCTCAAAGATGTCTGTGACATTGAGAGGGAGCGTAGGGCGCTGGCTGTTCGCTGTAACATGCTGGCTCGCAGGTTCGCTCGTTGTAGTAAAGAATCAAAATTAACATTGTTCAGGGCATACTGCCAGTCTTACTACACGTGCAGCCTGTAGGTCAACTATACGCAGGGTGCATACAGCGCCCTGCGTATTCAGTACAACAATGCATTTAGGGTGGTGATGGGCCTGCCGCGGTACTGCAGCGCCTCAGGCATGTTTGCGGAGGCAAGGGTCGACGGCTTTGCCGCGATCATTAGGAAACGCAGCGCCTCGCTATTAGCGCGCGTACGCGGCAGCTCCAACTCCATTCTTCGCACGTTGGCTGGACGGTGGGACTCGCCGCTGCTGGCTCACTGGGTGAGGCTACACGTTAGTGGGTAGCCTAGGCACTCGTCCTTCTTCCCCTGCCGTGTGTGTGTTTTTATTTTTAAATTTTTTGACATTTTTATTTTGTAATGATTTATTTGAATTTTAATTTTATTTTATTGTTGACATAATGTGTAATTTATTCTATGGGCTTTTATGCCTGCAATAAACGATTATTATTATTATTATTATTATTATTAATTAAAAATAATCAACAAGTTAAAAACTTAAAAAACCCGACGTGAAGTTCAAGCCGTAGTTCTTCCTCCCCTGTCGGGATGCGCATGTCGTCTTTGTACAAGACGGTGATGAAACTATTGCTCTGAGTCTAAAATATAGAAACGTTTGCAAACCCATATCACCATCAAGTACCTACGTCAAATTCAAGTCAAGTCAACGTTATTTATTACTGTTGATATTTACTCATACTTAGCAAACGTAATTTTCTGCCACTTCTCTACATTGGACCACTGTGGGAAAAGTAGGGCGTAGGAACTCCCACAGAACGATTTTTATGATTTTAGATGTCGTTTAAAAATTATTTGTGCTTAACTAATACAAATATTACAATATTATTATTATTATTATTATACTTTTTTATTTATCAATTTCTTTCAGAGACAAGTTTCCATATTTTAACAAAAACTCAGGAATTATACACAAAACAAGGTATTGAATCTAGAATCATAAAATAAATATGCATACACAGACACAAACACACCCTCACACACATAGGGACATCTTCCCATGCAGCCACACATACACCCTCTTACACACATGCATTACACATCCTTGCTACACACACAATCATGCAAGCAGTACACAAATAGGTACATCATTTTTTATTAGGAGCTAGATGTATACCTACCCAGTGTCTCATAATAGGGCTGTCAATCCTATTTGCCAACACATCGAGAATCGTATTCGGGCTGCCGCGAATACTACTCATTGTTGAGGCAATTCTTTTTCGCAGAATAGCAAAAAAGTCGTTGACTTTCGCCTCTGCGAACATGGTTGATGCGCTACAGAATCGCGGCAGCCCAAAACAATCCCCAATGCGTTATTATATTGAAAACGCAGAGTGCTGTAGGTCCTCTGCTTGTAGCTAACCCACAGGCTGCAGGTGTAGAAGGTTTGACAGTATGCTCCGAACAATGTGAGTTTCTCTTCTCGAGTGGACCGTGCAAACCTGCGAGCCAGCATGTTACATCGAACCGCCAGCGCCCTGCGCTCCCTTTCCATGTCCAGGTCCTCTGTGAGCCGGTCCGTGACCACATGGCCCAGGTTCTTACCCTCCGTGACTCTTTGTAAAGGAATGCCAGAGAGCTGGACAGGTGGCACACTCGATGGGGTTTTACAGTCAGCCGTAAAAATTAGCAACTCACTTTTTTTAGCGTTGTACCTAAGGCCATGTGATTCGGCATATGATCCACAGATCCCCAGTAGCTGTCTTAGCGCTCTGATTGATTATGATTAATTCATTAATTGGTTATGATTAATAAGCAGGAATAAATAGTTACAAAATTGTTAAAAGCAAGGTCTATATTGAGCTAGATTAACCCCCTACAGTCCCGTCATTTAAGTTACCTTAAACATTGTAATATCCCTTTTTCGACAAAGGCGCTTTAACATTATTTTTAGGTTTCTGCAGAGAAACAAGGAACCCTTATAGTTTCGTTAAGTTTTTCTGTCCGTCCGTCCGCCCGTATGTCACAGCAACTTTATGCAGAAACTATAAGGACTACACAGTTGAAACTTTATATGTAGATGTATTCAATGAACCCCTTTACGATTTTTGTACAAAAATTTAAATATCAACATAACTCAAGGGGGCATAAATGGAACTGAAACCAAAAAAAAAATTTTTCATCAAACCTCTATGCTTGGGGTGTCTATAGATAAGTCTTTAAAAATGACGTTGAGATTCATGAAACCATTTTTCCTCAAAGTAAATGGTCAAAGAGACAGACACTTTCAAAGTGGAAAAATGTGTGTCTCCCCCCCTCTAACTTTTAAAGTAAGAGTGGAAAGTCTACAAAAAATATATGCAGTGTATCTCAATACACACTCTCAACGAAAATAAAATTGAATAAAATAAAAGAAGCAGTTTTTAAGATATAAAACATATTTTAAAAACCGCAAAGAAAACTTTGTCATTTATACAAAAACTATGAAAAATAAAGTTACAACACAAGAATCCAGTCACATAATTACTTGCTGCAAAGGGACCCTTTATGGGCGAGCCCGACTCGCACTTGGGCACTCTTTTAAATTGCTCAAATGGCAATTTCAAAATCTCCAGAGGAATCTTATTATAGTAGAGAATGCATTGACCCTTGAAAGAATTGCCAACCTTCGCGAGTCTAAACCGGGGCGCAACTAGTTTGTGATTATTTTTAGGGAAACATTACAGCTATCGCTTAGTTTGGAAAATGTTGTAAGGTTCTTGCAAACATACATTATATTTTCAAAAATAAATTGACTATCTACAGTTAGTTTGTCAATTTCTTTAAAAAGCTATCTTCGTTTTAAATTATAAATTGCTCAAATAGCTCTTTTCTGTTAAATAAAAATAGTTTGAATATTCGCTGCTTTTCCCCAGAACAAGATACCATAGGACATAACACTATAAAAGTAACTAAAATATACTAGCCTAGATGTAGCCATATCCGTGCTTTGTCTGATGTTCCTAAAAGCGTAATCCGTAGAACTTAATTTACCAGCTGATTTATCTATGTGGGGTCCCTACTGCAATTTGCTTTCAATGGTTTTTCCAAGAAACTTCGTATCATTTACTCATTCTAACGTGATGTTGTCTAACACTAAACTTGTCTAAACTTGCCTGAAATTTGGAAGTGAAAATTTTATACACTTGGTTTTACCAGCGTTTAACAATAAATAATTAACTGTTAACCAATTCAAGGTAAAAGACACAATACACCATTAACATAATCAAAAACTTCTTTTTGTCTTTAACTTTTGAAGACCATTGAAGTATTATCATCAAACAACACCCTGTCAGGCAAATTATCCTTCATGAAAGGCAGATCGTTAATATATATCAGGAATAAGAAAGGGCCTAATATGGAACCTTGTGGAACGCCAAGTTTTATACCCGATCCATCAGATTTAACGCCGTTGAGTTCTTTCTTTTGAATTCTATAGCTTAATTACGAAGGGTTTCGTACCACTGTACAATGGTAGGGATGGTGTGGACTGAATAGTTTAGATTTTACATAGCAAAATGTTGTTTACAAAGTTATTGGTGCGGCTACTTTCACACTCCATTTACTTAACCAGGTGCATTCATTAGTTTCTATGTGGTATTGAAATAATTGTTGTTGTATGGGGGCCCCCTTAAATATTTATGTTATTCTGTTTTTTAGTATTTGTTGTTATAGCGGCATCAGAAATACATCATTTGTGAAATTTTCATCTGTCTAACTATCATGGTGAGATACTGCTTGGTGACAGACGGAGAGACGGACAGACAGACAGATGGACAGTGGAGTCTTAGTAATAGGGACCCGTTTTTAAGCTTTGCTTACGGAACCCTGAAAAATAGAAAATACAGCCGAATTGTAGTAGGTTAAAAATAAGTCTGAATAGATTTTATTCGGGTTCAACAATTACTGTAGTAATAGTACTGGCAATTTTTATATCTAAGTTTTTCGTAATAAGTCTCTAGGCTAGGCACAATACCCAGCGTAACATCGAATTAGCTTTTTTGCTATTATGTCACCGAACTACGCCTGACAATGCAAAAAGAACAGGAAGCTGGAAATAACTTTCAAAATGAAATTAAAAAATGTTTCCTCATAAAATACACATTCCGGGGTTGTAAAAGAAAAACTATATTCGTCGTATTTGTTCAGTGAAGCGTCAAGCCGTCAAGCTTATAAGAGGTTTCGCAAGCAATTCTACAGAGGTTTGTACAAATTAAAGTGGTTTTTGGTTTAAGCTAACAAATGCGTTTGTGTAACTGATACGTCGGAGCTCTTCTCCACAGATTCCGCCATTGTGTTAGTGAACTCGCCCAAAAAAATGTAATGATGGATCTAAGTGATGTAACAACATCCTATGGAAATAAATGATTTTTGATTTTGATTTTTTGATTTTTGTCTGGTATGTGATTTTAGGGTTCTGTACCCGAAGGGTGCCAAACGGGACCTTATTACTAATTCTCCGCTGTCTGTCTGTCTGCCCGTCACCGGGCTCTATCTGATGAAGCGTAATACTTTTCACAGATTGTGCATATCTGTTGCCGCTTCAGCAACAAATGATGAACTACACGAGATTTTGTAAATTCAAGTGACGTATTTCATTATCCCTAAACTTGAGAATTCCAAATCATCGTCATTCAAATGTAATCAATAATTTTGCGTCATCGATCGTTGCGGTTGCGCAATTGGGTTGACATCGGATCCGGGGGTTAGGTTCATTGTTAGAGGTAGGTACTAAGTTCTAAACCTAGTTCGGACATATATTTTTTGTCCTTGATTTGTCTTGTTCGATGATACAAAACCCTTTGTGTACGAGTCCGACCCGCACTTGACAGATTTTTAATTACTTTAATTGTGAAGCCTTCGGTCTTAAGGTGCATTATTGTGGATATCATATCATATCAGCTCTGAGCTGTGGCTGGAAGTCGGTACTACGTCATTTTAATGAATCATTAAAAAAACTAATGAATTAAAATAACAAGCATTAGACAAAACCATATTTGATAAACTTTTTTAGTTGTTAAATAGAACGAATAAATCCGGAACCCTAAAAAGTAAGACCAGAGCACTTATCAACACAAACCCGACGAGCCTCGAATTCGATGGGGTTGTGTTGTTTTATTACAGAGTTCCCACGCCCACCTTCCGGCTCCATCATTAGATCAGCTTCATGTCGAAAAAATATTACACTGTCGTCTGATTTACATATGTAAGCAAAATTTCCAGCTCAATCGGAAACCGGGAAGTGGGTCAAATTGAACTTGCAAGATTTAATTACAAACGGACCGAGCCTGGGACAGGTGAAACTTATTAAAAGCTTCGTCGGTTTGCCGCCAAAGTCCTACGCGATACACTCGTAGTCCCTATATCAGTTTTAATCAAAACAGTCAAAAATGCGGAAGAACAAAGAGTCAAAGGCACATGATGTATGATGTATAATTTATTACCCTGACGAGTATTGATGTATGTTTAATGCATGCATGGGATCTGATCCGTGTGGGTATTTTGATATTATTTTTCTCTTATGGAGTACACTACATGCCTGGGAATTGAATATGGGTTAAGGTTGTGTGGTGTATTGAATACCTCTTTTTTAATAAAATAATTTAGTACATAAGGATTTGGGGTATTTCTTGGAAAGAAAGGAAATAAGAACCACCCTGCGTTGCATGTTACTATTCTCTGTATCTATGTGGGGCGCAATAATGAGAGCTCTATTGTTAAGTCTATTCTTTCAGTGATTCGGATCGTATGCTGTCGCATTATAGCGCCAATACTCACTGTCATGTGCCAACCGAATACAGCAATACGGTCGATTTGAGGATTTTGTCGGACTATACCTTATTGAATAACCGAGAAAAAACCTACAGAACCCACAAAATGAATTTACCATACGTACCCATAAGTCTTCCGATACTGAGGATAATTAGGGTTCTTGAGATATTTTGAGTTCTTAAGGTCTATGAGAAACTCATGATACTTAAAAACCTTGTGATACATCAGACCCTTTATAAACTTAAGATCATTGGTTATATTTATTTATTTATTTATTCAGGGGTTACAACAGGACCAGTTACAGTACAAAAATAAAACAGAGGATTAATATTATTATATATAGATTATATAGAGGATTATTTTAAAATCTAACTAATCCCGCAGGGTATCCCTCTTAACTGACAGGTGGGATACCTGTGCGTTACGTGAAAAAATAGTGTATAAAGTGCAACATACGGACAGATATTCCCCCTGTATACATATGTATCTTTAATACTTGTGTGCAATAGAGAATTATGATCTATGTTCGTCGACTGCCTAACCCGGTTGTCTCCCCCAGTGCCTCCGCTGTGGGTCTGTCTGCTGAGCGGCGCGCGCCCCCTGGTGGCGGGGCGCAGCACGGAGCTCACGTGCCAGGCGGTGGGCGCGCGGCCCAAACCGGACATCTCCTGGTGGCGGGGCAACACAAGGCTGAAGACTGCGAGAGAATCTGTGAGTATCACCTCAAATATCTATCTATTAGCCTAGCTTATGCCATATTAACGCTGTCAATTTCTTTATGACAGATAACATATGGCTTGGAATGAGAGACGAAATCCATGGTCAGTTGCGCTCCGAATAATGTCCTTAAAACCCCCTTAAAATTTTACAACACCCTCTATAAATAGAGCCAGCGCCGACGAGCTGCTCCGCTTGGCGAAAGATCATGAGGCATATTCGGAGTTGACTGCCAAAATCCAATAGCGGCGAAGCTCTAGAAGAAAAAGAATAAATAGTATATGAATGTTTGTTGGTTTTTCCGCAGACATCAGTGGACGGCAACGTCACGAACAGCGTGCTGCAGTTCACGCCGGCCATAGAGGACGAGGGGCGCGTGTTGACGTGTCGCGCGGCACAGCACACCTCGACACGGGACAACGCACAAGCGGGAGACGAGTGAAGATGGGTGGAAGATGGAGGTGCAGTGTGAGTGTTGAACACTAATAAGAAAGGGTAATACATGTTGCTCATTAATGTCCCCACCGAGGGGCACAAGCGTTTGCGCGGACACGAGTAAGATTGAACCATACCACGCGGGCTCAGTGCGGGTTTATGGAGGGGTTTTACGACTACTGCTACCAAATCGCGATAGTAGCCGGAATAACAGCTAAACGAGTCATCCGAAACACGGAATATCCGATAATAATATATGGCAAATCTTATTGGTACATGGTCAGCACCGGAATCGAATCTGCATCTCTTGCGTGAGAAGCTAGCATGAAACCAATACCACCTCTACCACCACGGAGCTCTTTTTCTTTACCATAATCCACCTAAGGTCGTTCGAAGGTGTACTGCAGTAAGTCCAATCTGATAATAAAGAGGCAATCCAAAGGCTGCTCAAACTTTTACCCCTGTAACGAAGATGCTATCTAAAGCTAAATGAAACATCATCATCTTCGGCAGCTTGTTTCCGCCTACTACTATATAAGCCTCCTCCTTTTTGTGCCAACTTAGCCGGTAATACTATCTACCCATCTTCCAAGCTGCTTTCTGTTTCCTTGTTTCGGCTTCTACTCAGCTAGTGATCTTAATCACTACGCTAATCATAGCCACCTGTCAAACTAATCGGCTATTTAAGTGCTTCGCTTAAACCAATTAACAAACATTATTCTCGGTCCTGCGCAACTCGGGTGCAATTAGCAGTCCCTCACCGGAATATCTTCGTCATCTTTCAATCTTATTAACGGATTTCTTAATAATTCTTATTAAAATTTTGGGTTGAAAGCCAAAGGAACAGTAAGTAAGTAATGATGATGATGACGTATATCTATACCTTTTATTGTATGTCCAGACTATCCAGTGAGCAAATTGGAGCTGGGAGCAAATTTGGACGCGCGGCAAGTGCTTGAGGGATCCGACGTGTACTTGGACTGCAGAGTGCGCGCCAACCCGACACATACACACGTGCACTTCACGCACAACGTGAGTACTTACACACACACGGCAAAGAATAACACACGTGTATTTTACGCATAACATGAGTACAATCTACCACTGTTAAGTCTGAAGGTCCCAGTGACTCCATCTGAGTATCATCGTTAATGCAAGCTAAAAGAGCTTTCTCTCCTATGGGAAAGGAAGAAAGGCGAATAGTTAAAGAATATAGTTGACAGTTCCCTGATCAGCACTATAGATCTGGAGAATGTAGTAGTTGTGGATGCAGTCCGGTAGGTGGAATGCGAACCACTCCATTTTTTATCGGTATGAAGTACGAGGCATTATTCTGAGCCAATTGGCTAATAGTAGAATACGGGCCCTGGTCACGACCAAGCCTTCCTTCTGGGTTGTTGAGGCTGTTGTTTTACCTATTCACGAAGCTTTTGTCTCTAGGGCGTGATTGGTGATGCCGTGATGCCAGTGTTATTTGGAACTCTTCCTGGATCTTCCAATAAGACTATATACTTTTACATTGGCATTATATTTTGACACTACCGATTTTCTCGGCAGGGTGTAATAGTGAAGCCAGGTCCCGGCGTGCTGTTAGCGAACCAGTCTCTAGTCCTGCAGCGCGTGTCGCGTGCGGTGGCCGGCGCGTATGTGTGCGTGGCGAGGAACGCGCTGGGAGAGGGGCAGAGCGAGCGGCTGATGCTTGATGTCAAGTGTGAGTAGCTCCATTGCTGCTTTGTACTCCTGGTGTATCATTGTTTCTTCTTGTTCCTAAGAAACTTGGAGGGGTGAGGGCATCTGTGATGAGTCTTACTAAGCTGGGATGAGACACGAGCAACTCAATGCTGCTAATAGAGGACTTAATATATTTAGACACAAACTACATAGGTAAACTTCAAATAAATGCTTAGGTCTAAAGTAGACTGGCCTAGTTTACAAGACTTTTAATTTCTGTTTACATAAGTAGGTACGTATAGGTACCACCTCAAAAATTATTGCAGTCTTCTGTTGCACCCTTATACTATTTTGTTCTTATATACGTACCATAGCGGTATCTGATGTGTTTTCCTAGGAAGCCCAGATCTTGGAGACAAGGCTTTGTAGCTTGAAAGACTTGAGCAGCGATATCCGTTCTCACAACATTCAAATAAAATACCCACACAACTTACCATCTATCCATTGGGACAAGTATATTAGATATATCTAACAGCTTACAGCAACTCAGAAAATTACTCTACCTAGCATCCTCGAAACTTAGTTACAGGCCGCGCCATGTTTATTTGTCTCAGAGCGAGCTGTGACCTCTCTTTCTCGCCTAGGCAAGTATAGCCAAGAAACTTGGCGCGAACTTTATACCAGGAGCGCAAAGCAAGACAGAAGATGACTACCCACAAGTCTCACAACATAAGATTAAACCCTTTTGAGTCAAAGAACTAGGTAGTTGAGTTAAGTCAATGTAGCTACAAGGAGCTTCCATTTACCCAGGAGGTGTGGATCACTAACATCGTTGTTTTGCAGTCGCGCCGAGCTGCCGCGGGGCGGTGCCGGCGCTGCTGCGAGCGGCGCGCGGTGAGCTGTTGCACATACAGTGCGACCTCGTCGCCAACCCGCAGGTGAGAAGACACTCCAGACAGACATCTTCATATCATCATCATCATCAACATCATCATCATCATCATCATCATCATCATCATCACCACGTGCAGCCTAAACTCACCCACTGCTGGGTACAGGCCTCTTCTTTACCACGCCATCTTCTCCGGTCCCAAGCTTCCCACATCCACTGCGAAAGTTTCTTTGTCGATATTCAGTCATGTTCAATAGTAATCATGATCTATCATGATATTTCTACTTAATGGTTTATGAAGAATCAAGGTCTTCTTCACAGCCAATACTCTGTACCAGCACTTCAGATAGATTTTCTCAAATAGAAATGAAGGGTGATCATGATTTAGGATCAGGGGACCATGGATGTTAGCTGAGAATATTTTGTGTTTGTCTACAGGACGACATGTCGTATCACTGGTGGTTCAACAGTTCTGCTCACACGAAGCACGAGCTTTACACCAGCAGCCTCAATGCTGCACAGAACCTTCCAGGTCAGTTTATTTATAGATACATCGGTATCCTTACACCTTTTCCCTGAAGAAAGGCAGGCAGAGAGATCCCCCACTTGTCCTCTTGGCATACATCTCTCTCCCACTTTCTCAACATTCATAATAATTACGTAGTGTGTCGTAATAGCTTATGAAACTGTTGCTTAATGAGGGGTATTAAAATGTGTTTTAAAACCGAGCCGAGGCGAGGGTTTTAATAGTATCACACGAGTGTTTTAATACATAGTTATGTGCAGTTTCATACACTATTTTATCTTCTCTCGTACACAGCTGTTTCACCTGCCAAATAAAATATGTAAAATATATTGTATATAATAAATTATTCATTTAACATAGATTATTTAGACCATAATAAGGAACACTTGAACTTGTCAGACTAGAAAAGAACATTAACACGTTTTCCAAAAAGGATGTAGCATTTTTGCATTTTACATTCCATAAAGACTTCATAGCATTTGCCATATAATTTTCTCGACTTTGCTAGTTTTATGAGTCATTTCCTTCGCCGCATTTAAAATATCGGGCCGAGTCAAATTTTCTTAACTATCACTGCTATTGGAGATTTTTAAGCTAAGATAACAATATTGCCACGAAATTTAGTACGTACAACAGAACGTATGAATGGCGCCAAAACCAAGCATATCATCGCGCATGCGCTAAAGTAGCTGCTGACATAGAAAAGTAAAACTGTATCTTAATGAAAAAAATATTAAATTTATTTTTTTTTGTTTGAGAGAAAGTGTAATAATTTGATTATATTTTTGAATTTCGGTAATGTGTTTATAAAGTATGTCAATATAAATTCGTTTTGAAGTTTGTAATTCAAATTTTACGATATGAGAGCAGATGAAGTATGTTATTACACAGTCACCTATAAAAGGTAAAGCCAACGGATCAACGGACTTTGATATGGTAGCATTGTTATATAATTCTGATATAAATCCTAATTGAAATAAACGATCAAGTGCGAGTTGGACTCTCCCACCAAGGGTTCCATACATAGTTGTAGATAAGGCTGTGTTCACGGACCATAGATTAAGACAGACGACTCATACACAGTGAAATGTATGGCAACCAAGCGTGTATTTTTTTTACTTTGCCGTTAACATAGACTAGCATTATAAATTGTGTAACATACAAGCATAAGATTTTTCTAATTCACCGCACTTTAAGATGTTTTAGGCTACCCAGACTCTAGGCAGAGAAGATAGGTATATCATTTATTCTTTAGTAAGTTTATAGTATACAGTCTTTCAACGATATTTTGGCGCGTGAGCAACGTTTACAGGATGGTGCCAGTTCTGCGCAACTTAATGCACCGAAACAGTCGAAAAGCATTAGTTCCACCTATTACCGCAAGCCAAAGGATCCGCAAAGCTGTACTCACGTTAAGGCTGAAGGCAGACTGTTTGAATAGTGGCTGATATATAGGTAAGCTTAAATCACGTGATCGAAAAAGTTGCATTGCCTACATACAGTATCAAGAAACGCGTATGCGGACCAGTGCTACAGACAGTGAGTCAAAAATAACAGACAGATTCACAGAAATTTACAGGATTCAGACTTTTCCCTTTACTTGTGCTATAAGACCTTGCTCTGTGCCAAATTTCATGATTCTAGGTCAACGGAAAGTAACCTATAGGTTTTGGTTCCCTTACAAGTACTACGAAAATCCAATTTTTTCAGCATTATCTAGGTAAAAATATCTTGATAGACGGACAGACGGACAACAAAGTGATCGTATAAGGATTCTTTTTTTTGCTTTTAAGGTACGTAACCCTAAAAATGATGATATATATCTACATAGAGTTGTGCATGATATGTTTGTGACATCGTTAATTCTAATTGCCCATCTCCACAAGGTGTCCTTGCTTCCTTGTCCAGGAACAATTTAACTGTACGTGAATGATAGTAATTTTCTTCTCTTATCGCCCAGGGACGTTCACGTACATGGTGAACACGTCAGCTGACTACGGCTGGGTTCAGTGCTCCGGCGCCAACAGTGTCGGCAGACAGACCAAGCCGTGCTTGTTCCACATCATGCCCGCAGGTAACTTCCCTCGGATTCGGCCAAGATGACTACTCTGTGAGGTTCCTGTTTATTTGTCTTTGGTATGATCATAGAGAAACAAACCAGGGACCTCACAAAGCTGTAGCCGTGGCCAAATACGGCTTCGAAGGCATCCTCGATATCATCATCATCATCACCAAAACCACCTCTGTGGCGTCGAACGTCGCCAAATGTCACGGGTTCAACGTTTTAACAGACTGGATCAGTAGACTAAGATGAAGTTTAATATAAATCGGGAGATCGGTCCTAGATTGTGACTATTTCAATATTATAAATAGATAGTTTAAGAGCTAAATACTGTCATGTGGTTCATTTGCTTTTGATATGCCACATGCTTCTGCATTTACGGGTTTTGAGCACCAGATACTCTAACATTAGCAGATGTCTCTCCACAAAGTTTGAGGGTCTGTGAAGTTGGCAGTAGTTTGCAGGGAATTTTGTGCTCAATTTGAGCTCCCAAATAACGAGGATTCTGATTTTGAGGTCATGTGTTTGGGTAATTTTTAGGTGCCTGTAGTAGTGTGAGTAACAGAGTTTTGTTTTTTCAGATAAGCCGTCTCCGGTGAAGGCGTGTGAGGTCACGAACGTCACATACGACTCTCTGACGCTGAACTGCACGCCGGGACACGACGGAGGGATCCGGCAGACTTTTGTACTGGAGGTGAGTCCAAAAAACAGTGCCTCTTTAATCCCGTATGGAAAAAAGTGTGACACTATGTTTGTTTTGTTGTATTTTCTCATTTAAAAACTGTATAGATAACATTTCCAAAATAATCTATTCCCAGTATTTTTGGTTCCATTTGCGTTTATACCGTTATGTTACCAGTAGTTACATTTTCTACACGTTTAATTTCCACGGGTACTTTTTGCCAGGCAGGTATCTTCTATGCATATTTATTCTCAACCCGTATGTTTCACATGCCTATACTTAAAAGCGCTTGATGTCTTCAATTTTTTTTCATAGCTGCGGTGAAGTCATCAGGGGGCTACCCTGTTGACCCAAATTTGACTGTGGCATAGCTGCACTCAATATTACATCTTTATGATTTTTTACAGATGTCACTAATTTTGACAGGTGTCGTTAATATTGACAGGTTTCATAAATTGGCAGGTGTCACTTATTTTTACAGGTGACACATAATTGGCGATTTCATTTCCTAAGCGCGGGACAGGGACAGCATGGCTATGTGTCTGTCAAACCTTGAGTTGTCTGTTGTATTTCCGGGCCAAAGATAATAAAATGATATCACCTTGTACAGCAATAATAAAATAATAGGTACAGCGTCTTTTCCCGTACGCGGTAACAGAGGCACAGCTGTGCCCACGTTTAGCCAGTAATTACATTTGATCTGCATGCGATTTAAGATGCATTTCACTTAAGTATCATCTTGTAAAATCGGCCGTAAGAATGCTAACTTCTTGATAACTTACGTTTATTTTGGCAGCTATCATATCAATTTAAAAGAAAATGAGATTCTCAACTACGCAGAAAGATTTTAACTCCTTGTATTAAAGGCTTCCTGCGTACTACTTTGAACAAAAGTCAAGTCATTCCACTTCAGAATTTCTCTCAGAAGCCAAAAATCTAATTTCATTCAAAGCCATATTTTCCTAGCTGTATATCAGTTTCTCTTCAGTTGTATGACGCGAGCACCGGGCAGCTCCTCACGAACGTCTCAAGCGAGAGTGCGGAGTTCGTGGTGTCGGGGGTATCGGCGAGCGGTGCGCTCACAGTAGCGGTGCGGGCGATCAATAAGAACGGGCCAGCAACCCCTTCACACTGAGCAGCAGTCTGCTCAAGTACCCAGAGAGACATACAGGTACTCATCTAACAAGTACATTCGTGCTCACGTTAGCGATGCGCGTGGTCAACAAGAAGGGAGCGAGCAACCCCTTCACACTAAGCAACAGTCTGCTCAATTACCCGGAGAGAAAAACAGGTACTGAGCTTACTAATAACAGTAGCGGTACGCGCGATCAATAAGAAGGGTTTTATTCTATCTTCAAACAACAAAATAAATACCAGTTGGAGCATAGCAAACAAAACTATTAAAGGAAATAAAAAAGGGAATGCTAAGAGTCTTGTGGGCCTTATTGATGGTTTAAAGTCGAAAGGTCTATCTATCTTAAGCCTTTGATCATGTAAATCATGGGGTTTTAACTTATATTCTTGAACGCTATGGCATCAGGGGGTGTGTGCTGGTCTGGTTAAAGTCGTACTTGGGCAATCATATTCAAAGGGTAATATTGCCACACATAGATAATCGTTCAAAAACATTAAATAGTATTGAATCTAGTAATACTGAATTACATATAGGGGTGCCACAGGTTACCGTGCTGGGTTCATCTTGTACATAAACCACATGCTGGAACTTATAAGCAACAAAATCACCATGTTTGCTGTGCATGTGCGCCATGTATTTCTAGAGCCGACTAGAATTACTGGTAACAGCCAAACTTGCTTAGATAACGTTTTTTGTGACTGTGCATTCACAAGTTAAAATGTAATTAACTGCTTACCCTCCGATCACAGCGGTCAAACAGTCTCCTTCCCAAACGCTAGTAAAAATAAAACTGATCCATCATTTTATAGGCCTATTACAACCCATAGATTAGAGACGTATACGAAAAACATAGATATTTTGCTGGTACCGGATTTTAATGAACAAACAAAATCTACTCACACTTCTTCAAAATTATTCAAACAGAATTCAATAAAGTTTTAAGATTGAAGAAAGTCAGTGTGTTGTAAACAACTAAAACGGTAAATCTAAATTTAATGACTGGGCAACGTTTGGAGTTCGTAAAAGTAGAGTTATCTTGTATGACCTTTATAAACAAACCTATAACTTTGAAAGACAATTTCATGACTATGTTAAAAATACTCCAAAACTTTCAAGTTGGTTTGCAGAACTGCAAAAACTTTACATATTGAAATAAAATACAAAATTCAAATAACAGAAAGAAAACAGTTTGGCTAATAATAAACCGTGAAACTGGCAAAGTTATACCAAAGGACAATTATTTCTGCCTAAAGATAGATGATGATGTTGTTAAATGATGGTGTATATTATAAACAAAACAGAATTTCTGTAAACGCTAGCAAATGTGTCCAAATATCCTTCACCAGGCGTCCAGTACCAATAGTATATAATTACAATATTAATAAACAACCACTCACTCGCGTCGACTCGATCCGAGATCTGGGTGTCATACTGGATAGTAAACTAACCTTTCAAAAGCACATTGAAAGCATCGTGGGTCGCGCATTTCGGAATCTTGGATTTGTCATTCGTATCTGCAAACCTTTCAGCGATCTGGGATGCATAAAGCTGATCTATTGTGCCTATGTCAGGAGTATTTTAGAATACGCGTCGTGTATTTGGTCCCCGAACTACATTACCTATATCCAGCGAATTGAACGTATTCAATACAAATTCCTGAAACACCTGAACTTCAGATCCCGTATCCAGGACCGTTCGTACGAGGAGTCCTGCCACCGGCATCAATTCATTACTCTCGAAGATCGTAGAGTATTACTAGACATGATGGTACTCCACGATATTCTATCTGGCCGCCTCGATTCTCCCCCGTTACTATCTGAACTATCTTTTTGCGTCCCAAAGTGCCGCACTCGCCATACATCCAATAGATTATTCTCCGTCCCTCTAGCACATACTAATTATGCCCAAAATTCTACCATAGCTCGCCTCGCCTCTGAATATAATAAACTATTTAGTGATTTGGATCCATTTTCATCCTCCAAAGCCAAGTTCCGTCATGACATTATAAATGTCTTGATAGACGACGAGGGTAACAAGTGAATCAACACACACATACACACCCTTACATAAATACACTCACACAAACACACACACCCTTACACAAACAATACAGTTACACTCCTCACATATCCCCTTATAATCATCCTGTACATGTATAAAATTTCTAATTTCCTAAAACTGAATGTCTATATGTATACTGCTAAGATAACCGCTAAGTTTTTTCTTCTTCTACTTGTTTATTGTACCTTCTGTGGATATCTGTTACCGGCTTAATTTTTTGTATTTACCTACTGTAACTAATTTATAATATATACGCTGTTGATGTCCCAAATATAATAAATAAATAAAATAAATAAAATAAAATCCAACTCTGAGGTTACTCGAGCTTTCGAAACATTCTTCACCAATGTACCCTTACTCACAACAGAGCCTCTAAATTCATCTCCATATTACATCATGTATTTTTATTTTAAAATCCTGCAAATTTATCAGCCCACAAGCAATCATTACAATTTGATCTAAGTAGCCTAAACAAAACTGCGAATAATTCTTGAAATATTCTGCGTTCACATGACGACACTACTCTTCTTGCAGACGTTATAGAATTGGTACGAATAATAAATCCGGGTTATCACTCCTGTTTGAACATTATGGGACGAAACACTCTTTGCTTCCCATTATGAAAAACAATATTTTTTTTTAAATCATATCACGATAATAATCAATAATTTCATTTTAGTCAGGTTAGTACTGACGTGAGTGACGTGATGTTTGTTTGACAGTTGACTTTACTCATATACTTGGCACTCTTTGGTTGACTTGACTACCACTTTTTTTTGTGGTAGGCAAAGAAACTGATCCTAATACGTCTCTTAGTGACGTGACGTTTACTTTTGGCGGGTAAACTTTTAGCTTTGTTTTTTAAATAGACGCAGTGAATAAATCCCAAAAATATTTAAGTCACTTTCTTATAATGGTCTATTCAATTAAATTCAGTTCAATAACGTTTATTTCGGGTAACAATAGGATCCATAGGCATAGAACACATAAATAAAATACACACAGAAAATATTTACATTTAAAAAATTAGACATCACACCATAACAATACATCACAAATAAATAAGCGGACGGATAAGGCGACTATCCGACCCCAGTGCAACGGCTTCTTTCTCTCTTATTTGAATTCAAGTGAATTGTTTCCCAACGGCATCGGACAGTCCACCCTATCAGAAATAATGGACAGGATGGTGTTGACGCTGCCGCGCACACGGTATATCAGGGATGCTGTTCTCGCTCTTAGCACGGCGTAAACGTCTGACGCACGCTCCTCAGCAAACATCCCGATACACTGCAAGAACGCGGCAGCTCCAACAACATCCTGGAACCATTGTTATACGCGAAGGGCGTCGTCGACTTCTGCTTGTATCTGACCCACAGAGCACACGTGTAAAAGCCTTAAATAAAGTCACCTTGACAGCCCTCCCACAAAACGAAAATCTGCGGGCCAACACCCTTCGCTCCCTTTCTATATCAAGATCATCTAATTTTCAAAATAAAATTTAAAAAATATATATGTCTGAGAAAAATGTATGGCCTACCTATAGTCTTATCGCGTCCACTCCATTTTTGAAAATTCAGTTTCTTAATATTATCGTATTCCGGATGCTCATATTTTTTTTGGTTCGAGTTCTAACTTCGAAGTTTGAGGTATGTGACAAAACATATGTCCCGACCTATGTATTTAATTACCGAACCTGCTCACAAAAAACACGAGAATCCGTTGAGAAATTCGCCCTTTAGAGGAAAACATACGGAAATACGAAAGCATTTTTGCCCAATCCTGGAACAGAGCCGTTCGCTCGCTTGGTCAATTCACCAAAACACGTGACATTGGCCCTTTTTCCATTTGCCGTTAGCAAATTTTTGTCAGACTGCTTTATACATTAAAAAACGGTCAAGTGCGAGTCCAACTCCGGTTCCGTACCACCGTACAATGGTAGGGATGGTGTGGAGTGAATAGTTTGGATTTTACATAGCAAAATGTTCTTTACAAAGTTATTGGTGCGGCTACTTGTTCATAAGTTTGTATGAGATGTTGAAATAATTGTCGTATGGGAGCCCCCTTAAATATTTATTTTATTCTGTTTTTAGTATTTGTTGTTATAGCGGCAACAGAAATACATCATCTGTGAAAATTTCAACTGTCTCACTATCAAGGTTCATGAGATACAGCCTGGTGACAGACGGACAGACAGACGGACAGCGGAGTCTTAGTAATAGGGTCCAGTTTTTACATTTTGGGTACGGAACCGAAACCGGAATACGAAAGAATTGCATATAATTGAATCGTCATCTTTCTCCAGCGCTAGTCCCGGTGCGAGTGGAGCTGTCAGTTGTCCTCCTGGTGGTGGTGGCGGCTGTGGGTATAGTGCTGCTCATCACCTCCATGTCCGCCGCAGTGTTCTGTTGCCGCCACTGCAAACACAACAATAGTAAGTTATCTTTGTTGATATATAGGTACTTATTTTGTATATTTCTGACGCCGCTGTTGACGATGAAATAAGATAGACTCGGGCAAAAAAGCTGAGACGTTCAAATATTTCGTCGCGCTCGGCTCAGACAAGTGTCCGTACGCCACACTCGTCAGATCGTAAATATGGGGTTGACATGCTTTTGGCGCTCGTTCTCAGCTTTCTTATGCCAGAGTTTAGTTAGCGTTAACGTGACGATACCCACACATGTTTTTGACCCAGTAATGTTCGAGATTACTTAAATGACAGGACTGTATGGGGTTAATCTCGCTCAACACAGACCTTGCTGTTAATAATTTTGTAATTATTTATTCCTGCTTATTAAAAATATTTTTTTTATATTTGTATTAGTTAAGCACAACCTATTTTTAAAAGAGATCTAAAAATCAATCTGTGGGAGTTTCTACGCCCTTCTCCTCCCACAGTGGTTTAATGTAGAGAAGAGGCAAAAAATGACGTTTGCTAAGTATAAATAAATCTACAGTAATAAAGTACTTTGACTTTGCCTTTGACACAAAATACAGGTTTGAGGTTTGTTTCAGCTTCCCACGTGATAGGCTATTTTAGTTTTAGGTCGGAAGCAATGAATGGTTTAGTTTATTTCTGTGGATCATATTCCTTATATAATCCACCTTAGACTTGACCAGAGCGGTGTAACTCAATGATGACTTTTTGAAAGCTTGCTGGCAATCGCTAACAGGAGAATATCCTTACAGCTTCTGTCACATCCCTGTCACTCTCGTGGTTGTTTCAGATAAGAGTGAGAAGGACAAGCGGCGACAGGATGAAACTTCGAATGTTCCGCTGACGGGCACCAAGGAGTCTCAGAGTGTCGACAGTTTAGCTGAGAGTCTGTATATTTTGCTTTCACCAGTCATTTTATTAATGGTAGTATTTAAACGTCCAACCATATATCTGGTTTTTGATTGTCAAATTGACTGATTTTGCCTGAAAAAATTCATTAATTGCGCGACAAGCTGAGCTCGACTAGAAATACTAGTTTTGTCTGGAAAATTAACGAATTACGCGACTAGAAATCTGAAAAACAGCAACTTGAAAATTTCAATTCGAATAGGATAGAAAAACAAAACGCCCGTTGGATCTTGTTGTTGTTACATGTGTAACCTAACACGAAGGATAAAGACGGCTTCGCTTCGCTCACCCCCTTTATCCTTCACTTACCCTGACCCACCACTTTACCCAGACACCAGTCAGTCTTTATTTAGCCAAATTTAGCGAAAAAAATATTATCTGGTTTAGCCAACGCAAGCCAGTTAATTTTTTTTTCCCGTAATTTATTTTTCGCACAATTCAGTATTTCTTTCGCTCATTTCAGATAATTCCAGACTCAGAATTACCTCCTTTCCTTTCCTTGACAGGGTATCCAATGTGGTGCCAGAAGTAATGTAGTGCCTATATATATGTCACCGTAAGATTGTAAAATCCGTTAGTTTATGAACTAACACGTTAGTTTGTAAACTATCGACAAATTGTAAACCAGACCGACAGGATTTAGAATTTACGTTTCTTTTGTTCTTACATATAAACCTAACCCGAAGACTAGTCGGGGGCTTCACTGCGCTCGCCGCCTCTAGTCTTCACCTAAGCTACCGCAGTGTTTGCCCTGGTCTTTACTTTGCCATTCAAGTTTAAACCAGTTCACAATTCAACGGTGTTATTATAATCTAACGCGTCATATAGTAAGTAGTACCGTACAGTTCACAATTTTTCGATAGTTTGTAAACTAACGAGAAAAAACGTTAGATTCTAAACTAACGGTTTTGACAATCTTACGGTGGCATATACAGGGTGTCTCATTGAAATCGGTCAGTATGGGAAAGTCTGAAACTATAAGACATACGAATATCTGTTCTTAGGAACCATGTCATTGATTTTAATAAGATGAAAAACTGCATTCATACATTTTAAAAAACCTTTACTCGGCTCGGGAATCGAACCCGGTGGTTTTGAAAAAAAAAACTTAGACTATTTCTGTTTAGATATCGATTGTGTAGGTCTTAAGCAGTAAAAGGCTCTATGAAACATGATGTCTTAAATGAATAAAATGCATTTTTTCACATACTTTAATTTATTTTAGTAGGTGTTCGAAGTGACCACCGTTTTTTCAATACAATATTCAACACGTTTAGGTAACGATCTTACAATTGCATTTTGTATTTTCATGTGATGAATTTGCGTTAAAATTGTCTCTATGGTTGCTTTTACGTCTTCAACGGTGTTATAGCTTATTTTGTACACTTCATCCTTAACGTAACCCCACAAGAAATAGTCAAGAGGCGTTAAATCACACCTACTAAAATAAATTTCCCATTCAGTAATCACGTCATATTTTTTTTGTATAGGACAAAAAAATTATGACGTGATTACTGAATGTATTAAAGTATGTGAAAACAATGCATTTTATTCATTTTAGACATCATGTTTCATAGAGCCTTTTACTGCTTAAGACCTACACAATCGATATCTAAACAGAAATAGTCTAAGTTTTTTTTTTCAAAACCACCGGGTTCGATTCCCGAGCCGAGTAAAGGTTTTTTAAAATGTATGAATGGAGTTTTTCATCTTATTAAAATCAATGACATGGTTCCTAAGAACAGATCTTCGTATGTCTTATAGTTTCAGACTTTCCCATACTGACCGATTTCAATGAGACACCCCTGTATATATATATATATATATATATTTGCCGTCATATTTTCAACCTTGTGGCTTGGTGATAAATTCCAAAACCAATGACAAGATCTGCTTGCCTAAACCACACGAGGGGTTAACCAGTGGTCAAACCTTCCGAGAGAGAGTTCCTTCTCTGTCTGCATCGGGTTGGATCCCCGATCGTTCGCATTGCATCTGTTTCTACTGTTTAACATTTTATTTCGTCGAGCACGGCGCACGGCTCAGTCTCGCAGGAACTATAAAACAGATGGCAATAAGTAGCTGTTGTCCCCAGACAAGAACCCGGACTTAATCCCGCTAGATGGCAAGTTGAGCGACAACAGCTCACTCAAGTCAAGCGACTACAGCACGCGACCGCTCATCTCGTGCAGTGCGGCAGACAAGTATGGTGCGGGAGACAAGTACGACTCGCTGCGCCCGGACTCTGCCGAGCGGTTCGCGTGCGAGCGGCCAGGCGACCACTGCCAGTACATGCAAGTTAGGCCGATGGAGTACAGGTGCACTTTATTTTGACTTTAACTTTAACTAACATAATTATGTCTAGTATTTCATAATTTCTTGAGTTTACAAGAATTTAAGTCTTTATTTTGTCCAGACGATGATGAATCGTATACGTGAGTGTCATGCCACCTTCGACCAGTGGTAGTGGCGTTTCTAATGCTCATTCGGTAATCTTTAACCGCAGCCAAATCCTTCGCAATTTATCGTCGCCTTGATTTATGAGTCTAATTAGGCTCTATTTTCATTGTTTGCAACCTGGAAGGTTCTAAAGTCACTATTGTTTCAGGATGCGTCCCTCATACCAACCGTCCAACATCCTGCCCATGCGCTCCCTCGCGCCGAGCCCACAGAGTGTGGCGCCGCCGCCAACATTAGCGCACCTTTCCAACGCTGGTACCGACTGCCAGTTCCCGCGGCCGCCGTCAACGTTCGCACACTTATCCAACGTTGGCACTGACTGCCATCTTCCGCGGCCACCGTATGACAAAGTTTACGAAGATTGGCTCAAGTATAAAAACGCTCTGCCGTTGAATACTAACGGGCTGGTGAGTTGTTTTGTTTTTATTATTTTATAATATCGTTTAAACTCCAAGCATAAAACTTGAGAACGGTGCCCTTTGCGGAAGTTTGTGCTTGCCGCCGATCCGCAGTCGTGTCGGTTTTATGGCAGTTATCAAAGAGGTGTGCGCTTGCGTTTGTGTAGCGTTACCACATTTGCGAGTCCATTTCCACATTTGTCTAACCACACTTTGGCTTGTAGTATTACTACTAATGAAATTAAATCATTACAGGGTTAGAAATAAAGCTTTGGATCATACCACCGAATGGCCGAGTTGGCAGTGACCCTGCCTACGAAGCCAAGGGTCCCGGGTTCGAGTCCCGGTGGGGGCAAATATTTGTTTGATGAGAACGGATGTTTATAACCTAGTCATGGTTGTTTATCTATCTAAGTATAATTTTTATCTATATAAATATATGTATCGTTGTCTAGTACCCAAGACACAGGGATTCCTAGTTTGGGGCTAGATCAATGTGTGTAAATAGTGTCCAAGGTATTATTATTATTATTATACTTAAGTTATAGAATTCTAAAGGCAGAAGACAACGACGTTAAATCTGATTGATTGGGTGTAAAAATTGGCGTTCCACAAGGTTCCATATTAGGCCCTTTCTTATTCCTGGTATATATTAATGATCTGCCTTTCATGGTGGAGAAATTGACTGACATAGTGTTGTTTGCTGATAATATTTCGCTGGTCTCCGAAATTGAAAGACAAGAAGATTTTGATCATGTTTATGGTGTATTGTCTTTAACATTGAATTGGTTCACAGTTAATAATGTATTGTCAATCGCTGGTAAAACCAAGTGTATCAAATTCTAACTTCCCAATGTCAGGCAAGCTGAGACCAGTTTAGTGTTAGACAGCAACACGTTAGAATTAGTAAATGACACGAAGTTTCTTGGAATAACCATTGATAGCAAATTGCAGTGGGGACCCCACATAGATAAATTAGCTGGTAAATTAAGTTCTGCGGCTTACGCAGTTACGAACATCAGCCAAAACATGGATGTGGCTACATCTAGGCTAGTATATTTTTATTAATTTTATACTGTCATGTCCTATGGTATCTTGTTGTGGGGGAAAGCAGCGGATATTCAAACTATTTTTATTTTTCAGAAAAGAGCTATTCAAGAATTTTATAATTTTAAACGAACAAACTCCTTAAGAGAGCTTTTTAAAGAAATTGACATACTAACTGTTGCTAGTCAGTTTATTTTCGAAAATATAATGTAAGTAATATTACTTAAATGACAGGTCTGTATGGGGTTAATCTGACTCAACACAGACCTTGCTGTTAATAGTTTTGTATAAGAATAAGAATAAGAATAAGAATAATTTATTAATCAATTTAGGTTTTACATTATATGTTTGTTACTGTTACCTAAACTAGGCTTAAGACCTGTAAGATAGGCAACAGCTTTGTAAATATTTATTCCTGCGTATTAAGTATAATAATTAATATTGTAATATTGGTATTAGTTATGCACAACCAATTTTTAAAAGACATTTAAAAATTAATCTGTGTTAGTTTCTACGCCCTGCTTCTCCCACAGTGGTCCAATGTAGAGACGAGGCAAAAAAATATGTTTGCCAAGTATATTTTAATATCTACATAACTGTTAAGAATTTTGTGTATTGACTTGACTATTTGTGGGTCTGAAGCTTTCCGCCCATGTCTAAATGGGAAATTATGGGTCGATATATCAGTCACTCTCGCACAGCAACACTTTTGCAGCCACAACTTCATCTGTTGAAAAGTCCACGGGTCTTTTTTGTTATGTACAGTTCGCGCCAAGTTTCTTTTTTCTCTGAGGGAGCTGCCACCTCTCGCATTTCACCCTACCTTATGCGAGAGAGAGAGGTCATAGCTCGCTCAGAGCCATACATTGCGCGACCTGGGGGGTTACCACAACTTTTTAGCGATTCAGATTAGGTTCAAAACAAGAACATTACCATGGTAAACATTTCCATTCCAATACGCCATAATGGGCTTTATTTACCTTATACCAAGACTTGGTTTCAGACGCTCATGGTAATATTGCCCATCAGCCTAAGCCTAAGACGTTGTGGTAACCCCTCTGTACCTTTGTTTTTGACGTCATTTTCTCGTTCACGTCACACGTTTTACGTCTCGGCGTTGACGACCTCTTTGGCGTTGAGGTTTGAGGCTCTGCCTCCCCAGCGAGAGGTTCTGAGTTCGAATCCCGGCTAGGTAGGAAGAAAAAAATATCCCCAGGTCTTGGATGTTTATATGTGTGTGACGCCGTTGTTCCCACGACACAGAATATCCACAGGCAATGTATGTACCTTTTTATAAATGATCCGTTACGTATTTTCTGTAGCTACCAGCAGAACAACTGATGCCGCCAGAGCTGCATTCGAGCTCATTGTACAGTAACCCGCGACACAATCTGACCCAAGTGATCCATCCAGACCGGCAGGGCTGGGACACGCAGAACCCACGACATGATCCGAGGTGAGTACAGATATCGCATGGTTTCTTGTTGTCTTCGAGGCCATCATCTCTCTCGCCCATGTGTGTGTCACCGTAAGATAGTCAAAACCGTCAGTTGATCAACTAACGGTTTTTTTCTCGTAAGTTGGTCAACTATCGACAGATAGTAAACTGTAGCTAGCGTACTGCGTACTATATGACGCGATAGTTGAACAACTAACGGTTAAAACCGTTAAATATTAATCTGGTTTGAACTTGAATTGCAAATGAAATACCAGGGACCAGGGCAATCACTGCGGTAGCTTAGGTGAAGACTAGAGGGGGCGAGAGCAAATGAAACGTAAATTCGTCGGTCTGGTTTACTATCTGTCGATAGTTGATCAACTACCGCGTTAGTTGATCAACTGACGATTTTGACTATCTTCCGGTGACATATGCATCTCTTTTGTTCCCACGCGCCGCTACCCCTCCATGCGGCACTCTGGCGCCAAAAAACTTAGCTTCAGGTGTACCTGGGGTTGGTTGTTAGGTGTTATAAGAAAGTCAATGAGAAGCATTTCAATCCTAAATCTACCTGTTGATTTGACAGCTGTATGACAAGTTTTAAAGTTGTAACTTTTGAAGCTGTTTATTTTTAGCTGTCAGGTCTCATAGCTTGACATGACAGGTCTCATATCTTGACAGCTGTCATAGGCCTCATAACTTTTCACTTTATAGTCACATCAAAATATATATAGAGTCATATCAAAACTTTTGACAGCTTTCATAGCTTTGGACAGGTCTAATAATTATGACAGGTGTAACATGTGGCAAGTGTTGAAAGTTTTGACAGGTGTCATAACTGTTGACAGGTGTCGCAGTCCGCCGCCACTGCGGGTAGACGCGGGGGGCGGCGGACTGGGCGGGGAGGGGCGGCACGCTGCCCAGGCTGCACGGTGATAGGAGGAGCGGTGAGTTCAGACACAACGCGGATGTGGCTACATCTAGGCTAGTTGTTTTTAGTTAGTTTCATAGGGTCATATCATGTCCTATGGTATCTTGTTTTGGGGGAAAGCAGCGGATATTTTTATACTACAGAAAAGAGCTATTCGAGCAATTTTCGACTACCTAAGTGAACTTTTAAAAGAAATTGACACAGTAACTGAAGCTAGTCAATTTATTTTCGAAAATATAATGTATGTACGCAAGAACTTTACAACATTTTCCAAATGTAGAGATAGTTGTAAATGTAAACCTAAGAAATAATCACAGTCAAGTTGCGCCCAGTACCCACACTGTACTGTGTTGTACAGTGTGGGTACTGGGCGCACACCCACAAGATAACTCTGAAGATTTTGAAGTTGCTATTTGGGCAACGTAAAAACGAGTTTGTCTCCAAAAGGATATTACAATGTTCAAGATTACTCAAATGACGAGACAGTTTGGGGTTAATTTTACTCAACCCCTATTTATTCCTGCTTATTATTATTATTATTATTTAATTAGCCCATAACGTCCCACTCCTGGCCAAAGGCCTCTCTCCCCTTCATATAATTAATATTTAAATTTTTGTATTAGTTAAATACATGTTTTAAAGAGGTCTAAAAACAGTCTTTGGGAGTTTCTTCGCCCTGTATCTCCCACAGTGGTCCAATGTATAGAAGAGGAAAAAAGTGTCATTTGCTAAGTATATTGTAAATATGTAAATTTTAATAAAGAAATTTTGACTTTGAGTTTGTCGTTTAGCAGTATCTTCTAATCTTCCAATTCCGATTGGGTAGAAACATGTCACGCGCATGCCACGTCAAGTAGGTGGGCACTTGGCGTAAGACCTATTACGCATTAGTGGCCTTGATGCGACGTTACGGCACTATTTTATATGAAAACGCGGGACAAGAAATTTTAAACTAAAGAACAATCTTTAGTTTAAAATTTCTTGTCTTTAATCCCACCATTTATGCGTCGTAAATACTCCCCCTCGTAAATTTTCACGATGCAAGTTGATCCCCATTGCCCTCCCACCCCCTTAGTAGGGGAAAATTAAAAAAACTTATTAATACACGTCTCACACCTGTCAACTGTGGACTGCAAAATTTTAGCTTCACAAGTCAAGTAGTTTTACTTTCATACAAACTGTAATCCCCCTCTTCCCCTCCTTAGGGGATGAATTTCGCCAAATTCCTTTTTAACCTCTTGAATACCAACTGCTTTAGCAAACGCCACTTTTTAGATGTTTTAAAATTTATTACCATGTCATAAGGTTCAAAATCGCGACCTGTACAACTACCCTCGGTTTTTGAGAGGTTAACGCTGCATAAGGAACCCCTGTACAAAGTTCCGTGACTCTAGTTCCACCGGTTTAGGCTGTGTAATAGCATTTTATTAAGTTGATGGAACGTTCGGTTTGCCTTAGCACATTTAATAATATCTACAGCACTAAATAACTTTTGAATCTTGTAAAGAAGATTTTTTTCTGATAGCAATTCGCTGTTTCTTATGAACCATAATAGGTAGAGAGTTGAAATTTTCACAGAATGTGTATTCCTGTTGCCGCTATATAGCAGCAGCAAATATTGGGTGGTTACCTATGAAATTGGCGAAATTTTCTTCCAGATTCAGGAGTTCATAATTCGAGTAATTCAATAGCTATTTTCAGTTTTTTTTATTGTTTTAAAATTAATTTCCATATTTTACATCTACTTATTAAATTTTCTTTTAATTTTCAGTTTGATAACTAAAATGATATCTTCAAAATCAGTGCCTCCTAAATGTCATTCATTTTCATGATAATATTCGTAATATTTTTTTACAGCTGACACTTTTCCAAAATTATATTAAATTTTCTGTTAGCTAAATGTTGTCTCATTCATACACACAAAGTTTATAAAATTAGGATCTGTCATTCCTAAAAAAATACAAATATGTTTGTAGTGAATATTGAGTTAACTTCAATTTCTCCATACAAAACGCCAATTTCATATGTGAGGACCTAATATTAGCAGAAAATAATGAACTACGCCCATTTAAAAAATATTAAGGGGGTCCCCATGCAAGAGACGTTCCTTTTTGCGATTTATTGTACGTTATGGGACCTTTCGTGTGCGAGCCTGACTCATACCTCACCGATGTTATTATCAGTATACTCAACGATTACTAAAGGCGGCTAAGCTTTTATCATTCAAATGTTACTTTATATTCCAGGATGCCCGTTTTAATAGTTTTCTGATTTGTACACATTGTTACAGGATCATCAATGTCTCAACACCTCGGGGGTTCGAACCTGAACCTCTCACATCCGAACCCCGAACCAAACGAGCCGAGGACGTCCAACAACCAACAGGCCACGTGAATGTGAGCTATCAAGGGCGGAGCTAAACGACGCCAGTCCATAACGATACCTGACTGCCACCGTAGACTAGGAATAAACCGCTACAACGGACTCGGACCATGCCCGTTGGGTAGGAAGCGAAACGACGCCACTCCTTAAATACTTCTGGCCTAACATTAGTTATATCGTGTTCATTTATTGTAAAGTCAGCAGAAATGTATTTCATATTGCAGAAACTTTTGAAGAACCAAAGTGTTGATGTTAAAAGTGTGTTGTCGCTGTGTATTGTGCGCATGTTAAGCCTGGTCAATTAACCCCTGGGATTCTCAGACTTATGATACGATGCGTAACTCGCGTGAGCGAGAAATCAGTCCCGTCGACATATTGACCAGGTTATACCGAACTTTGGTAGCCAGAACCAATGTAATCAGTAATTATTTTTTTGTGTTGACAGTAAGTGGACAAAAAGCAAGTGCGTAACAATTTTGTACTGAAAGGACTGATTAAAATTATTTAGCGGACAAAGTGAATAAATGGTTTCTGTGTGACACAGACTTTAGTTTAAGATGACTGTTTTTATAAAATAGTTGGTAAATTTTAAAAGTAATTTGTAAAAAGGTAAATTATACTAAATTTTTTTTTTTGGTTTTTGATTTATCTTCTCGTAAATGTCTGCTATGGAAATCACTAGTAGAGTGCGTTTCAGCTTTAATTTCACTTCGCCATTAAGTTGGTAGCAACGAAATAGGTGTTGCTAGCTTTCGAAAAATGTATTACCCAAAAGGCCAAAAGTTAGAGGGAATATATCATAACTCACTCATTCTGTAAATGTTCATATACGTTGACGATACTCAAAGATATCGTTTGTATATGTCACCGTAAGATTGTCTAAACTGTTAACTAGACCGACAGGGTTAAGAATTTACGTTTCTCTTGTTCTTTCATTTCAATCTAACATGAAGACTATTACTAGGTTTGTCCTGTTTGTCCTTTGCAATTTAATGGTTTTGTTATAAACTAACGCGTCATATCTTAAGCAGTACGATACAGTTTACAATTTATCATAATTGTTAAACAAACAAGAAAAAAACTTTAGATTATAACTAACGGTTTTGACAATTTTCCGGTGACATATTTGATTGACCGGCCGAGCGAAACTTCCAGCTTCGAGATTGGCCAAGAATGATTTTGTCCGTCTGTCTGTTCTCGCCTACAGGTCGCATTTTTCAACCGATTTTGACAGAAATTGGCACATTTTTACAAGCTTTTATTTATTTTCAACTGTCCCGTTGTCTGTCTGTCTGTCTGTCTGTAATCAAATCTTGCAAGTTAAATTTGATCCACTTCCCTGTTTCCGATTGAGCTGAAATTTTGCATGCATGTATAAATCGGATGACAATGCAATATTATTATGACATAGAGCTGATCTGATGATGAAGCTGGAAGGTGGCCATAGAAACTCCGTCATTAAACGATGCAACCTTATCGAGTTTGGGCTCCTTTAATTTGTCTTGACGAGTACTTTGATATTAGATGGTAACCAGGGTCTGATGATGGAACTCCATAATTAAACGACGCAACCCCATCGAGTTTGGGCACGTTTAATTTGTCTTAACGAGTACTTTGATACTAGATGGTAACCAGGGTCTGATGATGGAGCTAGAAGGTGGCCCATAGGAACTCCATAATTAAACGACGCAACCCCATCGAGTTTGGGCTCGTTTAATTTGTTTTGACGAGTACTTTGACACTAGATGGTAATCAGGGTCTGATGATGGAGCTGAAAGGTGGCCCATAGGAACTCCATTATTAAACGAAGCAACCCCATCGAGTTTGGGCTAGTTTAATTTGTTTTGACGATTACTTTGATACTAGATGTCCGACCCCAAAGCCGAGTTAAGTCTTTAGCAGGGCAGTTACAAATAAAATAAATAACTAATTTAAACGTTATTTTACCTCACTACAAATATGTAAAAAAATACATATATAAATAAATAAAATACATAGACTTTAGGTGCTCAACGCAGCACATATTATGTGAACGTACTACGGACTACATAACGGAAACACGCTACTACGTGCTACGAACTACGTCGTAGTAAATCTCGATTTAAAAATACTAAAAAGTTAAAAATAAAAATACAGAAAAAAAACCTTTTTTAAAAACAAGCTTTTATTAAAAATGAACTTAAAAGTTTAAAATAAATTAACTCCAATAACAAATATATCACTTTATAAGTTCATTGTAACCTTTAACGATAATTAAGCTTCTTCGTCTACGACAAAATAATTACATACCGTACATAATTATATATTTTTAACATTAAAACCTTACATTTTGATGGTATGATTAAGAACATTTAGCACCTTATTTTCCTCTCGCTATCACAATGTAACACGCTATTATTTATAAAATTGGGACTGTGTTAAAAACGGGAAGATTTAACAATTAAAGTGTAAAGGTTTTAATGTTAAACATATATAATTAGGTACGGTATGTAATTATTTTGTCGTAGAAGAAGAAGCTTAATTATCGGTAAAGGTTACAATAAATTTATAAAGTGATATATTTTTATTGGAGTTAATTTATTTTAAAGTTTTTAGTTCATTTTTAATAAAAGCTTGTTGTAAGAAAAACAAAAAACTTTTCTTAGTCGATCGCTATTTTTGATTGGGTGGAACTAGGAGGGAAATTTTTAAATCAAATTTAAGAGGAACACTAAGGACTTCATTCTACACAAGATGTTTCGAAAAAAAAAACAAAAGGGGGAAGTGAAGCGGGAAAAAAGGGGGGTAGTTTTCTGTAGCGATATGGACGGATTTCATTTTTTGAATTGAAGCGAGGTCTACTGTTTTTAAGGAACCACTAGCTTACTTGTTTCGTGTTGTGCAAGGTTGTAGGTAAACTACATACCTCCTACCTTATTTATGGAAGCGGGGAATCGTAATGAGAAGCTGGCAACCGGATATTGCTTTTGCCCATTTTTTTCGTGACAGTTGACAGTTGCGCATTACAGCCAAATTAACGGCGAAGGAAATCAGCTGAAACATATCACGTTACTAAGGGTTGGGGTGAATAGCCCCCCGTAACGGAAGCCTAAAGAAAGTAATTTAGAGTGTAGGTCCTAAAAGAAATGAAAGAAAGAAATTAGAATGAGTTCGTTTGGGTAGGATTTAGAATCCTTTGGCAAGAGCAGGGGGGTAAAAGGGGTTAAATCTGGTAGGGGCTGGCTCCCTTATCATAACGCTACCACTCTTTTTACAATGTAATGCAAATTCATCGAGTTATTAGTCAAAATAGTTTCTGACCTCAAATCAGATAAAAAGCCATAACAAAACGTAAAAATGGGCAATTGAAGACTAAAATGGTGGTGTTAAACAGTCAGTGGGCTAAAATGTCACGCAAAATCAGAAGTAGAAGCACAATTCTGGTGTTGCTAGATTTCTCCCGAGCTTTCGACTGTCTGAGCGCGCCTCTCTTATTATCAAAAATGTTATATTATGGTTTTGACAGTACCACGGTGAAGTGGTTTGACAGCTGTGCTCTCGGGCCGTGGATTGAAAAAAAGCGATGGTACTATGTTGTTTTCCTCGACAAAGCGCTTAACAAGGGGTGTGCCTCAAGGGTCGATATAAGGCCCCCTTTTATTTATTCTTTACACAGCAGAGATAGTTTCTGCCGTGGAGAGCAGCATGTGCTATCTCTACGCAGATGATACCCAGCTGTATATATCATCCGTTCCTTCCGACATCAATACTGCAGTCCAATCCATAAATAACGATCTAGAGCGGGTGGCGTCATGGTCTGAGAGGAGCTGTCTAGTGCTAAATCCTAGTAAATCTAAGTACATGATCCTTGGTACAAAATGTCAGATCCATAATACTGTCCAAGCCCTAGCCCCCAATAGTATAGCTATCAGGAGCGACCCAGTGGAAAGGGTCGTAGAAGCAAAAAATCTTGGGTTATTGATGGACGGTGAGCTTCGATTCGAAAATCATATCAGAAACGTAGTCAGCAATTGTTTATACCGCCTTAAGATTCTTTATAATATACGTGATTACCTTAGCACTGATTTGCGTGTCAGGCTGAGTCATCATTTCAGCCTGTTAATGTCCACTGCTGAACATAGGCCTCTCCAATCGCACTCCAGCGTGACCGGTCCGTAGCCACCTGCATCCAACGAGATCCAGCGATCCTCACCAGGTCGTCGGTCCATCTCGTAGGTGGGCGACCCACACTGCGCTTGCCAGTACGTGGTCTCCATTCAAGGACCTTTTTGCCCCATCGGCCATCCGATCTTCGCGCTATGTGGCCTGCCCATTGCCACTTCAGCTTGCTTATCCTACGGGCTATGTCAGCAACTTTGGTTCTTCTACGGATCTCCTCATTTCTGACTCGATCTCGTAGAGAAATACCAAGCATAGCCCTTTCCATAGCTCGTCAGGCTGAGTGAATCATTGATATTATCTAGATTAAACTACTGTGATGTCGTATATGGTAGCTGTATTCTTGGTCGGTCGAAAAGGTTAATTCAAACTGTGCAAAACGCATGTATACGTTTTTGTTTCAAAATTCCTCCTAGATCCCATATTTTGGATGCAGAAAAACTTCTGAACATGGAAGCTCGTCGGCATTTATACCTAGCCAAACTACTCTTTGGTGTTATACACACGGAAACCCCACCCTACTGTACAAGTCTACTTGGTGTAAAACCAAGATAAAATGGGCGACAAGGCAACGTGGCGTGCACAAGGAAAGAATTCTTACACCGGCGCATCGAACGGCGACTTTCCGCGGGAGTTTCAGATTTGCGGCATCTAAGTGTTGAAATGATATTCCCCCTCCAGTCCGTGAAGCGGCTAGTAGGTGTGCCTTTGGGCGAAAACTCAGGGCACATTTGCTAGATCAGCAGAGACTACTCCTCCCCTCCGTACCAACTTCACGCCGCAATAATACTTGAGTCGCTCCACAGAGTCTGTGGTCTGAGAGTCTGTGCCACAGTCTGTGGGTCGCTCATTGCCAGTGGGACCTGTATGGGCCGTCAGGTCTTGTTGCCGCAGCCCGTTGCTTCGTTCGTTAGGGGTAGGATAGTTGTAGTTACATCCAGCTAGTTTAATAACTGACGTTTATTATCAAGTAATACAAAAGTAGAACGCTGATGTGGTTCGGTTCTGTTCACTAGTAGTTGATGTAAGTAAGTGGCAGTTAGGTATAAGAGATTGCTAAATTTATACAATAATAATTGCTAAGTAAGTATTGTGCAAGGCGTTGGCCTGTAAATGCTCCCGACAGCAGCTACAGAACATAACAGTTATAATGTAAGTAATGTACCTTAGTTATTAATGTAATTAAGCTAAGTTCATGCTGCAACTTGATTCTCGCATATCACTCGAAGTTGACACGATCCGCAACAAGTGAACAGCCATATGTTTTGTTGATGTAATTTGATCCATTTGTCGGTGCAAGGAACTTGTTCGACCTTTGGATTCCAGTCTGGTGACTTATAATTTTTGCTGCGCATAGTATTTTGTTTCCGTTTGTGTTGTAGATGGGATGGTACGCTTGACATAAAAGGTTATTTTTAGATGTCATACATTGTTGGATGTCGTCTTCTTTCAGGTTTATGAATGTGTTCTTCTTTATGTTTGTAGCGATGTACTTTGGCGATTGCTTTACGGTGATATAGGTATTGTTCCTCTTCATCGTAATAGGTATCGCGCGATATTATTTGTATTCGTCATCGCTTATAAGCGGTAAGTGTTACTCGAAGAATAGGTAGTTGTCATATATTCTTGCTTTTACGTAGATAAGTTTGTACATTTCTTTAATGTTTTGCTGAAAGTTCTTGACGGATAGAAATAGTCGTTTTGTCATTCTAGTTGATATGTGATTGAGTTGCTATATCAGCTGAGCTGGAGTGAAGAGCTTGGTATTTGATCGATGTAGAGTTTGATGTTTTTTTTTGTGTTCCAATATGATGTGAGGTCGTAATAAACCAGTAGAGTCCACTTGTCGTATATCAGTTGTATGTTGCCGATTTCATCGAAGTAGATCGGTCGATTCCCGTCTATTGGGTTAATGCTTTAGGCTGTTGATCTTGTAGCGGCGCTACTGATTGGTGCGGTTAGCAGCGTTAACATGATACATGCCATGAAGCTGGTGATTTTGCTTCCTCTGGTTCGAGACTCCTTCATTGTTGGGGTTGGCTTCTTTTGCTCTTCTTGGGAATCCAGCTTGACTTCTGGTTCTAAAGTGTTGCTCGGTAGTGTGGCCAGTTTGTTGATAGGTCGTTTCAGTGTACTACCCTTAGCTTTCAGAGTGACGACCCGTGTGTTGCCGTCGCTTCCCGGAAATAGGTCTATCACTTTTCCCATAGCCCATTTTCCAGGTGGCAGGTTTGATTCCTTTATTAGTAAAAGATCGCCTTTTTTCAGGTTCTCTCGTTTCTGTTGCCATTTTGTTTGAAGTTGTAGTTGATGAAGGTATTCATTGGACCATCTTTTCCAAAAGTGTTGATGCATCATTTCTGTTAATCTCTATCTGTTCCTGAGATCGATATGTTTAATGTCACTGTGGTCATCTTGGTACAGTGACATGATGGGACTTCCCGTTAGCCTTTGGACCGGCAAACGCCCGCAGCGGGCAAGACTTCAAAATGCGTCAACCGGCAAGCGACCCGCAGCGGGCGGATTTCCGGTCGTATAGAGATGGGCGCTTTTAAACTAAAAATATAGGTTGGGAGCCGCGTTTGTACTTACAGTTGGTCACCCCATACACAAACGTATCTGTGGAGCTATCAAAAACCAGTCCGTGCATAGGAAAAAAATAAGTTCTGACCCAATTTATCGGAACGATTTCTCGCGCGCTTTCACCGCGTTTTGATTGAATCGCGTTTCACATGTTTTTCGCTAGAAATGTATTATTTTTAATTGATACTAAGGTTGGTGTTGTACATATTGTATAAAAAAAACTTAAAGTTAGTAAAAAATGTGTTTAATTTAATTTTTATTAATTTTATTAATTTATAAAATAATTAATTAATCAATTTAATTTAAATGCTATGTGTCCTGGCGTTAAGTACTCGATGTCATCTGGGTCTTCTGAGATAGGACAAAGAGGGAGGCTGTTTAAACAGGCTTTGATTTGGTGCAGTAGTGTCGATAACTGCTAAAATGTCAGCTTTTGATCTCCAAGGACCCTCTTCAGGTGATGTTTTGCTGATCGTACTACAGCTTCCCATAGTCTTCCTGCTTTTGGAGCCAGTGCCAGAGCCAGGCACACATTCTCTTCAAAGCCGCGAGGAATGTTGATGACGTCATATCCGACACGAATTCTATATGGACGGCTTTCGTGACCATGCAGATGAAGATGGCTATGTAGCCTTTGCTTGTCTTCACTCCTCTGCCTTTGTTTATTTTTATCTCCACGTGCCCGGTGAAATCTACCCCTGTGTGAGTGAAGGGGAGCGACGGTGTTATTCTTACACTCGGCAGATTTCCCATGATCTGTTCGGTCTTGTTAGATTTGTATCTATGGCAAGGATACAAAGCCGGAGTTGTTTTTTCACAGCTCTTTTTCCTCCAACGACCCAATACCGGTGCCTTAATTTGGTTAACGTTAGGCGGGGACCGCCGTGCAAAATTTGCTTGTGGGTCAGCTCGATGACCAGTTCAGTTAGGCGGCTGCTGTGAGGTAGAATAATAGGATTTTTCGTATCGTAGTGTAGCGCTGAAACTTGTAAACGTCCTCCAACTCTCAGTATACCGTTGTCGTCTATGAAGGGTGACAGTTGCAGAAGTTGACTTTTCTTGCTAACGGATCCAGTTTTCTTTATGTTTTCCAAGTCATCTCCAAATTCTTCCGTTTGGGTGGCCTTGATGACAATGTTTCTTGCTTTTTCAAGTTCTTGCAGTTCCAGATAGTTTTCAAATGTTCGTTTCGAAGTTGTTTGTTCTTTAAATCTCAGCAACCAACTGATTATTCTTGTAATATGCTCTAACGAACTGCGCGACGCAAGCAATGTTTTGATGACCGATATTGAATTCGTCGCCTCGATATGTGTTTGTGTAGGTATCGCTGACACACACGTTTGGTAGACTTCGAGTTCGTTAATTGTAGATTTAGAACTAATTTCCGTTTTTTCCTGTTTATTCCAGTCAGGTAACCATTGAAGTCCAACCCACCATAAGTTGATGGTTTTTAGTTGTGTGGGTAGGAGACCTCTGGTTGCACAATCAGCTGGATTTTCTCCCGATTTCACGTACCGCCATTCTGTTACGGGCGTGATTTTCTTGATTTGTGCGGTTCTGTTTCCGATGATTTTTTCCCATCTGGCTTCATTTCCCCATAGCCATGCTAGGACCACTTGGGAGTCTGTCCAACAATAAATTTGCAGTGTTACTTCAGTTAAGGAATTTTGGACCTTCTGCATTAGTTTCGCTAATAGGACGGCACCTTCCAGTTCAAGCCTCGGTAGAGTTACTTTCTTCCTAAGTTATTAAGTTAATTAGGATTATGCTGCTTTTTCCAGTTTCAGATACGGTTTTGCTGTAGATGACGCTTGAAATAGCCTTTTCGCTGGCATCGCAATATCCGTGTAGTTGTACGACTGCCTTTGGGTTTTTCCAATTAATCCATCGTTGTAGTTTTATGTTAGGTAGACCGGAGCGCAATAACTCCCATTCTTTTATTATTTCGTTAGGCAGGCATTCGTTCCATGTGAAATTATCCGTCCATAGCTTTTGGAATATGATCTTAGCTTTGATCACCATGGGGGCCAACCCAGTGGGTCGTATAGTTTGCTTATTTCGGACAGCAATATGCGTTTTGTCAGTTTTCCGTTGCTTGTTGGGACCTCCCAGTTGAAGAAAAACACGTCGTTATTTGTCATCCAGCTGAGACCCAAAGTTTTCGTTGATTCTTCTTTTTTGAAGTTGAAAGTATTCTGATCAGTTTTGTATTTTTGGTGTAGATTTTGTATAATAGCGGGCTCGTTGCTTGCCCACTTCCGTAGGGTGATCCACCCTTTCGAAGTAGTTTGCCCAGCTGTAACTGAAGTTCCTTCGCATCATCGATTGAGTTTCGCCCAGTTATGACGTCATCCATTTAGAATTCATGACGTAGAGCTTTTTCTGCATCTGGATATGTCCTTCCTTCATCATCAGCTAGTTGTAGAGTGCGCATAGCGAGAAAAGGCGCTGCCTTCGTTCTATACGTCATAGTGCATAACTGCATTTCCTGGAGCGGCTCTGATGGTGATGATCTCCAGATGATCTTCTGTAAGGCTTGCTGATCTTCGTGCACGTAGATTTTCCGGTACATTTTTTCCACATCCGCTGTCAGTGCGAATTTGTACTTTCTCCAGTTGATAATAAGGGCTGAGATGTCCTTTTGGAGGTTAGGACCTTTTTCCATGCAGTCGTTGAGGCTAAACTTCGTATCGGTTTTCATTGACGCGTTAAATACTACTCGTAGTTTGTTTGTACTAGACTCTTCTCTAATTACACCGTGGTGAGGTAGGTATGTTTGTAGTTGCGAGTTTGTTGATCTTTTTGCCGGTTTCATATGACCCAGTGCCTTCTATTCTTTTATGAATTCTTTGTAGCGTGTTGTCGTTGTTTAGCCATTCTTCTCTCTAATTGTAACAATTGAGAGACGGCCTGAGGCTTTGATTGCCCTAGTTTTGTTGTGATGTCGTCCTTCAATGGCATCTTGACTATGTATCTGCCATCGCACCGCCGTTCCGTTGTTTCCACAAAGTACTTTTCGCAGAAGTCTTCATGAGGGGTGCTGTCGGTTGTTATTTCTTCAGTTTCCCAGAAGCGCGTGATATCGTCTAGCTCATTGAGGGTGACGAAGCAATTCAGGGTGTTCATCTTAATGTTTCCGCACAGGATCCATCCTAGTTTGGTCTGTTGCGCTATTGGTGCGTTGTTGTTTTGCTGTTTGAGGAGGCTGCCCATGATAATTTCGGAGTAGTAGTCCGCCCCTAACAGCACGTCGATAGGGCCAGATATGTGGTTAGATGAGTCAGCTAGTTTGATGTTCTCGAGATGATCAAAGTTCTCATGTTTCAAATTGGTGATCGGCAAATTGTTTATCAGTTTTCTCATTATCAGCGCTTTCGCTACAAATTTGAAGTCGGAATGAATAGATCTGCATTCCATCCTGACGGCTCCTTTGCTGTTTCCTAAGGATGCGCCAACTCCAGACATTACTGCGCTCAGTTTTCTCCTCGGAAGTCGTAGCCGTTGTGTAGCATTTTCGGTGATCAGAGTTACTTGAGAGCCTTGATCAATGAGTGCTCTCAGTTTCACGTAGTCGCCGTCAGCATTTTTCACCTGTAGTTGGGCAGTAGCCAAGAGCACCTCGTTGCCATCCTCATTTATGTGATTTACTGCCCTTAGTCCTGTAGAAGGTCCTGCGATTGATGTCCGTTGAGCGCGATAGTTATGATCATGTAACATTGTATGATGTATTTGTCGCAGATCTTGCATGTTTTCTTTGACTCGCATTTTTTCGTGCCATGACTAAACAGGCGGTTCTTGCAGAGTTGCAATTTCACAACATTGATGATTCTTGCTTCGACGGCCATGTCTTGAAATGTAGGACAGTTCATCAACACATGATTTTTACTGCATAGTGGGCATGTCCAAACGGACAAGTGATAAGTTTTAGTCCACGGTTTCGACTTATTCTCGTTCGATCTTTAGTTATTATATTTGTTTGAAGACTTGGCCGATCCGCTTGATATGGATTGTTGATGTTTTTGGATATTCTTATCGTTGGACATGGTTTCAAGCGCCATGAACTTTGACTCCAAAAAGCATATGAACTCTTCTAAATCCGGAAAATCTCTTGGATTTTTCAAGTCGTGGATATAGTCGCTGTATGTTGAGGGATCCAATTTCTTCAGTTATAGTTCCACGAGGATTGGGTCCCAAGTGTGCGTATTCAGGCCTATATTATTGAGTGCGTTCAGGCATGCGAGTGTGACGTCATGAAGCTTCTTGATGCATTTGGCGGTTGGTTCAAGCATTTCTGGTTGATTTAGCAGAGTGTTGACGTATAATGAGAAGAGAAGTCTTTTGATATCGTAGCGGTGACATAATAATTCCCAGGCGGAGTCGCTGTTTTCCGCACTCACGCTGAGATGCTGAATAAGCTTTTTTCAGCTTCGTTTTTCGGAAATGACATGGGCCACTGTCTAGTGTCAGACAATACGCCGTCGGTTTATCTGCGTAAACCTGCACTACCCATTACCTCAAAGCCTAGCCTGTCTACGTCTAGGACAGTTATACTTGCACTAATGTGTCTGACTCGCAGCTTGCTGCTGACTGCAGTATGCAACCCTCCGTCATTCATCACCTATGTTAGATGTGGGTGCGGTTAGGTCTAGTCTTATTGTTCAAGTAAGGCGGCGATACTTTCGTGTCTCAAACAAATTTAATATTGCGTTTTGCGTTCAAGCATATCATACCCAACACAACAATATTGTTGCACAATATTTGCACACCAACTTCTAGATGGTGAATAAGTTGATATTTATGCTTACCAATTTTTTATGTGACATCTCACCGACCCAATCCTTTTTCAGGCATCGCGATTTATAACGGGAAAATAACTTACCGGTAAGACATGGTTCGGTGTGAATTTAAGATCTTATGTATATGTTACCGGCCATACCCGATTTCAGGACAAACTAGTTTTGCCTAGGATAAACTATTATTTATCACTTTGGCCAGACATTATTTTACCATTTGGGTTTCGAGCAATGTTATAACACAGATACTATCAGGGAAAACACTGCGGTAGCTTAGGTGAAGGGTAAAGGGGACGAGCGAAGCGAAGCCCCCTTTATCCTTCGTGTTAGGTTGAACATGTAAGTACAACAATATTATCATAGGGCAGCAGAGTACCAATGAAAATAAACTTATCCTAGGCAAAACTAGTTTTTCCTGAAATCGGGTTTGGCTGGTAACATATACATATTTTATGGCAAATATTCAATTTGATTTGATTTGAACAATTACGAATGTTTCAATGAATGTAGCCTTTTAAGTAACTTTTATAGTTAGAATCAACACAACTCAGTGGTGTAGCTATGTACTGTGCTGTAGGTTTCAACACTCCAGATAGACCAGAAGGTCTTTGAGAGTGGAAAAACTTAATTAAATTGTAAATTTATGATTTTGAATAAACGAGAAAAAAAAAAGGTATCATCAGGATGAAATAGTACTACACTACAGTTAATACTTTTCTCGATTTATTTATTATGTTGTACATGGTTTTATTGGGTATTCTGAGCTGATCTGGCGGTGAAACATCGAAAATGCAACTGGTTTATGAAATCACAATGAGTATGGGGTTCCTTAGGGTAATAGTAATACACCAAGAACGAAACAAGCATCTTGCGAATTTTCATCAAGGTTAATCCTAAAATAACTAAAGTGTATGTACATCAAATATGTTTTCTTATCGAATTATTGATATAAATGTTTCACACGCTTAGGGGTCCCGGAGACGATCAATCTTGCATGACATGCATGCATGATTCAGGCAAAATTGACCGTTTACCGCGTAGGCATGACGCTACAATCATGCATTCTGCTGCATGACGGAGATTGACAGAAATGTTGATTGACGGGGCTGATTGATGCGCTTGCATGACGGCCCATCATGCGGCATGACGAGTTTCGTTCATTTGCGGGCGCAACGTTGAAGATGGCGGACAAACGTGAAATAGGTTAGGCATAATTACTGAGCGAGACTTTGTTTATTTTGGTAATATCTTTATACAGGGATTTCCCCTCACTTTGGAAATCCAAAACAAACGAATATGCAAATAAAAATAAAAGATGTTCAGGCTTCTTGGCACCTAATGACCTCGTAGGGGCCCATCAGCTACGAGGTAGCGTAGCGATCAGTTGCCAAGAAGTGTAAACGTCGGCGATTCACCGAGCTATTGTAAATGTAGTCGATCTAACCTGGTCTGTGCTTCGGTCCCGTCAACCTCCTGTCTCTCTGCAAGGCCCGGGTGCACCCTAGGCTCTTCTTGGTAGACAGGTTCTTCAGCCAACCAGGTATGACTGGCAGGCCAGCTTCGATGAGCACAGTGTTCCAACACAGGTTATGTTACGTGGGAAAAACCAATCGGCCACGTAAATGCGAACTTTATCTGGTTCGGGGAACCACAACACACTCAGCTATATAGACAATCCTGAGGGGAACCCGAATACATTCCAGATGGCTTGCGATTTAATTTCAATACCCTAACCAATACGCGTTACATTGCGAGGGCTTTCGTCTGTCAGTTGTCAAAAAACTGCTAGGTTGGCAGCAACGTCAAATTCAAAATGGCCGTTCCGAAACCATCGATCGAATATCGATTTGGAATCGAACAATCACCCGCCCGGACAGGCACCCACCTGTCCCCTAATCTACGGGCAGCCGAGACAACGTTGCTACCGCTCGTTTTAGAACCGAGCCTCCTACTAGAACCTCTGCAGACCGGGGGGTCCCGTCCTTGCCAGGGAACAAGTGAACAATGCGCCCCCTGCGCCAACGTAGTGGCGGTAGGTTAGCATCCTTAACCAGAACGAGGTCACCAACACTAGGGGGGCTGGTTTTGTCAGTCCACTTAAGGCGCTGTTGTAAGATATGCAGATACTCGAGCGACCAACGCTTCCAGAAATTCTGAGTAAACTGCTGCAACATCTGATACCTTGACAACCGATACAATTTCACTCCCTCGAAGGGGTGCTCGGGCAACGCGTTAAGTGGCTGTCCTATCAAGAAATGGCCTGGGGTCAGAGCCACCAGGTCATTTGGATCCGAGCTGAGCGGACACAACGGTCGCGAATTGAGAACGGCCTCGATCTTACAAAACAATGTCGCGAGCTCCTCAAAAGTCAGCGCGGTCTGACCTACTATACGCCCCAAGTGCGTCTTAGCTGACTTAACTACGGCCTCAAAAATCCCACCCCAGTGGGGGCAAATCGGTGGGCTGAAGGTCCACTGTATACCCCGACGGGAGAGGGCCGTTCCAATATCCACTTTATTTACATTCAAAAAGTTGACTATCTCTCGTAAGTATCGTTCCGCACCGATGTAGTTAGTGCCGTTATCAGAGCGGATCAAAGTTGGAAGTCCCCTTCGAGAAACAAACCTATCCAAACAAGCAATGAAAGCCTCTGTCGAGAGATCAGCAACGAGCTCGAGATGTACCGCCTTGGTGGAGCTGTGGGGCCAGTCCGATTCTCTCTTGGCAAGCCAGGGTGGTCCCCACCACAAATGGTGTCTAACGAGTTCAGGAGCCCGACATCCCCTGGATGCACAATCAGACGGGTTCAATTCTCCTGGTACATGTCTCCAGGTCAGTGGGACCTCAGACGACACAATCTGGGAGACACGGTTCGCAACAAAAACCTCTAAGTTATGGACCGAAGCCTTCAGCCAGCACAAAACAATCTGGCTGTCCGTCTACGCGTACACCGTATCCTCCAAAACCACTGACCCACGCAACACTGTTAGAGTGTGATTCAAAAGTTTGGTCAAAAGAGCAGCCCCGGACAGTTCCAGTTTTGGAATCGTCATCCTTGTCCGAATAGGCGCTACCTTGCTTTTTGCCAAAACCAAACGCACGTCGACCTCCCCGGTGGAGGTGACGGTTCGCAAATAAACCGCTGCCGCAAACCCTCGTTCAGAGGCATCACAAAACCCGTGAAGGGTTGCCCTGTAATCCCCAGCAGGGACCAATTTCCTCGGCAGCGATACATTATTTATGAGGCCCAACCATTTTGCTAAATCATTCGATACAATGCAGCCCTGAGCTCCAGAATCTAATAGGGCGCGAACGTATGTTGGGTTGCCCGCCAAATCCCAAACAAGCACAGAGGCGATCGGTAACACCACCGTCTCCGGTTGGGGGGCAACCAATTGTTGGGCCGCAAATTCCTAGCGAGGACCCCCGGGGCCCCACTGTGCCTGTAATCGATCAGGTATGCAGCTATACGCCAGAGGGTCCTATTGTACAAATGGCCCACGCGCCGGTTCCATTGCCACCCTACGACGCGCCCCGAAGGGGGGTGGGCGTGAATTCAACCGTGGCCGCTCCATGAGCGGGGGGGACATCACATGCGACCGACGAGGACGAGGCGACGAGCGGGGCGACAACTGAGGCGGCGTCCGAACCGCACCCGCATAGCTCGAAGGTGTCCCATGCCACCCGCCCGTTACGGCCTGCTCAACACACCCAATGTGCCGCTGAGTCGGATGCTGAGTCGCAACCGAGAACTCAGGGCCCCCCATGTGATGACCCTGAGTGCGGCCCTGCACCCTAGTACTGCCCTGTGCACGTGGGGACGTTGGCCCCTGAGTTGCGCTCCGAGTCCAAACGAATTCTCAGGGCCCCATGCCGTGTCACCCTGGGTACGGCCCTGTGGACGTGGGGACGTTGGCCCCTGAGTTGCGCTCCGAGTCGCAAACGAATTCTCAGGGCCCCATGCCGTATCACCCTGGGTACGGCCCTGTGGTGGCTGTTGGCCGGACCGGTTCATGCACAACAGATTGTTGTGGGCCCCACCACAATATCCGCACATTTTTGTGCGCGTGCAGTACCTAGCCATGTGTGGCCCGAGGCACAGGAAACACCAGCTCCGCTGCTTGGCCATCCGGCGCCGTCCCTGAACCCTAAGTTCCCCGAACTTATTGCAATTGGCCACAGCATGGCCAATCTGCCTACAACATGGGCAGGTCTCACTATGTGGGGTCAATGCACTCACAGTCCCATATGACTGCCGGTTGGTGCGGTCCTTCCTCGTCGGAGGGCCCCTTCTCACAGCGCTCCCGGCAGCTCTCTGTGGCTCCGAAGGATGGGTGACCGTCAACCCCAAATTCTCTGCCCGTCGAGCCTCCTCTTCCAAGAATCCGACCAAGTCGGAGAAGGCGGGCAGGTCCTCGGCCGACCTCCCGTGAGACTGTTCGAAACGAGTCTGCACGTCAGCGGGTAGGCGGGAAAGTACAATGTACAACAGTAGGTACGACCATTCACCAACCGGAAGTCCAAGATTCTCTAGAGCCTTGGTGACGGACAACAAGGGGTTCAAAACCTCCGTCTGTATGGCCCCGACCTTGTTCACAACCGGGATACTAAACAAACGGTTCAGTTGGGCATCGGCCAACCTCCGTTTGTTATGGTAACGTCTGACCAACAATTGCCTGGCCGTTTCATAGTTACCCTCCGTAACTGTCAAATGAGCGACCAGCTCCCTAGGCTCACCCCTCAATGCTGCCACCAGCTGAGCCATCTTGACAGACTTGGTAATGTCCGATCGCATGTGCACCAAACTGTCGAACAGATTGATGAAGCTCATCCATTCACCGGACACTCCGTCAAAAGTAGGCATAGTTATGGCAGGTAACCTGGACCCCGAACCCTGAAGCGGCAGGGGTGCTTCAATGTCACCACCATGGCTGGACTCGCGCTGTCTACGTATGTCCGCAGCCTTCTGCGTGATAGCAGCTGCCATCTCCATACATTGGTCGACATCCCCTAGCAACCGTGACAGCCTGTCAGGTGCGCAACCATCAACTGATTCCGCCTGCGCGGACAATTCGAGCACCCTATTGTAACGTTCCTTAACGTCCATAGACCGCTCCAATACCACATCATGCCTATCTAAACGGTCTATCAGACCGTGTGCGGAGGAAAACCATCTGAGTTCCTTAGAAACACCCTTCTGGATTTCAGATAACGACATGATCGGAACGATACTTACTCACAATTTGCAGTAACTCAATTTTATTGGACCCTCCAGTCTATAACCCAAACGAGGGAACCCTAAACTATAACTTTAACAATGTTATTTTCCTTAAACAATAGGAACCGAGTTTTATATCTATATAAATTCTGTAAATAACAATTTAGTCTCCCTTTATCACTACAACACATACAGATAGTCAATATTAGTTCAAGTTATAAATTGCTATAAACTGAAAACAATGCAATAGCCTGCTATCAATAGATGTAACTGCCTATGTTAACCAAAACATTCTTCAATAGCATTACTAGACCACTAATAGATTGACTAACTGGTAATTCAATGCAATTTTCAATTCAATATCTGTCTATCTACTACCAGCAATAGACCTATAGCTTACAATACTACCAATCTATGTGGATATAGGAACAACAGTTACCTAATAACCGCCTATACCTACAGATTGATAGTCCCAAATCGTGCGTTCCTGGAGCCCTTGACGGCTGCAAATCTCAGGAAACCACGCTCTAGCTACCAAAATTGTTCAGGCTTCTCAGCACCTAATGACCTCGTAGGGGCCCATCAGCTACGAGGTAGCGTAGCGATCAGTTGCCAAGAAGTGTGAACGTCGGCGATTCACCGAGCTATTGTAAATGTAGTCGATCTAACCTGGTCTGTGCTTCGGTCCCGTCAACCTCCTATCTCTCTGCAAGGCCCGGGTGCACCCTAGGCTCTTCTTGGTAGACAGGTTCTTCAGCCAACCAGGTATGACTGGCAGGCCAGCTTCGATGAGCACAGTGTTCCAACACAGGTTATGTTACGTGGGAAAAACCAATCGGCCACGTAAATGCGAACTTTATCTGGTTTGGGGAACCACAACACACTCAGCTATATAGACAATCCTGAGGGGAACCCGAATACATTCCAGATGGCTTGCGATTTAATTTCAATACCCTTACCAATACGCGTTACATTGCGAGGGCTTTCGTCTGTCAGTTGTCAAAAAACTGCTAGGTTGGCAGCAACGTCAAATTCAAAATGGCCGTTCCGAAACCATCGATCGAATATCGATTTGGAATCGAACAAAAGATATTATTAGAATATTTTCTTTTAATGCATAGATAGCCTCACACGTCTTCATTATTATTATACCCAAAATACAGGAGCAACCAAGTACCGTAGAGTTATCGAGAGCCTTTAACTAGTGGGAATAGCTTGTCGCATATTAATGTCTTGCTGAAAATGGGTGCCCCAAATAATAGGTGTTTAGTTTTATCTGAAGATATTTAATTCGGTTTGTACAAGGTATTCGCAGCTCGGGCTCTAATGCGAGAATGGTGGTTAAATCGAGTTGAACGGAATTTATAAGATATGGTTAATTAGCGCCATCTAGCCTTTATTAGTCGAACCACCTCTAAAGGTATTGATTTAGGGTATAGTTGTGGGTGAGGTGGTTCGTACTATGGAAGACTAGATGGCGCTGTACATTGATGCTATGATGTCATTTTGACATACTCCAGAGCGCCTAAACTCTACTAGGTATACAAATATAACTGTAATTTATGAATGTGACTAGCTAATTTATTAATAGATTTATGTATACTCCTAGCGTTCTGTTTTAGTTACCTACCTAGAAAGATTCTAGATCTTATGAAGAAAACACAAGAGAAGTATTTTTTTATTAAGTAGGCAGTAGTTAATTAGGTTACATTTCACTTGTTTGTGTAATAAAGTGATTAATTAATTATATAGTCCCTGTCTACCTACACTGATTACTTAGAACTAATAGTCGGTATCTGACAGAGAAATAGGTAAGGGGCAAATATTATTGAAGGCTCGTTTGATAAGGCCTTTTGTTGTTTGGATGACGGCGACCCTCGTTTCGCCATCTTGACCGTCGTGTGTCTTCGCGATGCGTCCCAACTTCCACTGGCAGGGTGGTAAGCGATCGTCCTTCACCAGCACAATTGAGCCGACGGTGAGGTTAGGTCCCTTTGTGCTCCTCCACTTGCACCTCTGCTGTAGGAGACCCAGGTACTCTCGAGACCACCGCTTCCAGAAGTCCTGTTGTATCTGTTGGAGTTGTTGGAAGTGATTTAACTTATTCCTTGATACATCTTGGTATTCGTAGTCCGCCAGAGACGTGTACGATCTACCGATCAGAAAGTGAGCTGGCGTAAGAATGGGAAAATCATCATTATTAGCATTAGGTATGGGACACAATGGGCGCGAGTTTAATATTGCCTCAATTTGAGTAAGAACCGTAGAGAATTCTTCAAATGTTAATAAGGCTTGACTTAATACCCTCTTAAGATGAAGCTTACAGCTGCCAATTGCAGCTTCATGTAGGCCGCCTAGATGCGGGCTGTAGGGGGGTAAGAATTTCCAGGAAATACCTTCGTTTGCAAGGAAGTTGGTAAGTTCGCTAAAATTTTCGTTTAGGTATCTGTATAGTTCTACTAAATCATTATTTGCTCCACGGAATGTGGTCGAGTTGTCACTTACCATTTGACTTGGTTTACCTCTTCTGCATATGAATCGCCGGAAGGCGGCAATAAAGGCTTGTGATTCTAAACCTGAAACCAACTCAATGTGAACTGCCCTTGTCGATGAGCAAACAAACATAGCTATCCAACATTTGTAAGACTTGAAACCACGCCCCCTTCTATCTCGAATTGAATAGGGCCCAGCATAATCACAAAATGTTGTGTGGAATGGCGGTGAAGGAGTAGTTCTTATTGTAGGTAGTTGACCCATAATGGGTACGTGTATGAGTGGTTTTGCTTTGAAACATGTAACGCATTTGTGTACAATTTTGTTAGCCAGACCTTTTCCATTTAATGGCCAGTACTGCTCTCTCATGCATGCTAGCAGTAGCTGTGGACCACAATGGAAGAGTTTGATATGCATGTTTCTCATTATAGTTTCAGTGAGTATGTGTTTTGGATGCAAAATTATAGGATGTTTTTTAGTTTCGGGAATGTTTGATAGGTTTAACCTTCCTCCAACTTTCAACAGGCCATCTTCAAAAAACGGGTTAAGGCATTTAATATTTGATGACGTTGGTATTGATTTATTCTGACTTAAAAGTTTGTATTCAATAGGTAGTGATGTTATTTGTGCGCGCATAATTAGTTTATGCATCGAATCATTTAATTCTTGAGCGGACAGCGGTCCGCTTATTTTATTACAAGGATTTTGTAGGTTATTGATGAATCGCAGAGTATAGGCAAACACTCGCGATAATTTTTTGTCGTTTGAATATTTATGAAACAATTTATCTATGAAATTATTCTCGATGTTTGTTGGGTTAACTAAGGATATAGTTTGTTCTGTGTCCTTTGTTTGTATTTGTGTGTTAGTTTGATTGTGCAGAGGCCACTGCGCCGTTTGACCAGATAGCCAGGCGGGACCCGACCACCACAGATTGCTTTTTCTTAATATATGAGGTTGAATTCCTCTCGATATAATGTCAGCTGGATTTTCAGCCGAACACACCCAATGCCAGTCTTCGATCTTGGTTAATCTCTGAATTTCCGCTACTCTGTTACTGATGAAAGTACCTAGTTTAGGTGGCGGTGTTTTTATCCACGCCAATACCACCTGTGAGTCAGACCATAGGTATATTTTACTGACTCGTTTGGCAAGGTTATTGCCTTGTGATTCCATTACTTGTGATAACAATACCGCTGCGCGTAATTCTAAGCGGGGTATTGTTTCCTCTCTAGCAATTCTAGACTTTGTGCATAACAAATGCACCTGTATATTACCTAAATTATCAATGGAACGTAAATAAATTGCAATTCCGTAACATGTTTTTGAACTATCTGCAAACCCATGCAGTTCTAGTGTTACGTAATTGTTTATGATTGTGCGTCTCGGTATGGATAGATTGTTTAAAGAAAATAGACTCCTATAGTAAGATATCCATTCTCTTGTTAAAGCGGGCGATAGGGTTTCGTCCCATGAAGTTTTATCCTGCCATAGTTTTTTAATAAAACATTTAGCTGTCACTAAAACGGGACTAATTAAGCCCGTAGGATCATAGATAGCTGAAATTATAGACAGGACCTTTCTTTTCGTAAGTCGATCTGGCATTGGTTGTTCTTTGAATGAGAATTGTAAACAATCTGTGTGGCTGCACCATGTGATACCTAATAGTTTGTGTGTGTTATTTCCGCTCTCGGTCGGATTTGTTGAGTCGGTGTTACATACCTTTTTTAATATGGTTTTTGAGTTCGACTTCCATTTTCGTAGATTGAAGCAGGCTGTACGCAGGATGGCCGCTACTTGCGTTGCTGTCTCGATTAGCGCTGCTTCGTCGTCGCCTCCATAGATCCAGTCATCGTAGTAGAATGAACCTTTTATTGCTTCGGCTGCTGTAGGGTATTTACCTTCGAATTCGGTTGCTAGCTGCAGTAGGCATCTCGTGGCTATGTAGGGGGCCGCCTTCAAGCCAAAACTGAGAGTAGTTAATGTGTAGGTACGTAGAGGATCTGTTGAGTTTTCCCTCCATAGTATATTTTGTAGGTTTTGTTGTGATTGATCAATATTGACCTGGCAAAACATTTTCTGTATATCTGCATTTACTACAAATTTGTAAGTTCTAAATCTTACTAGTATATTGATTAGGCTATCTTGAAATATCGTACCCTTATATTGAATATCGTTAAGCGATTTTCCAGTGTCTGTTGGACATGATGCGTCAAAGACAACCCTCACTGGGGTTGATAATTTTTCGATATTAATTACCGCGTGATGCGGTAAGTAGACTTGGGGTCCTACATTGGAGTATTCCATCTCTTTCATGCGGCCCGCTTGTTGGAAATCTCTCATGAATTGGACGTATTGTTTTTTATATTCTGAATTTTTACTAAATTTGTTTTCTAATGACAGAAATCTCTTATAGGCAATGTGTCTTGATCTACCTAAACTTGAAGTCAAAGGCATTTATTTGCTGAATATAGGTTACATAGGTGATAAAATTATAATAACGGTCGCTTAGCTATACTCTACCCGAAAGGGTTTGCAAAATTTTGAGTGTTAACAATATAATTTAATTAATTAAAGCATAAAAAATGTCAAGACAGTATTCAAGATTAAATTAGGCTTAAATATAAAATGTCAACACTATCATACATTACACACTGGGTACATATTTAACATTAATTTATTAGGAACCCTAGGCACAGTCACAAGGAAGGAAACTAAAATTTGTCTTGGAGAAATTCACCAAGGCTATAATAGGCTTTTTCAAGAAGAAGTTGTGATAGCCTTTTTTTAAATAAATGGACAACTTGAATTTCTCTAATACTATTAGGCAGATGGTTATATATTATGGGCGCCATTCCAAATATACTTTTATTAAATAAAGCTGTTGAGTGACTCGCAGCACTGATCTTATTTTTATATCTTGCACTGTTAAATTTGCCAAATAAATCATAATTAGTTTTTACAAATAGTACTATCTCTAAAATATATAATGACGGCAATGTGAATAATTTTAGTTTTATAAAATGGGGTTTGCAGGTATCTGTAGATTTCAGTTTACAAATTGACCTGATGCATCTTTTCTGAGCCTTGAAGGCATCAGTTTTGTCCGTGGAGTTACCCCAGAAGATGAGACCATACCTCAGAGCAGAGACAACATATGCATGATATGCAGTTAAGACGGCTTTTTGACTGACAACTTTGGAAAGCATGTGTAAGGCATAAGAAAATGACTTCAATTTAGAACAAACCTTTTCTATGTGGTTTTTCCATGTCAAATGAGAATCTATATACAAACCTAAAAATTTTGTGGAATCAACTTTATTAATATTCTTATTATTGTATTTAATTTCAAGATTATCTAATTCTGGATTATGGTTGTAATTATTTTTAAATGTCATTATGTTCGATTTGTCAATATTAATTAAAAGATTATTAGATGTCAGCCACTCAATCACATGTGATAGTGTACTTGTAATGTCAGATTCCAAAGCAATTACATTATTATTTTTAAATAGAACTGTGCTGTCGTCAGCAAATAATACCATTGTATTCTTAGTTTCTCTAGGCAGGTCATTTATGTAGACTAAAAATAGCAAAGGCCCAAGAACACTACCTTGGGGTACACCATATTTGATAAATCTATCTTCAGAAACGTAATTTTGGAGAGTCCTATTATCTTGGCTTAGCCTTGTTACTACGGTCCTCTGCTTCCTGTCACTCAAATATGATTTAATGAGGTTCATCACGTTACCTCTAACTCCATAAGCTTGTAACTTCCCTAATAAAATCGAATGGTTCACATAATCGAAAGCCTTTGTCATGTCCATATATAAAGCTACTGTTAATATTCTTTTATCCAAAGATGTGACTACGTCCGATAAGAAATCATATAGAGCTAAATTTATGTTTTTGTTTTTCCTAAATCCCTTTTGTTCCGACGCAAAGATATTGTTTTTCTCGAAATAATAGTATAGACAATTATAAATAACTTTTTCAAGGATCTTAGCAAATATAGGAATAAGAGCAATTGGTCTGTAGTAGGCCATGTTCTCTTTATCTGTACTTTTATACATTGGTTTGATAATAGATGTTTTTAATTTTTTTGGGAAGGTGCCTTGCTCTATACATAAGTTCATGATGTAGCTCAAAACAGGTGATATAATTTCAGAAACATACTGAATAACTTTAGTGCAAATGTCATCAAAACCGGTACTACTTTTGTTTTTAAGATTTTTTATGATTTTATTTATGTCATAAGTCGTAGTAGGGCTCATAAAAATTGAGTGAACACTGGAGCAAGTTTTTAATGTAGCCGGATTGTTAGGCTCAGTAATTGGCTTAATTTGTTCAATGTAAAAATCATTGAAAGCCTTTGCAATTTCTTGAGGATCATCAATAATCTTATTGTCAAATTTGATTTGTTTTATGTCCTCAATAGATTGTTTATACTTGTTTTTATTGATAATGTTCCAGGTCGCTTTACATTTGTTATTAGAATTTTTTATATAATAGTCATTTTGGGATCTTTGGGTCAGTTTGAAGCAGGTTCTTTTAGAGGTATTTTTACGACAAACTTTCCCTCAGAATCTCGATTATGCGTCATAAAGACACTTTCGCACTCCGTGATATCATCATTGGAAAGTGTGGAATTTTCCTCAGTTTCGAAAATGCTTCTCATTTGTTGTTGAATGAAATGACATCTAGTTTGCTGGCGTACTGGCCCCGTCGTCGAGCCAGTCACGATCCAGCCCAATTTGGTTTTTTGCAAAGTCGGTAAGTTAGTTCCTAATTCGTGTCGGTTTACGCACAATAGGTCATAGAATTTTTCGGCGCCCAGTATCATGTCGATTTCGCCGGCTGAATTGAATCCATCATCAGCCAGTCGGAATCGTTTAGGTATGATAAGATTTCCTATATCATAGTTAGGTAGGTTGCAGATTGTAGGTACAATATAGCAAGATAGATCCACAGAAAATGGTTCGGTTCTAGAGTGAATAATAACGTTACAATAGTGTTTAACGTTTATTATTGTGTTGCTGATACCCATGACATCGGTATCTGTGTTGTGTACAGGTAGGTTTAGTTTTTTGTGTGCCCTTTCTGTTATGTAGCACGATTGCGAGCCGGAATCCAATAGGATTCTCATGCTTTGTTGTTTGTTTTCGTGATCGGTTATGTTTACTACAGCTGTAGATAAGAAAACATGCTTGTTTTGCATCGGCTGTGAACAAGCATTGTCATTTGACGTGTTGATTTGCTTAATATGCAAGTTTATAGATTGATTTTCGGATGTAGATTGTTGTTGTGGGGTGTATAGCGTCATAGGACGAGATACGCTCGGTTGTGTAGGTAATCGCTCGGGATTATAGGTAGGACGAGATGTGTTCGGTTGTGTAGGTAATCGCTCGGGATTATAAATAGATTGCTCGTTCGCTGGAGTAGGTATAGTAGGTATGTGTAACAAAGTATGATGTTTACCTGAACACTTGGTACACTTGCTGGCTCGGCAGTTCGGCACCGCGTGATTCGATCTCAGGCAGTTAGTGCAGAGTCGTAACCTCTTCGCAGCTCGGCTGCGAGCTATAGGGCTAAGGGCTAGGAACTGTGTACACTGATTTAGGTAGTGGGTGCCCTTGCAAAAAGGGCAGTGATTATGCTGGGTAGTAGGTGGTTTTGTTACCTTGTTAGCTTCCGGATTGTTGCGGGACGTGGTTATCATCGCCTTTTCAGTTGTATTACTCGAATTCCGGTTTGTATTTTCAACAGCTTGGTTGCTGTTCATCGACTCCAAAAGGTCAGCTCGGGACCTCAAAAAAGTCTTGAAATCCTGTAATGTAGGAAGTTCACGTGAGTTGGATTTTTCTTCCCATTTTAGTTGTAGTGACTTTTCTAGCTTGCTAGATAAAAAGAAAATTATCAATATATCCCAGTTTTCGGTTGCTATATTTAAGCTTCTTAGGGTTCTAAGGTGTTTCGATATGTTATCACCCATGCCCCTTAGTGCCATTGGATTCGATTGTACGCTATCGATGCCGAAAAGCGCTCGCAAATGATTGTAGACCAATACTTTTGGGTTATTATAGCGTTCGCAAAGTAATTGCCATGCTATGCTGTACCCTTCCTCCGAATATTCCAGCGCTCCTATAACTTCCAAAGCACTGCCCTTTAGACAACTTCTCAAATATTTATATTTTTGTATGGGCTTCAGGTTACCCTGATTTATAAGTGCGTCGAAAGTATCTCGGAATTCGATCCACTGTGTAATGTCTCCATTAAATGAGGGTAGGCTAATATCTGGGTACCTAATGGAATCGCTAGCATCTGAGCTATGTTTGCAATGATGTGTAGGTTCTTGTAAGTCGGTCTGGTCTGTCGCTTTTTGATTTAAAGTGCCTTTGGCTTTAGCTATGTATTGATAATACTGAGATTCGAAGGAGTCTCTTTCGAGTAACTGCTTGTCAATATCTGAGCAGAGGGTTTCGATATTACTTTGTATTTTATCAAACTGTAAAAACTCGAGTTGCATTTTGTCTGTGCGCAGCCCAAGCTCGATTATTTGTTCGGCAGTCATCGTTTCGGGTTTTATGGATGCTATAAATTTGACAAATAGGGTCATTTTCCCCTTTATAATCCCTCGCTTTCTTATTAGTTCTGATATGCTCTCAGGTTTAGATTTCTCTACGGTTGCCACGTCGTTATTGGGCATTTTAGCTAATGGGAATATTTAGATAGATAGATATAGATAGATATTGTTTGATAGGTAGATTAACGACGAATTTCCTCAGAGTCTCGTTTGTGCGTCATACAGACACTATCGCGTTCCTTGATATCATCATATGGAAATGTCGAAATTTACCAATAATTTACCTACTAATAACGGTGTATAGATAAAATAAATGGGGGGGAAATTTTGTGCCAACTCACGTGATCGGTAGATACTTATGTTTTTATGTCTCTCGTCTCTGGCGCGCCTTTCGTCCAACAGCAGGGGCGGCTCCTCGGCTTCCGACGGGTCTCGAGTCCAGTCTCGGCTGGACGCTCCACCGGGCTTCGGATATGCTGCTCCTTGTACGTCCGTTGGGTTTCGGCTGCTCGGTGATTTGATTCTCGGCTGATGGTCTTCAGATGTTGGGGGGCACACGCGGGACGCACGTGGTGATGTCTTAGTGTGTTTTCCTGGGGTTTCGCCTTGCAGGATCACTTTCTTCGACGCCTCGTGGTCGCTTTTACTTGTTCTAATGCAGGAACGAATTTCAGACGGCTGTTGAAACGAATACGCGGCAATAACGCGGCAATACGCAAGATGGCTGCGACCATGTGCTCGCGCCTTTGTCCTTGTCGCGGGCGGCGCGGCGGCGTATTTGCAGGTTTCTTCCGTCCAATTTCTTCACTGCGTTATTTCGAACGTCGGGGTCACCATGAAAATGGGTGCCCCAAATAATAGGTGTTTAGTTTTATCTGAAGATATTTAATTCGGTTTGTACAAGGTATTCGCAGCTCGGGCTCTAATGCGAGAATGGTGGTTAAATCGAGTTGAACGGAATTTATAAGATATGGTTAATTAGCGCCATCTAGCCTTTATTAGTCGAACCACCTCTAAAGGTATTGATTTAGGGTATAGTTGTGGGTGAGGTGGTTCGTACTATGGAAGACTAGATGGCGCTGTACATTGATGCTATGATGTCATTTTGACACTTGCTTTTAAATTTTGGGTCGAATCAACTTCAACAATGTTTCAAAAGAATCATTGTTCATTCCAAGAAAAAAAATATAATCGTCCGGCTCAGTTTCATGAAGAGTTCTTTGAAAGTTCATGAGTAAATCGATATATCAATTTATATCTGCGTATTAAGGCAGATATATTATTATGGCATTCTTTGATATATATTAATATGTCAAGGAATGCCATATCCTGCATTGGAAATCTTTTTCATTCCTCTTTTTTACAATCATTTATACACGAGAGTACACGACTGTCTTGGCAACGATCTGTAGGCAACTGTGACGTGCGGCATGATGGGCCCGTTAAGCATCCCATCAATCAAAATTGATATTATCATGCATGCATCCTCTCCGGGACGCTTTACAAGCATTATTGTCAAAATTTGTAAAACATAGAATGCTATGATTTAGGAAAAATACACGCACACAACCGTCCCGGAGACGATCAATCTTGCATGACATGCATGCATGATATCAATTTTGATTGATGGGATGCTTGACGGGCCCATCATGCCGCACGACACAGTCGCCTACCGATCTGCATCAAGTGCGCACATCACAGTTGCCTATGGATCGTTGCCAAGAAAGTCGTGTACTCTCGTGTATAAATGATTGTATAAATGATGAATGAAAATGATTTCCAACGCAGATATGGCATTCCTTGACTTATTATTATATGTCAAGGAATGACATAATAATATATCTGCGTTAATATGCAGATTAAAATTGAGATATCGATTCACTCATGAACTCTTGCAAAGAACTCTTCATGAAACTGAGCCGGACGATTATAACTTTTTTCTTCGAATGAACAATGATTGTTTTGAAACATTGTTGAAGTTGATTCGACCCAAAATTTAAAAGCAAGACACTAATATGCGACAAGCTATTCCCACTAGTTAAAGGCTCTCGATAACTCTACGGTACTTGGTTGCTCCTGTATTTTGGGTATAATAATAATGGAGATGTGTGAGGCTATAATCCATGCAAATAAAAGAAAATATTCTAATAATATCTTTTATTTTTATTTGCATATTCGTTTGTTTTGGATTTACAAAGTGAGGGGAAATCCCTGTATTAAGATATTAAAAAAATAATCAAAGTCTCGCTCAGTAATTATGCCTAGTCTACTTCATCTTCGTCCGCCATCTTCAACGTTGCGCCCGCAAATGAACGAAACTCGTCATGCCGCATGATGGGCCGTCATGCAAGCGCATCAATCAGCCCCGTCAATCAAAATTTCTGTCAATCTCCGTCATGCAGCAGAATGCTTGATGGTAGCGTGAAGCCGACGTGGTAAACGGTCAATTTTGCATGAATCATGCATGCATGTCATGCAAGATTGATCGTCTGCGGGACCCAATATATTTCAGGGCCTGTAAACACTGGGTCCTGGGATAGGTCACAATTTTACTATTCTATCTAAAATATTATCATAAGTACGTTAGTAAGCTTCAATATACATAAAAACCGGCCAAGTGCGAGTCGGACTCGCGCACGAAGGTACCATTATCTATTAAAACAGCAAAAAAATCACGTTTGTTGTATGAGAGCCCCCCTTAAAAATTTGTTTTATTATTATTTATTTATTTATTTTAAAAGTGAATATATTACTAAATAATCTGTGAATATTTCAAGCGTTTACCTGTTACCGTTATCAGTATCGAGCAAATACTAGAAAATATATACGTTGGTTGTATGGGAGCCCCCCTAAATATTTATTTTATTGTTTTTTATTATTTGTTGTTATAGCGGCAACAGAAATACATCATCTGTGGAAATTTTAACTGTCTATCTATACAGCCCGGTGACAGACGGACGGACGGACGGCCTGACGGACGGACGGATGGACAGCGGAGGCTTAGTACTAGGGTCCCGTTTGGCACCCTTCGGGTACGGAACCCTAAGAAGCACATACGTAAGGAATGCTGGCTTCTTTAAGCACGATTTATTCATATTCCCTGCGACATTGGCGTCTCCCGATAATTCACATCATAGGTTCAATTTTGACCCTACGAGTGTAGTGGATTTCATGTTTTCAGTAAGAAAATTAGGTAATTATTCATAGTCATGTTCACATCTCGTTTGTGACATAACCATGACAGTACAGTTGTGCGACTTATTTGGAAGGATATCTTTGTTGTCAGACTAACGCAACAAACGAGTACTACTTAATTTGGCAGAGCAATAATCTAGTTATAAACATTCTTCTACATAAGCAAGAGTTTGAGGTTCGCTTTTAATCTGAGTGGTTATTGGCGATCGACATTGTACATAACTGTGCATGTGCAACATTTCTGCATATTGAGTTGTCCAACAAGTATGCCGAATAAGCAAAGAGTTTCGTTTATCTGAGCTGTCGAATGAAACAATAGAGCACAGTCCCTCGTAGAAAATTTAAAATTGACCGAGCGTGCGATGCGAAGGGTCTCCATTCCAGATTCCATTGCGATTTTTATCCGGCTGTTTTCCTCTTCAGTTCGCATTTCTCAATCGATTCTCGTGAATTTTTGTGAGCAGGTTCGATGTAATTGTTGGTCTATTCAGTTTCTGAATTTGTTTTAATGTCGGAGATTTGAGGTTGAAAATGTAAAAAAACCTCAACAGCTCAAACTACTTGATTTTAACAAATGAGGTGTCGTTGGATTCGTGGAGACCGTGATAGTAATGTAGTCGACTTAATTTTAGTGAAAAGTCAATAGGTTGACGTAGAGGCATGCGTGAGCAGAGACACCTTTCATAACTATATTTGTGTGTGGATTAACTTTTTTTTACTGTTATCAGTTTCTTAACTATATGGGGTTGCTTATAATTAGCTGATAGATAACAGATACCATGATAGATACCATAGTGTTAAACTGTTTGATAGCTGTAAGCTTCCCATGAAAACAATTGAGTAAATAATTAATATGAGCGCATTTTGTTGCTCCGTTTTCCATGCCGTATTTACCGATTTTACTTTTCTGCGTACAACGGATAAAAATCAACAGTCCCAAATTTATTGGCAACACCGATGACGAACGATTAAAAAATGCAGAAAATCAACGTCATGCAAATTGTAAGTCGAACGTGACATAAGTCGCATTCGATATATTATTTCACACGAGTGACTCAAAAATAGAGCTCCTGGGCTCTTTACCACTAGTCCTTGTCGTGTTCCTTCAGCTCGCAACTCCAGCGCCTCCTGGGACGACCACGTACTCATTTTGCATTTAGGATCCAGAATATTGCGCTCCATATTCCGCTGGCAAACTTCAAGTCTGCACTCTTGGATGTCATACAAAGACCAAGTTTTAGATCCGCAGGTATATAAGGTCAGATTCACTAGTGTGGTTATTTTTAACTCTATGGTCAAACCTTTGTTATTATATTGCCAGGTATATACAATTCATGCGTCCAAACATGATCCAATTTCGAAGTATTTCAACCAATTTGTTTTTGTTGGTTGGTGGATAAAAAGACACCAGTATTTTGAGTATAAAATATCATTGTGGTTTTTAATTTGTCGCCAGTTAAACCAGATAGCACCAGGAAAAACCAATATGGGTTTTCCGGTTCATTCTTATTACCCCCAGTTTCTGAAAGAGTGGTCAAATGTAACAAGCAATTATTCAGATAAATCAAAAGTTAACTCTAAATAGCGGCAGGTAAATGGCTGTAACAATTTTAACAAGTTGTCGCAGCAACATACCTTTCGTTTGGGAAACCTAGCGTTTGTCACGGATGCGGGGCCGAAAACTCAAAGTTTGACAGACGCTCAAAGACATGCTGTCACTGTCTCTCTGGATAGGACAGCGGACTTATAAGCAGCACTTAAATGAGCAGCTTTTCAAACCCACTTATGCTGAGCTTAACCCGGAGCTGAGATCTACACACGTAACGAGATGATTAAGGGCTGAACAAAGGCATTGAGAATTAGACAAAGAAAACAAATACCCGTCGCATCGCGTCGAAGCAGACTGACGCATGCTCCCGCGCAGAGCCCCGCGGGGCAGCCCGAGCTCCGAGACCAAGAAAATTATAGAAAATATTACTAAACTCCTGTAATAATAACATTAAAAATATAATAAAACAACCAAAAATTTTCCATTTTTTATACCTATTTTTGCGTGTAAGTTTCATATAGGAAACTGATTTTGTCTCCGAGCGCTTGTTCATTTAGTTGAATAATAATGCATTGCGAAAAATATTGTTAAGTATTAAATATAACAGATATCCGGTGATTTTAAAAGTCCATTCTTAACTCTAATAGACCTTTTATAACATATATTTATCCTAAATTTTTATGTTGTCTAGTTTAGCCTAGAATTGAAGCTAAAGATGCATTTCTGGCCATATTTAATCCCTTAAACTTATGTTGTCTTAGACTCGCAACAAAACAACTACTCGGCTGTGCTTAAGCACAATGGAAGAAAAGAGGCTGCAATTTATGTTATTAGACGGATCGGAAAAGGCTGAAATGGGAATAACCTCAAAGCGTGTTATTTTCATTTTGTTTCAATGTTTTCAGCTGACTGCTTACGACAACTTTATTCATTTGTTTGTTTTAATTTATTTAAATACATACAGACCGTTCATAGATATTTTACCTCTGACATGTCTCTTCAAAACACGGGATGTAAGAGACAGAGCTGAGCGTCAATCTCCTCGTCCTTCTTCCGCTGAAAAAAGGAAAGGGAGACTGACTGACTCTGAACGATAACGAATGCTTTAGTTATTGTCCTGCGCTGACTGACATAGGACTGACACATAACTCTTACTTCCTGTATTTTGATGACCCATGTCGGAGGTAAAATAACTGTGAACGGAGTATACATAGGTACTTTCAGCTGTACCTCTCAGCAAATGTATGTCAGCCGCCGATCGCCAAATTCGGCACATCATGATGTGCCTCGGCAATACTCAGCATATCATGAAATGGCGGCATTTCTTGATCTGCCATCTTAAACCCGCCGTATGGTTTCAAGACCAACGTTCCGCGATCTGCCAGCCTATAACTCGGCAAATCGAAAAATGGGGTGACAATAAATTTAGCTCTGTAGGTTGGGTTAGGTTAGAACGTGCAAGTGCAACAAGCGAAACGAGCTTGCGACTGAAAGTATTAAAAAGTCAAACTTATCCAGAGTAGATTATTGTGGCTAAATTTCAGGTTCGAACTTAAAAGAAGCAAAACCGGAGCGGAGAAAAACATGCAATTATAAACATCATTTAATAATGAGTATGCTATAAGTCTCTAAAATATCATACGCGGATACCCAATAGTAGTCCACCGAATCCCGTCTGATGGTCATCCTACTTTTCTTGATTAAAAAAAATAGTCAACTAGATTACGTGTAACAACAAAAACATCATTGTCAAATAAAATTGATTTGTTTATTCGTAAAATTGGAATTATTTTACGATGTGAAGTTTTATCCTTTGGCCATATCATGATATGGGCATATGGACAAACGTTTGGTGCTCATCGATCTGCCAGATATTGGTTTGGGCACATCATGATGTGCCCCATAGATAACGGCGTATTTCAGGAAACGCCGCCATTTCTTAATATGGCGCGGCTCATCATGATGTGCTCAATTCTACAATCGGCCGCCGACATGTGTACAAGTAGTCTGTATTTATCTCGAGCCAAGACTCAGAGAAGTGAAAAAAAATAATATTGATCATATCGGCTTCACACTGTTTCTCTTCAAAGGGCTCTGAATAAGGCCGAAATTGATTACTGGGTATACCTTTATATTACATCCATTTCGTTTGTTGAGTAAGAAATAACCGATTCGCATTGATGCAATTCAATGCGAGTCGTCTGGTCGAAGTCAAAACAAATGTCTGGAATAGTAAACTGTAGCAAGCAGGGTTATTAACAAATTTTCAAATATCGAAATTCTTTATTTTCTGTAAATCCCTTCTCTTTCACTAGGAGTAATTAGCCTTACCGATATGCCGTAAACACGAGCTGTCATGGCAGGTGCGAAATTACTCGCCGATGTTTGCTAATTTACTTGAAAATTTATGAGAATTATATAATATAATTGTAGCCCTATAATGTCCCCACCGAGGGTCATAGGCCTTTACCCAGATACGAGTAAGATTAAGCGATACTCCACCACGCTGGCTCTGTGCGGGTTGGTGGAGAGGTTTTACGACAACTACCACGTAGCGATTGTAGCCGGGGCCTACAGCTTAACATGTCATCCGAAACACTGAACGTCCGATAATGTACTTACGATAAATTAATTATCTCATTGGTACATGGTCAGGATTCAAACCTGCATCTCCTGTGTGAGAAGCAAGCGTGAAACCCATTAGACCACGGAGCTCCAAAGAGCGAATAAAAATTATAATATGAAGTAAAATAAAACCAGAAAAAAGCTATATGCTGAAAAGGTGGGTATTTATTTAGCGATTGTTCGCTAGCGTCTTCGTTGCAAAGGCGGCAGCCGGAGCAGCCATTGGAAAACTTCTTCGTCAGCGGAATGGACCCTTTGCAGTCCGCCCTCAAAGAGCCTAAAGGACTTTCTTCATAGATGGTTAAAGAACACTTATACAAACAAAGATTTACTAGTAATATGGTAGGTACCCTAAAGTGTCACGTTAGCGAGATTGGATGTAAAGAATCGAGTGTTCTCACACATCGATACCACGGTGAATGCATCGCGCGTGTAAGGAAATAAATCCGGAGGGGAAAGATATGCCAGACTTCCATACAAAAAGCTTTGAACTGCCCAAAATATACAGTAATCGGATAACAAAATACCGTGTCTTAGAAGCCCTCTTGTGAGTATAAAAGAAATCGGAATTTCAAGCTCCTTAATTTATCCAAGCATTCATTTTCATCCGTGGTCACCAGAAAATAATAAAAGAAATACATACTATTCCGCAGCATGAAATAAATATATATAGATCTGTTCGATTCAGAATCGATACTCGATCGATGGTTTCGGAACGGCCATTTTGAATTTGACGGAGCTGCCAACCTGGCAGTTTTTGACAACTGAGAGACGAAAAGCCCTCGCGATGGAACGCGTATTGGTATAGGGCATTGAAATTAAATCGTAAGCCATCTGGAATTGTATTCGGGCTCCCCTCAGGATTGTCTATTTAGCTGAGTGTATTGTGGTTCACCGAACCAGATAAAGTTCGCATTTACGTAACATAACCTGTGTTGGAACACTGTGCGCGTCGAAGCTGGCCTGCCAGCCATACCTGGTTGGCTGAAGAACCTGTCTACCAAGAAGAGCCTAGGGTGCACCCAGGCCTTGCAGAGAGACAGGAGTTTGACGGGAACGAAGCACAGACCAGGTCAGATAGAATCTATTTACTTTAGCTCGGTGAATCGCCGACGTTCTTGCTTCTTGGCATCCGATCGCTACGCTACCTCGTAGCTATGGGCCCCTGCGAGGTCATTGGGTGCCGAGAGGCCTGAACATTTTGGTAGCAAGAGCGTGGTTTCCTGAGATTTGCAGCCGTCAAGGGCTCCGGGAACCCACGATTTGGGACTATCAATCTGTAGGTATAGGCGGTTATTAGCTAACTTGGTGTTGTTCCTGTATCCACATAGATTGGTAGTATTGTAAGTTATAAGTCTATTGCTGGTAGTAGACAGACAGATATAACAGTTTTCCCTAAATGACCAGTTGTACTGAGATGTGACTCAGAATAGTAATTACATTACAGGTACATTGTAGGTGAATTGAAATTTGCATTGAAGTACCAGTTACCAGTTAGTCAATCTATTAGTGGTCTAGTAATGCTAATGAATGTTTGGTTAACATAGGTAGTTACATTTATTGATAGCAGGCTATGACATTGTTTTCAGTTTATAGCAATTTATAACTTGAACTAATATTGACTATCTGTGTGTGTTATATGATATAGGGAAACTAAATTGTTGTTTACAGAATTTGTGTAGATATAAAACTCGGTTTCTATTGTTTGGGGAAATCAGCATTGTTTAAGTTATAGTTTAGGGTTCCCTCGTTTGGGTTGTAGACTGGAGGGTCCAATATAATTGAGTTATTGCAAATTGTGAGTAAGTATCGTTCCGATCATGTCGTTATCTGAAATACAGAAGGGTGTTTCTAAGGAACTCAGATGGTTTACCTCCGCACACGGTCTGATAGACCGTTTAGATAGGCATGATGTGGTATTGGAGCGGTCTATGGACGTTAAGGAACGCTACAACAGGGTGCTCGAATTGTCCGCGCAGGCGGAAGCAGTTGATGGTTGCGCACCTGACAGGCTGTCACGGTTGCTAGGGGATGTCGACCAGTGTATGGAGATGGCAGCTGCTATCACGCAGAAGGCTGCGGACATACGTAGGCAGCGCGAGTCCAGCCATGGTGGTGACATTGAAGCACCTCTGCCGCATCAGGGATCGGGGACCAGGTTACCCGTTATTACTATGCCTACTTTTGACGGAGTGTCCGGTGAATGGATGAGCTTCATCAATCTGTTCGACAGTTTGGTGCACATGCGATCGGACATTACCAAGTCTGTCAAAATGGCTCAGCTGGTGGCAGCATTGAGGGGTGAGCCTAGGGAGCTGGTCGCTCATTTGACAGTTACGGAGGGTAACTATGAAACGGCCAGGCAATTGTTGGTCAGACGTTACCACAACAAACGGAGGTTGGCCGATGCCCAACTGAACCGTTTGTTTAGCATCCCGGTTGTGAACAAGGTCGGGGCCATACAGACGGAGGTTTTGAACCCGTTGTTGTCCGTCACCAAGGCTCTAGAGAATCTTGGACTTCCGGTTGGTGAATGGTCGTACCTATTGTTGTACATTGTACTTTCCCGCCTACCCGCTGACGTGCAGACTCGTTTCGAACAGTCTCACGGGAGGTCGGCCGAGGACCTGCCCGCCTTCTCCGACTTGGTCGGATTCTTGGAAGAGGAGGCTCGACGGGCAGAGAATTTGGGGTTGACGGTCACCCATCCTTCGGAGCCACAGAGAGCTGCCGGGAGCGCTGTGAGTAGGGGCTCTCCGACGAGGAAGGACCGCACCAACCGGCAGTCATATGGGACTGTGAGTGCATTGACACCACATAGTGAGACCTGCCCATGTTGTAGGCAGATTGGCCATGCTGTGGCCGATTGCAATAAGTTCGGGGAACTTAGGGTTGAGGGACGGCGCCGGATGGCCAAGCAGCGGAGCTGGTGTTTCCTGTGCCTCGGGCCACACATGGCTAGGGACTGCACGCGCACTAAATTGTGCGGATATTGTGGTGGGGCCCACAACAATCTGTTGTGCATGAACCGGTCCGGCCAACAGCCACCACAGGGCCGTACCCAGGGTGACACGGCATGGGGCCCTGAGAATTCGTTTGCGACTCGGAGCGCAACTCAGAAGCCAACGTCCCCACATCCACAGGGCCGTACCCAGGGTGATACGGAATGGGGCCCTGAGAATTCGTTTGCGACTTGGAGCGCAACTCAGGGGCCAGCGTCCCCACGTGCACAGGGTAGTACTAGGGTGCGGGGCCGCACTCAGGGTTATCACATGGGGGGCCCTGAGTTTTCGGTTGCGACTCAGCATCCGACTCAGCGGGCAATGGGGCCACAAGCACGCGGCCACCCAGGGGTGCAGGGCCGCACTCAGGGTCATCACATGGGGGGCCCTGAGTTCTCGGTTGCGACTCAGCATCCGACTCAGCGGCACATTGGGTGTGTTGAGCAGGCCGTAACGGGCGGGTGGCATGGGACAACTTCGAGCTATGCGGGTGCGGTTCGGACGCCGCCTCAGTTGTCGCCCCGCTCGTCGCCTCGTCCTCGTCGGTCGCATGTGATGTCCCCCCCGCTCATGGAGCGGCCGCGGTTGAATTCACGCCCACAACCCTTCGGGGGGCGTCGTAGGGTGGCAATGGAACCGGCGCGTGGGCCATTTGTACAATGGGACCCTCTGGCGTATAGCTGCCTACCTGATCGGTTACAGGCACAGTGGGGCCCCGGGGGCCCTCGCTAGGAATTTGCGGCCCAACAATTTGTTGCCCCCCAACCGGAGACGGTGGTGTTACCGATCGCCTCTGTGCTTGTTTGGGATTTGGCGGGCAACCCAACATACATTCGCGCCCTATTAGATTCTGGAGCTCAGGGCTGCATTGTATCGAACGATTTAGCGAAATGGTTGGGCCTCAATATAAATAATGTATCGCTGTCGAGGAAATTGGTCCCTGCTGGGGATTACAGGGCAACCCTTCACGGGTTTTGTGATGCCTCTGAACGAGGGTTTGCGGCAGCGGTTTATTTGCGAACCGTCACCTCCACCGGGGAGGTCGACGTGCATTTGGTTTTGGCAAAAAGCAAGGTAGCGCCTATTCGGACAAGGATGACGATTCCAAAACTGGAACTGTCCGGGGCTGCTCTTTTGACCAAAGTTTTGAATAACACTCTAACAGTGTTGCGTGGGTCAGTGGTTTTGGAGGATACGGTGTACGCGTGGACGGACAGCCAGATTGTTTTGTGCTGGCTGAAGGCTTCGGTCCATACCTTAGAGGTTTTTGTTGCGAATCGTGTCTCCCAGATTGTGTCGTCTAAGGTCCCACTGACCTGGAGACATGTACCAGGAGAATTGAACCCGTCTGATTGTGCATCCAGGGGATGTCGGGCTCCTGAACTCGAGCTCGTTGCTGATCTCTCGACAGAGGCTTTCATTGCTTGTTTGGATAGGTTTGTTTCTCGAAGGGGACTTCCAACTTTGATCCGCTCTGATAACGGCACTAACTACATCGGTGCGGAACGATGCTTACGAGAGATAGTCAACTTTTTGAATGTAAATAAAGTGGATATAGGAACGGCCCTCTCCCGTCGGGGTATACAGTGGACCTTCAGCCCACCGAGTTGCCCCCACTGGGGTGGGATTTTTGAGGCCGTAGTTAAGTCAGCTAAGACGCACTTGGGGCGTATAGTAGGTCAGACCGCGCTGACTTTTGAGGAGCTCGCGACATTGTTTTGTAAGAACGAGGCCGTTCTCAATTCGCGACCGTTGTGTCCGCTCAGCTCGGATCCAAATGACCTGGAGGCTCTGACCCCAGGCCATTTCTTGATAGGACAGCCACTTAACGCGTTGCCCGAGCACCCCTTCGAGGGAGTGAAATTGTATCGGTTGTCAGGGTATCAGATGTTGCAGCAGTTTACTCAGAATTTCTGGAAGCGTTGGTCGCTCGAGTATCTGCATATCTTACAACAGCGCCTTAAGTGGACTGACAAAACCAGCCCCTCTAGTGTTGGTGACCTCGTTCTGGTTAAGGATGCTAACCTACCGCCACTGCGTTGGCGCAGGGGGCGCATTGTTAACTTGTTCCCTGGCAGGGACGGGACCCCCCGGTCTGCAGAGGTTCTAGTAGGAGGCTCGGTTCTAAAACGAGCGGTAGCAACGTTGTCTCGGCTGCCCGTAGATTAAGGGACAGGTGGGTGCCTGTCCGGGCGGGTGATTGTTCGATTCAGAATCGATACTCGATCGATGGTTTCGGAACGGCCATTTTGAATTTGACGGAGTTGCCAACCTGGCAGTTTTTGACAACTGAGAGACGAAAAGCCCTCGCGATGGAACGCGTATTGGTATAGGGCATTGAAATTAAATCGTAAGCCATCTGGAATTGTATTCGTGCTCCCCTCAGGATTGTCTTTTTAGCTGAGTGTATTGTGGTTCACCGAACCAGATAAAGTTCGCATTTACGTAACATAACCTGTGTTGGAACACTGTGCGCTTCGAAGCTGGCCTGCCAGCCATACCTGGTTGGCTGAAGAACCTGTCTACCAAGAAGAGCCTAGGGTGCACCCAGGCCTTGCAGAGAGACAGGAGTTTGACGGGAACGAAGCACAGACCAGGTCAGATAGAATCTATTTACTTTAGCTCGGTGAATCGCCGACGTTCTTGCTTCTTGGCATCCGATCGCTACGCTACCTCGTAGCTATGGGCCCCTGCGAGGTCATTGGGTGCCGAGAGGCCTGAACAAGAACATTACTTAGAGCGTCGTCGCTTGCAATCGAAACGAAAATCTATCAATTTGAGTATTGAAGTAGAACTGTGGGACTGATATATTTTTTGATGAAAAATGGAACGGGTTCCGCTTTTCTGCATATTTTCCAGCAAAGATGAGAAATAATTAATATTTCCTATCAATAGTTTTGCATGATTTTGTGTTGAGCCGGTGGATCTTTTCCTTATGTTTAATCACTTATATTTATAATGGTTGACGATCTTAACAGCATTCAACATAAACAGAATTATGTAGGTTTAGATATTTTACGATTCTTTATCATCTGTAAACGTGAAACAAAATCTGTAAAATAAGTTATTTTTCAACATTATCAAGTGCCTATCTTTCGCGCGACTGTCCAATTGTATTATTTTGAGAAATAAATATCCCAAACCATAACCATATAAGAAAACTAAGACAGAAACGTGGAACCCTAGTAGCCCATCGAAATATTAACGAAGTTACCCAAAAAAAAATATCTACTTACGTATCGGCTCCCCAGTTTATCATGTAATACGAGCTCGTTTATAACAATTTGCGTGACGTATGTACATAACGGATTGTCATTATTTACACCAATATTAGTTTGTTGTTCAGCGAGTACGAGTAAACTGGATTATGTCCTTTACAATAGTACATTACTTCAGAGGGAAGAAAGTGACAGTTCCATACCGAGATTATGGCATTTGCGCCACGAGCTTGCGAGGGGCGCAAACCATTTGAGGTATGGAACTGTACTTTATCCTGAGGTATGTATAGTGCTGTTTATTACACCAACGAGAAAAATTATAGACATAAATGCATCCATATTTTACAAAAAACACAAAGATAAATGCTAAATCAATCGAAGTTTTTGCGAAAATGCGCGGGCTTTTCCTTTTTTTATTCGCCCGTTTCTGGAGTAGGCTAAGATCATAAGCCACTTCTTCCGTGATTCCGCGCGTTTTATATACAAAAATAATTTCGTTTTTAATTTTCTGTATGCACCAAGGAGGTTGGTAACTGGTAAAAAAAAAACTGTATGTGGCCAGTAACAATTTACTTGAAATTTAATTAGTAGACAGTTAAAGTCTCTTTGCAGTATGACTGCTGACAAATAATAAAAAAAAAACGGGTATGTAATGGAATTTCATACATACTTCCCACCCTTGGGTCGGAAGGATTTTCATACAAACTTCCATACCTTGGGATGAAATGATTTGAAGGGCGGGACAAAGGCGTTTCTTCCCTCTAATTGGTATAATTAGTATGTATTTTCAGAGCAGGTGTGATATAAAGTACATTCTTCTTCTGACAAATCAGTGAATGGGTGTGTAAATAAACAGTGATTTATATGTTCGTGTATTGAATCTGACACCAAAAAAGTTATTTTTACTGATCATGTCCATATAAATTTATATTCTTTAAAGTGATAATTGCTAATTATTCAGTTATTCTTAATAAAGCATCTCGGAAAATTCTGTCAGTCGGGTCGGCCACTAGCCCGACACCCCTCCACCAAACCATGCTGAGCCAGCGTGGTGGAATAAGGCTCAAACTAACTCTGAGTAAAAGCCAATGCCCCTCGGTGGGGACAATAATGGGCTACATTTATTTATTTATTTTATTCAGATAGAATCGATCGTTATTCACTATCACATCACTATTTTACTGATATCCATTGTCTATGGTTGTGGTGGTCGGTGATCGCGCCGTGTTTTGGTATTCATGCGTCGACTTTCATTGACCGGTTTTTCCTTTCATCAAAGTCAAGCGCCATCGTAGCAGCTGACTAAATTTTTTTGAAGGTATTTGATATTTTTCTTTGTTATGTGTCTGAGAACACACAGTTTTTTGTGACTTGCATGGCCATTCCATGCCTCTGCCACCCCATTTAGGATAAACATACGACTTCTCGTCCCTCCCTCCCTCTGATCTTCGAACCAGCAGGAAAATGAAGTCCTGGTCCTGGAAGGGTTCGACTGCCGAACCACCCGCACATAAGGGTGAGGTGAAAAGGTCAGGTCAGGTTCAGTGTCCCACGAAGCAATAACCCAGTCGGTGTTAGGAACCCGTCTATAAACTACGAGTCCACTTTTTTAAAGTTTTCTATGTAGTCTGTCTATTACATCCCACACTAGTTTATTGGATATGCGTGCTAACACGTCGCTGTTACAATTCAGGGTGGAATCTTTCACTTCCTGAAACTTCTAAAAGTATCTTCATAGCGTCACGTCTTATACCATGTATCTTATATCGCCGCAGCAATGGAGATATGTAGGTTTCCTCTCTTTATTTTCCATCAACACGGACGTACACACACACACACAAATCTCTGAGCCCAAACGCTTATATCTCCTCCGTTCCGTACCGTCCGTCGTACGTAAAAATTGTAAATACCAGCTGCCTGGGCTAACTGTTATAGTGTAACTGTTATATATATATCTGCATACTAACCTTTTTAATAGAAAATTAATACATTATGACCATAATGTATCAATTTTCGACAAATTATGACATTCAAATTTCGAATGCCGACGCCCGCCTACGTGCCGCCCCTAGTTTGTCTGTGAAGTTGGTACTACTGAACAAGCTAAACAAGTACAGAGCAATTATCAATGCCACAATGCCGGTCGAACATGCGGTTCCTGAACACATCAAAGAGAGCTCATGATTTTACAGGGTATCCTAGTGTGGGGCCAGAAGCTATGTATATAAATGTAAATGGAAATGTTAAATATGTGAAAGAGCTCTTAGCCGCTTATCGGGGACTTCTGGAAAAGGGGACTTCGCAAAATGGGGACATACATCAGTACGTGCGTACGATGAAATGAAGTGCCTGAATAGTATAATGCTAAATTATTTAAGAAGACGAAATAAGTCCATCCTGTAGGCGAACTCTATCCACAGCGGCGTCCGCGGCGGGGCGTCAATAACATTCGCAATAACGGCACAGATATTGGAAGTTCCACCCCTCGTCGGTGGTATCCATACGAAACAAAAAAAACGGTCAAGTGCGAGTCTAAATCGCGCACGAAGGGTTCCGTACCACCGTTCAATGGAAGCGATGGTGTGGAGTGAATAGTTTGGATTTTACACAGCAAAATATTGTTTACAAAGTTATTGGTGCGGTTACTTTCACACTCCATGTACGTAACCAGGTGCATCCATAAGTTTGTATGTGGTATTGAAAGAATTGTTGTGGGAGCCCCCTTAAATATTTCTTTTATCCTGTTTTTTAGTATTTGTTGTTATAGCGGCAACATAAATACATAATCTGTGAAAATTTCAACTCTCTAGCTAGCTAGGTTCTTGAGATACAGCCTTGTGACAGACGGACGGACGGACGGACGGACGGACAGCGGAGTCTTAGTAATAGGGTCCCGTTTGGAACCCTTCGGGTACGGAACCCTAAAAAGGAAATAAATACAAAAAAACAGTCCGGGCGAACAAGAAACTTCCGGTTTGTGGAGTTCCGCAGGCAGCAAGAAATGCAAAATGATATTAAAAAGGTATTAAATTAACGTATTAAAGGCTAATATTAGGTATTTAAATTCTTGCAGAATTATCTAAAATTGTGTTTATCGGCTCGGCAACTCGGTTTTTTTTATTTCATTATATGCACCTACAGAGCCACAAACATATCTGACCCAGTGGCCAAAAAGAGAACTAAAGTCACTAGTATGAAATGTTTCCATGTTTATATGCCAATGACGCTAGCGACGCCGTCACTGGGTCAGTTTAGTAAGTTATGTTGTTTCTTGAGCCCCGATGCATAACTCATAGTTTGACGTCTTAATACTGCCGCTTACACTCGTTAGGGAAATGTCAGCGCCAATATGATATTTAACTTATTTTAGTTCGCGCGCATGTAATTAAATGGAAGTTTTCAGACCTGGTTGTTTCGGTATAGATTCTGTACCAAGCGCACATACGGCTCTGCGCAGAATTTGTATGGTGAACGCACACTTATCAGCAGCATCCGCACCGGAAGCACCGGACGGATCGGATTTTAGAATTATTTATATGAAGTCCTGTGAAACCTCACACACCTACCCGTGCCGGTATCGTCGGAAGCTGGATAGCCACAGAAATCCTGATGACGTCATCAGATTCAGGGCGGTTGATGTGGAAGAATGCAGAGCAACGCGCGAATGTTCCGGAGCAGCGAGGAAGATTCCTGCGGACAGTGCGTGCGGTGCGGACGGTGCGTCCGGTGCTTGCCGACGCCAGTAAGTACAGTTCACCAGTACAGACTACAGAGTGGTGGCAGTCTTCCCCTGTCCTGAATCCCCCCGCTTTTGCCCGCTCACACACAATATCGTTTATTCTCGGCGGAAAATTTCTGCTATAAAAGTCATTCTATTTACCCCTGAATCTCTACTCACCCCATTTTACGGTTCCAATTGATGCATAAAGCCATTTGGACAAGAATTAAAACACTGCGGAACCCTCATACCGGACTTCCTAAACATACTTTTTCGCTTTCTCGACGACGTGGAATGCGAAGCATTGCGAAAGCTGTAACGTACAGAGTAAAGTTCATTTGTTGTACAAACATCAATAAAAACTGTTCGGTTGAAATATTTCTCATACAGATATTACTGTACCAATTTGTGTCAGAGATCCATTCGGGGAGATTTGCCAAATTAACAATCTTTTTGGTGGTCCATTCGGGGAAAGCTGCCAAAACATCATTCAGTATCCCTTGCTTGACAAAATATGACAATCGGTTAAGATGGCAGCTCCAGACACCGATAATCGCGCTCTGGTTGGTCAAACTTCAATTTGAATTTCATCTTTCAAAATATAAATTTGACAGGGATTGCGATCGAAAATTCTAGATGTTAGTGATAGAGAATAGAGCTACAGAGTTTTGACAGGCGCTAAATACAGTTTAAATATAACTTATCACTATTTGCGAAATTTAAGCTACAATGGGAACAGCGGGGTTCCTGTAACACAGGGTCTGATGATCCTAGCCCAGGGCCGCCTTATTGTAAACTAGTTAAGGAATTTTAATTTGGAATAAATGATTTTGTATTTTGTATTTGTATTTGCGTCTAATGCTATATAATAAGTCATTGGATCAACTGTTGTGAACGGAACTTCTAAAGAATTCGCATTTCCATTGCAGCTATAGGTAACGCTACTATTTGTGTCACTATGGGTACCATAGACCATTTTTGTTCCGCCATATCCACCGACGAGGGGTTAAGAATATGTGACGGACTAATAGTTGAAAGCTTTTTTTAAAAGCGCATTGATTTTTAAAACATTTTTTAACATGGCAGATTATAATGATATTAAAGTCCTAATAAAGAACGTTAATAAGACAAAGAAAAAGTTAATTAATCAATGAAGTAATTTTATTTTAATGAATTCAAGTTCGAAATGCACCAAACAAAACAAGTGTGCCTTTTATGTTTATTTTTATACTAGCTTTTTCCTGCCATCCGCGTTGACTTAGCTCAGGATAATTAAAACACCTATGAGTACATAACTAAAAAGCATTTTTTTTATTTTCGTCCAACATAACCATTCATGACACTTGCACAATAGTTATAAACAACGAAGGAGTTTCTTGAGTGATCACGAAGGAGTTTCTTGTGTGTGGAAAAACTATGATGATAAATAGCTGCTTCTCATGCAGTAACAGCCTGCCCCCATCATGACGGCAGCGGCGCCGCTCCGTGGTGAAGGAGCCAGGCCCTGAGTCTTAAAGTAATTTATGTTATTTAACAAAAAAAAAACAGGTAACATAACGTTAAGTTTTGTAGCTCACAAGGATCGAGATCGAGGGCTACAAATATAAGTTACCTAATTCAATATATTTCTATAGACTACATTACCTAGGCAGCGGTGCCGCGCTGTGGTGATGGGGCCAGGCCCTGTCTTAAGGTTATTTATGGTTTAAAAAAATGAAACAGGTAATATAACAAAAAAAATAGAGCTCATCGAGGTCGAGGATTATTATAATTATAAATTACCTAACTCAATATAACTTTTATAGACTACATCATATGATTTATTATTTTCCGCCAATACGTGTAAGTTTCGCGCACTTGACACCCTCGAACATCCAACCTAAAGTTGCCCATGAGAAAAGCATGGGGTGCTCAAATGGATTCCTGCCACTTTCAGTGTTTGGCCCTGTGATTTATTAATTATCATGGTGAATGACGCAACTTCAAAGGAAATTGCAGCCTCTTGAACTGAAATGGGGGGCATTTCAGTTCAAGAGTTGCTTGGGATGATTGGAATTCGGGGCATCAGAACGCTCTCTCCTTTATCAGGTCCTGTAAGAATCGTGGCCTGAACAATGTTCCTTCCCAGATCTGTGATACGTAGCCTGGTGCCATTGCACCATCTCGGTGCATCAAGATTGCGCATCAACAACACTGGGACGCCAACCTTTACGTCCAGTTTATGAGAAGGCACGTCTGTTAATTCCAAGCTGTCAATTTAATAGCAGTATCTATTGATGAGTATGATTTCAATTCGGTGACTAACCTTTTCCAATATTTTTTTGTTTAGTTATTGACGGACTCATTTTTGGGGGACAGCACTGCCCTCTCGCACAACAACTGTTTGATTATATTTGACTGTTAGTTTGGAAACACCTCTTAAATTAGTTCATCCTCGGGCGTCATTGTATCCATCCACGTCTGTTTCGAGTTGCCCTCTCCTATTTGCAACAACTTAGACTGTCTATGCAGACACCTGATTCCAAGTCATTAAAAAGCTGAACACGCATATTGAACGTAAGATGGAGCTTTTTTACTTTAGATCACAGTGTCGACGCCTTCAGACACGCATTCATTTTATCCGCCGGTGAACCCCTCTCAATGACAGGCAGTGTCGGTTTAAAATCACTTGCGAAAAAATCCTACAACATCAACAACAAATTTCTCATCAAAGCTTGGTTGCCGCGGAGATCTTGCAAACTGCGGTTCAAAGCCTCTACCGCACGCTTATGCGACATAGTGCATTCGTCCCACACAATTAACATGCACTGTTGCATGAGAGAGTCGCGGTTTCTACTTTTGCTAATGTTGCACGTGGGGGCTTCTGCGCTAATATAAATCATAAACACGTCGTTGTTCGGGAAGTAAACGTGGTTCCATTTCATTTACATATGTTTCTAAGACTACGGTATCGTAATTAAGTTCTCTAATGACATCATTTGATATATCTCCCCTTCGTTGTGGCGTGTGCAAACATAAATCCGCACCATTATTTTGCCAGATAAGTCTACAATTTTGTCCTCTATTAATTTGAGAGCCTCTTTGATTATCAAATCATCTTGCATGCCCTCCTAGCCTGTGTGCGATATCTTCCGACAGTTCGGCCTTATATATTTCCCACAACTGGAGAGGGTTAGAGAGTCCGCAAGTGCTTATTAAAATTGATACCAGCTCTTTGAGTTTCAAGTAAGGTAATGGTTGTCGTTTTCTAATAGTCCACGTGCTTCACATGCTTCCCTGAACGTCGCTCGCTCTAACCCAACAACTGTTTTTAGTTCCTGAAAGTTTGTCGGTCCTCGCACTTAATTGAGCAACATGCGTAGACATAGCATTCAAATTAGCTAACGTGCACCGTATACAGGCGACCCAGTGCATCTCCAGCCTTCACTCGTGGCCAGTCCTCTACAGGTGTCACACGGCGCTTCTATTCTTTCCTCGATGCGTTCCAGGTGTAGTATCTCGGCACTTCAGTTTATAATATAGTTTTTGCGAAGTTGTCAGTTTGGCACAACTCGAAAAAAGAAGTTAGTGTTGTCTTCGGAGGTGTCACCACTCTGTGGTGAAAATTGTGCCTTGCCATTGAGGAGGTGAACTGTTAGGTGAGTGACAATGATGTCGTTAGATTTGGTAAGAAGGGGAGAATAAGGCACAACCCAACTGTTATCCACCTGGACAACCTGACCACCGCGAATTGTAAGATTAGCTGTGAGACCACCATCATGAAGTGCTCTTCGCCGGTAAAGGGGGTTTCCATTTTCGCTGGTGAGCGTGTCCTTCAGTATCGCCCGCAGGTACTTTTTGGTACACTTTTCGTATTTCATGCACGGAGATAGCATATTTAGTGCACCGCATGGTTCATGGATCATATTTTTTACATCGGTGTCATGTAGTTTTTTGTCAACGTTGGCATCAAGGAATTCTGCACTAATTATATCATCTATTTGGCTTGGACGCAATTTCTCTTTAAGCCACGATAAGAGGTGTACATGGGGCAGACCTCACTTTTGCCACTCAATAGAATACATGACTGAATTTCTCCATATATTCTTCCTTTTGTTAGTACAGCGACTAACTTCTGTACTTTTATTTTGAATACTCTTGCAATTATTTCATATCTATTAGTTGATTTTTGGCCAGGCATGAGTACAGCGATAATCTCTGCCCATGCTGGGTTGCATGTTAGTTTGACAAACAGATTAGGGTGGCCATAGTCCCGTACGTATGCAAACGCATCCTGCGTATAATCATGGAGATATCTTGAGCTGTTCACAACTGAAGAGGGGAGTATAACGATTAGCCCAACATCACTGACATTAGCTTGCGCATCGTTCCTTACAGCGTCTTGCAAATGGATGTAGTTTTCTGCACGCAACTTGCTTTGGTTCAAGGAAATGTACCTCAAACGCTCACCTTCAATTATTACATACATGTCAACTAAGAACTGGTGCAGAAGTTGCTTGCAGCGCAGCAGGTAAAAGTAATTGTTAAGCACCATAATATGATAAGCATAGAAGTCCATGGAGGAAACTTTTTTGTCAGGTGTTGGTTGTCTAGCCTGCGGATTCGTCTGTGGTATCTCAAAATTATACCCTTCCTGGCCTTCCCAAAATATATATACCGTCGCTACAGGGAAGCGAGAACGAAGATTAAAATCCCTTGCTAGGTTAGATAATATTTTGTGTGTGTTTTTATTATAAATTATGTATCTCTAGTTGTAAGGTATTTTTTAATAGGGGTTTTTGTTAACCTGAAATAAAGATTATTATTATTATTATGAGTTTTATTTTATTTTATTTTATTTTACATTTTTAGGAGAGGTAACAGCTTTACTCACTAAATACAAAACACTATATTAACTAAAGAGCTAATAATAACCTCCAACAATTATTTTACTACACGCAAAACGTTCTTGCATTAAAATTTAAATTAATGTAAAGAATCACACAAAGAATTTGTAAAAATACACCTAACTTTTTAGTCAGAACTATACGCTGAAATACAATTACGTGATTTAGGAAAATATCTACTTACAGCAGTATTAGCAAGTAATAATATGAAGATATCATTATTCATTAAACAGTAATACAATCGACTGTCAAACACACCACTACTTCACCCAGCATTGTACAAAGATTTAAAAAATTTACGAATCATATGAGCCCTTAATGTTTGCGCACTGCTCCAGAATATATCAATGTCATCATTATCATCGTCATCAACACCGTCAGCACCGTTGTCGCCACTGTCACCGAGACGGTTAAAAGTAGAACACGCTCTTATCAAGAAGGAGTTCTCTCTGTAATTGAATATCGCACGAGAGGCAATTGGAACAACGGTCATCTACGAACGTTACGACTAGGGACCTTAAACTTAATTTTAACAAGCAGCGATGGACAGTCAACAGTGCCCCTAACTATTTTCATCAGGAACACCATATCTGAGATATCCCTGCGAAGTTTCAGTGGTAACAAATGTAAACGTGCACAGCGATACTCATAGCTGAGCTTGGGCAACTTGAACTTAAAGCCGATATATCTTGTAAGTTGTTTTGTAGAGCATCGTAGAACCTGTGCGTACCGGCAATGCGAGATAGCTGTCCATCGTGCGCGCGCAGCACAATGTCCCTGCCGGCGGTGGAATAACTAAAAAGTTCAAAATGGGGGCGACTTTTTAAAAATCTGACTACAGAATTATGATTGGACTCCAACCGGATACCCAAATATCGTTTTTGAAGCAAATTGGACCAGTTACTAAAAAGTTCAAAATGGCGCTCACTTTTTCAAAATATGACTTCAGAATCATGATCGGGCTCCAACCGGATCCTCAGATATCGATTTTGAAGCAAATCAGACCAGTAACTAAACATTTCAAAATGGTGGCTTCTTTTTCAAAATCCGACTTGAGAATCATGATCGGGCTCCAACCGGATCCTCAGATATCGATGTTAAAGTGACAATGATGACAACTTCATCCCCCATTTCATTCCTTCGAGGGTGATATTTTCAAGAACGCTGAGAAGACGTATTCATTAATTTGAATCTTCAGTCTAAACACAAAATTTAAAGATCTGGTTCTACGGACTTTCATACAAAAAAATACCCCCTATTTTACCTCCTTAGGGTTAGAATTTCCAAAAATTCTTCCTTAATCCTTTTCTTCATTATAAATGGAAATCTTTGCAAAATTTCAGCTTTATTGGTTCAAGGGTTTGGGCTGGGCGTTGACGAGTATCATAAACCGAGTAAACATTACCTTCCTTCTGGTGTAGTCGTATTAAAAGTATTCCATATGTTAATCTAGCTCATAAACTATCTCTGTGCTAAATTTCATTCAAATCCGTTTAGCCGTTTTAGCGTGATTAAGGCACAAACACACAAACATCCAAACATCTAAACATCCAAACATCCAATCATCCTAACATCGCTACTTTCACATTTATAATATTAGTAAGATTCTCTTTCTAACTGAATAGGCCAAAGACTTTCGTTTTCTGGTGGTTCTTTTCTTTTCTGCGGCAGCAAGCAGCAAAGCCTAAAAGGAGGTTTATTATCTTCTGCCTCAGACAACAAATATTCTGAGCGCGATTTTTTTAAGAGCGTGATAGAACTTTACAGATGTTTTTCTTTACTTGTGAGACCTTGCTTCTTTTCTTATACGATTCTTGGTCAACGGGAAGTACTCTATATTAGGTTATGTTTTTCTTGCAAGTATCAAAGGAATATAGTGAATTGCACCTTAAGCGGCGTATCTTTTGATGGCCTTGACCTAGAAGTTTGATGTTGTCACGACTTTATGAAACCACCCGAGTAATTGATATTAATTCATACTTGCTACGTCTACGTGTTAAAGAGTCTTGTAGACAGACAGACGGACAACGAAGTGATAAGGGTTTGCCTTTTTCTTTTAAGGTACGGAACCCTAAGTATATATTTAAAAAAAGTTATTCCCACATTTCTACAGCAATCCATCTTAACGATTAAAATGAGAGAACAATTTTCTTTTTCATCAAACTTATCTCAACGGTTTACAGATTACTTTCGTTTGATCCATCGTCGATAATTCTTCGCGTCGCCGAACAAAATTGTCGAAAAGTCAATTTTAACTTTGTAAAATTGATATTTATTAGCTCTTTGAGATAAGGCTTTTGTTAATCTAAAGTTTCGTTCGGTCCGGTGGACTTATTTTACTATTTACAATTTTTCTAACTAACCAACCTAAATACTATTAAAATCCATGATCCAAAAACATAATATTTGCTAGAAATTTGTGTTATAATGATTTCGTTCTTTCGTTTCGTTTCGTCCGACGCTCTAACGGTGATGGAAAACGTCGTGAGGAAACCTTCATTTCTCCATGGCTCTGGGGCGATGGGCTAGCCCCCTGCTACGCAAAATGAAGTATTGAATAACTGGCTAAAAGTGGGCACAACTGGGAAAATGTGTTACGCTAGATTTTTTTACCTTTAGTTATGTAAATTAAACATTAAAATTTATTATAGCCTCTTTATAAAGCTCCACTTAATAAAAAACAGTTTATGATAAGTACAGATTGTGGCAAGGATGGGGAGTATACTTGACGTCGCTTTGCTAACTTATAATTTAGCGAATTAAAGTTGCATCAATCGCTTTTAGAAAGGGCAGTACTTATTATTGTTGTTTAGGGTGACCACGCGCTCAAATTGATACCTTCATAAACACTCAGATAAGTGGTCCAATTAAGAAGTGTTCAAATTGAGAACTTGTCATTAAAAACCTTGTCTTAATGGGAGCTTGTCTAATTAGTACAAAAAAATAACTGACGAAAGGGTCTTCATGGAGCTTGGAACAGTAGAGCAAAAACAAAGCGTTACGACTATTCCTATACGGGGCGGTAGAGGTACAGTACTACCCACGCTCAGCCAGTGATTCAAGACTCCACTTTGCGCACAGGGGGCTAGCTTATCGCCGCGTGTACAGTCGCTTTACTGAGTTGTTCCTCGCGGTAGTGTTTCGGTGCGGGAGGGGTGACATTACATGCTTTGTCGATCCCGCACTGAAGTATCGCGTCATGCAGATGTCTCAACAATGACACCTTCCGCATCGAAATATTACCGCAAGAACTTCTTCAACAGAGACTTGCTCATCGCCGCAGCAATGGTGAAATGAAGGTTTCTCAATCAATATAATATAATAATATATATAATATAAATTTATCGTCAAATGTGTTGGTGAGCGCAAAATTTAGAAAACTGCGGGACCAATTTTGATGTTTTTTTTTAAACTATTCGGTGAAGTCTTAGAAAAATAAGAACTTTTCTAAGACTTCGCCGAATAGTTTAAAAAAAACGGAGAATAAAATTTAAAAAACCTTAAGGAAACTGCTGAAAAATCCAAAAATCCCTCTTCATTAGATGTCTTTGGTAGCGGAGTCTTATCAAAAAAGATTTCCCAAAATCTCCCTAAAACTATACGCACCCCGTCCAAAGGTAAAACACATCAACCATCAATTCTGTGTAACCACAGCTAAGTAGCGTACACGAGCGTTTATTGATTAAAATTACACACTTTGCCACCACAAGCCGTATGTTTATGACAGCTCGCGTTTTGATGTGAATTGATTCAATTTTTTTTTATTTTCCTATTTTTTTCTTCTTTATTTGACTGCAAAAGCGGATAGGCGTGCGTGCCTGTTAAAGTAAAACTAAACGGCCTGGATTTTTCCTCATTTTATCTTTCTGCGTTATTTTTTTCCCTAAAACTAAAAAGTACTTGAAATCGATTAAGGATTAATAACCTCCATAGAGCGGAAATCCTTTTCCCATATCGGGTGGCAGAGTAGCCAGTTATTCAATACTCCATTATTAACCTCCACCCTAGAGAATTCTAACACAAAGTGGCCAGGTACATTGTTGAAAAAGGAGGTGTTTTATGATCACAAACCTCTTTTAAAGCACTGGTCGTTTACACCTTATTTCTCGTATGCTCTCCTTTAAAGGCAACAATTTATAGTCGTTTAAAAGTTGGCAAAAGGCAAAAGGTTGCAGTTTGATAAGTACTCGTATTCAATGCAGTTTAAACATATGTACGTAATTTAAGATTAAAACAAGGGGTTCAAAAACATTTCGACCAAATGAAAATCGCGTGATACACTTTGGTATGTATTAAATACTCCGTTAACATTAATTAATTTAAATATCTACCTACCTAGTTGTTGAATTGGGATTTTGTCCAAATGGGAACTTTTCATTATGAGCATTGTCATAATGGGAAGGAGTCCTTATGGACTTAGGCACGTAATAATAAAACGTTCTCAGCTCTGAGAGTTGCCTCAGCAATGTCACGATGACGGTTCAGCCATATCAAATCTGTCATTTTTACGCGCTTGAGATAGCTCTCAGAGCTGAGAGTGATTTATTATAACGGGCCGCACTCTCGCACTCGGCGTCACCGGAAAATCGTTTAGTTCTAAGTCATAAAACGTTATGCTACTTTATTACGTCCCCACTGAGAAGTTCTTGATACAAATGTTCCTTAGTTTTATTGTCAGGATTCGTACTTACTTTGTTATAAAAAAGCCGTCAAGGGCGAATAGTAAGAGACAGGCGAGGGTTCCGTAGATTAAACGGATGGTAAAAAATAAAGGTATTTGGTATCGTTTATTTTTTTAAGATTGTTAGTCAAATTAATAAAGTAAAATAACAATGACAATAAATACTCTATTAAGAACATCGTTCTGACCAATTTGGTTTTTAAATCGCTTTCATCCTTCCTCCATTCAAATCGGTAGGCATCATGGGCACTACCAACGGTGACTCTGTCGTATAACATTTATATACCGGTACTTACATTGCTTCTGGCCCAACACTAGGGTGCCGGCCAAGTTCAATTCGGACTAAGGGTTTCTTGCCATAGCCCAAGAACAAAACAGGTCCCATGTATGGAGAACCTCTTTAATTTTTTAAATTGCGTCTAGTTCATTATTTTTTGCTGTAACGGCTACAGAAATACACATTTTGTGTAAATTTCGACTCTGTCTAAAATGGTTTATATGATAGAGCGTACAAACAGGGTCACCTTTGGCGTCCTTCGGGTACGGAACCATAAAAATAGAAACGGAAACGGCTTGACGCTTAATTTGTAATTTTTGACTTATGGGAAAATCTAAAATAATTAAGAAAAGGTGTTTAAAAATTATGTGTATTATATATATGGCTTATTAAATTCAGTTCCTAATACTAATAGTCTAATGTGTTTATCGTTTAGTTTATAGTTATATTCCTATTAATAGTGTAGATTGATATTTAGATTTTTATACTCAGATTTGAGAATTTTATATTTGCGGAACCCTCCAACCACATAAAATGAGAGTAACCCCCTAAGTGTACAATTTACTACAGTTGTTCAACTTAAATTTTAAATTGATTTTATTTCCCGATTGCGAATAAAAGCCCCATTTACTTGCAGTTGCTCCAGATTTTGTTTCTTCCGCTTTACTGGAATGTTGTCCTTGGACAGCAGAAGTGGAACTATTTTATTTTATTTTCATAGGAAAACTAACAGCATATATAAATATTCAAAATTTTGCGTAGACTTAATATTAGGTTATAAACATGCCAATTACAAGTTTTCGCCTTTAAAAAGAACTAACTACAAATAACGGAGCATTGTTCTCTTAAACTAGCTCTGAAAAAAGCTCTATAACCTAGAAATGTATTGTAACGCCACGCAATATGATGTTTATGTGTAATTAAAAGGAAGGTGGAATTCAAATCAAATTGAAATTCTAATAATTTATGGGCTTCATTGTAGTTATAAAGATGTTCCACCTGGAGGTCCCGACAATGAACGCTGTTAGGGCACTGCAATGACTTACAATACCCCTTACAGTCACGGGACTTTTATAAAATCGATTATAATAATAGAACGGCTTATTAACCTGAAATACGTACCCATTACAGAAGGCGTCACAACACAACTAAACTACAACGTTGAATTCAAGAATAACATAATATAACATAAACATTAACTTACAGGCGAATATAAGCCGTAACAAACGGATGGTACAGCTTAAAGATTTTAGGGGGTTGTAATTGTGATGGTTATTATTGTATTTAAGATTGTTACATCTGTTTGTCAAATAATAATAATAATAATAATAAATACTCGATAAGGGACTATTTCGTTTTTGAAAAGTCATCTTTCCTCCATTCCAATCGGTTGGCATCACGGGCACAAAGAACTGTGACTCTGCCGTATAACGTTTACACCGGCACTTACATTGCTTCTGGCCCCACTCTAGGAGTCCCTGTTTCGTAGGAAACAAAACAGCGACGTCACACACATATAAACATCCAAGACCTGGGGAATAGTTTACTTTATCCCCAGTCGGGGATCGAACCCGTGACCTCTCGCATGGTAGGCAGAGCCACAACCGCAGCGACACAGGCCAAGAATAACCGTTCATGTGTTAGTAAAACATCGAGAGGAAACCTGCAATCTCCATAGCTGCGGCGATGGGTTAGCCCCCTGTCACACAAGCTCTTTCATCCCGTATGGGAAAAGGCGTGACGCTTTATTATGTTGGCCACGATACCTAGTATTGATGGTAGTGTTAGCGACGCGTTCCATAGATACTTTTTTGACCAGAAACATGTTTAGCCCGTGGCTTTGTCCGGCCGCACTAAATGTTGTAATAGTTGCGTGACATTTGAAAATAAATGGTTAATGTAAAGTTTTCAAATTGTTAGTTTTTCACACAAGAATCTTATGTTTTGATTTATTAAATATTTGCCTAATTTGTATAACTTATTAGGTTCATAATGAAGGACAAACTATTGTTATTTTATAGATATATAATGTCTATTGCAAGTCTTGCCACGCATGCGTGTGGCGTTTTGGCAGTCGTCGTTGTTTTCAAAATGTAAAAGCATCGCACAAAATTATAATTATTTTCCTTGCGTGTTTATACCAATATATAGTAATTCAAGTCGATTCAGTCTTTTCTTGAGTGCGTGCCTTACAAAGTGGTCTTCGAGCCGGATCTCTGGACATGTTACCCCGCACTCACACAATGATGACGCGAGGTTTGCAGAGCCGCCATTGATGAAAAAAATGAAGGCGCTGAGAATAAAAATTTTGACACCGCAAACCAATTTCCGCTAAATCTTCGAGAACTAACAAAACGGAAGACGCCAGCTACTATGGGTAGGTCGATAAAGTCGGCGCCAGCAAAGGCGCCTGGCTCCAAAGTCGGCACTACATCGACGGCGTCATCCTTGAATGCCCGAAGAAAAAAGCTGGAACTAATAGCGGAAGAAGAGAAGGCCAAGATTCGACGGGAACTTATTGAAAAACTACTAAAATCAAATCAAATCAAATCAAACATCATTTATTTCCATAGGATGTTGTTACATCACTTAGATCCGTCAAAACATTTTTTTGGGTGAGTTCACTAACACAATGGCGGAATCTGTGGAGAAGAGCTCACCGAAGAAACTCCACAGTCGTCGCATCTTTTGCGTTTCCTTTTTTAAATAAAATATTGTCAAATTACAAAATGAATGCTAATTATATATCGAAACAGCCTGTTACTCAAACAATCTATTCCCATGGAGATCTGTCCTCTAAGTAATCAGATATCCTATAGTAACCTTTTTTATACAATTTCTGTTTTATTATTATTTTAAACTTGTCTAAAGGTAAGTTTTTAATATCAGTAGGGACCTTATTGTAATAGCGTATACAATTGCCTTTAAAAGAATTACTAATTTTATGTAGTCGGCTTACTTATATAAGCAACCAACTTGTCTTTATTTCTAGTATTAAAATTGTGTATATCACTGTACTTCTGAAAATTAGTTATATTTCTTTTTACATACACAAGATTGTCATAGATATATTGAGACACAAATGTCAGAATATTGATTTCTTTAAACTTTTCCCTCAGTGACACTCTAGGCCCTAATCTATAAATTGTACGAACAGCCCGTTTCTGCAGAATAAATATACTATTAGCATTCGCAGCGTGACCCCACAATAAAATACCATAGGTCATTAGACTATGAAAGTAACTAAAGTAGACAAGTCTAGCGGTGTCTACGTCGGTAAGAGCTCTAATTTTTTTAACTGCGAACGCTGCCGAACTCAGTCTGTTCGACAATTTATTTATATGAGGATCCTATTGTAGTTTGGCGTCTAAAGTAATGCCCAAAAAGACAGTCGACTGCACAAGGTCCAATCTCTGTCCTTTTATCAATATGTCTGTAGTTACCGGGTTCACATTGGGTAACACGAATTTAATACATTTAGTTTTCTTTTCATTAAGTAATAAATTGTTAACAGTAAACCAGTTCACTATACTAGAGATAGCATTGTTTACCTCGTCATAATTTGATTGCTGTCTTTTAACTTTAAATATCTAAGAAGTATCATCGGCAAACAATACTAACCCATGTTTTGCTTTAACAAGGTAAGGTAAATCATTAATATATACTAAAAACAAGAAAGGACCAAGAATTGAACCTTGCGGTACGCCCATACTTATTGAAGACCCAGGTGATCTTTTCCCATTAACATCGACCATCTGAACCCTATTTGTTAGATATGACTCCAGAAGGCAAAGTGCCTGATCTTTTACACCATAATGGCGTAACTTCCTGACAAGAGTGTCATGATGGACGCAATCAAAAGCCTTGGATAGATCGCAGAAGACACCTATTGCATCCATTGCGTCTTCCCAGGCATCAAAAATATTGTCGATTAGTTCAACACCAGCATCGGCTGTTGAACGACCCTTTGTGAAACCAAACTGAGCAATATGAATTAAATTATTGAGATAAAAATGACTTTGCAATTGATTAAGTATGAGGTTTTCAAATATTTTGCTAAGCGTTGGTAGTATCGATATGGGTCTAAAATTGGTGGGGTCTGATATACTACCAGCTTTGAATAAAGGTATAACTTTACTTAGTTTCATCAAGTCAGGAAACACACCATTATCTATACATTGATTAAATATACAACAAAGGTGAGGTGCAATACAATGCAATGGAACTAATAATTTTTACTGATAGACCATGGGCGTCAGCTGTCTTTTTCATTTCCAGTGATTTAAACGCTTTTACAATGTCTTCATTATTTACGTGCCTAAATTTAAAATCAGTTTTACAATCCTCAAAGTTTTGTTTTAGTATAGATTCAGCAGCAGCGGGAGATGAATTTAAAGACTTGGTTGTTGAAACTGGAATGTCCGTAAAGAAATTTTTGAAAGCTTTTGCTACTTTTAGGTCTGTACTTAGCAATTGATTATATATCTTAAACTTGAAGTTAATATGTGTAGCTTTGGCCTTTCCAGTCTCTCTGTTTATAATTTGCCAAGTCGTTTTCATTACATTGCTACTAGATTCAATTTTGTTTTTAATGAAATTAGATTTAGCTACGGCACAAACGCGTTTAAACATTTTTGAATAACTACGAACATAATCTAGAAAGGCCGTATTTTTGTTATATGATTTCTCTTCATAGAGTTCATATAATCTTCGTCTGCTCCTATGAATTCCAACTGACGCCCAATCACTACACAAAGCTTTGTTATTAACTTTTATAGTTTTTGATTTAAATACCGTATCATATTCATTTTTGACAAGGTTAAATACTGAGTTGTACAACAAATTTGGATCGCCACTGTATGGTATTTCCCATAGTTTATCTAAAATATTATTCCTGTAGTGTTCAAGCCGAGTGTCACTAACCGGCACACATGTAATATCCTCTTTTTGGTCCTTTTTTATTTTAATATTGAATATACCTATCTGACCAGAGTGATCAGAGGTTAATTTATTGATGACCGATTTGAAAATGGGCGTAATGTTAGTAAATATATTGTCAATGCAGGTAGCAGATGATGCTGTAATTCTAGTAGGCTCCAAAAACAGATAGTTCATGTTGTGACATAAAAATAAAGATTTTAATCTAGTACAAATATTATTATCCTCTAACAGATTAACATTAAAATCACCACAAATTATAAAAAAATTGTTTTTATCGCTGATTTTAATCAACACTTCATCCATTTTCTTTTCGAATAAATCAAAGGATGAATCTGGTGGTCTGTATACGCTCATTACAATAGGTTGTTCAAGTTCAATACAGGCTATTTCCATGGTACGCTCAACAGACAGGCTAACTATGTCAACTCGTTCCTTATATTTAAAACTATTATTTACAAGTATTAAGGAGCCACCGCAATCAGCTGTTTTTCTGTTGAACGAACTAGCAACGTGGTGGTTATTAAAGTTGAACATGAACTGATAACTCTTTAAAAACTGCTCTGTTATACATAAAATATCACTATTATTACAGTTCATGAATAACTCAATTTCCAGTTCTTTACTTAACATGCCCTGTATATTTTGATGAACCACGTTTAAAATATTCTTACTTTTACATTTTTCATTACTAGTAACTTGATTTAATGGGCAAGATGAAGGTATATTTATACAAATATTAATATTACTGCCAGAGTTACTCTTTGTTGTCCTATAGGTTAATTTAAAGAGCTTGGAACAGATTCCAAGGAGTACATGTCATTATTATTACACTGCTCAATAGAAGCAGGCGTTTCATTAGTCAATGAGTTCAAAATAAAATAAGATAGTGACTGTGCTATCTGTTTTGTATAAAACCTAGATAGGTAATACCTATCCTTAGTCAAATAAAAATATTTTCCAATACAAATATTGGTGTCTATGAAATGAAATTTTTCAGTATGACGACATGTCAATGTGTGTATAAATGTATTATAATCATGTCTTATATGATTTTCATGTTGTGACAAAGATTGGCTGAAGGGAAACGCAAACAAGATTATTCTACCTACATTTTGTGAAGAATTTAATTTGGAAAAGTATTTAGTAATTAGTTTTTTGATACATTTTCCCTTCTACCAATTCAAATAATTAGGGTGGTTGGTTCTAAAAACTGCGATGACAACACTTTGTTTAATATTTGTGAATATGTGGCGCCAGGCATACAGTTATTTAATATTGCCTGGCCCACGCGCTGACTAAATTGTAAACCCATATTTTTTCGAAGTTCATCGCTGAACATTATATACCTATCCTTTGTCCGAGAGAAGGAGGCGTTATTGATAACACTATTAGTACTCAAGTCGACTGACGGCGGCGCCTGGGTCAGTATCAGCTGTTCGGCCGGCTGCTCGGCGGGACACACGGTCGGCACGGAACAGTCCGCTGGAGCTTGTTTACAATCACAGATGTGATTGTCGGTCAAAGATATGAAAGTGTCATAATTATACTTACACGTCTCCAACAAACTATTCATAGCCGACACATGTTCCTTAATTTCGTATTGTGCTGACTCATATTTACGTGTAATACTTTGTAATGATGAGTTTAAAATATGCATATCTGACTGGAGTCGCCGTGTGTCACATTCGTACTTTTCTGTAGTTTTTTCCAAACATAATCTACAATCATCGATTTCTTAATTAATTCGACACGTTCCTTGCTACAATTTACATTTTTACAAAATATTTTATTTCTATTAATATTTTAGTCCGAGCTGTCGGCCGAGAGGAGTATCTGCAGGGTGTGAACGTAGCCACGACCGTATTGTCCATGTTCCCTGCTGTACGGATATCTAAATGGGCAGACTACAGCTATGCCATGATTGCAGAAGGCACGAAGCCACGTCTGCAGATATTAGCAGAATTCCTGAATGAAGAGGCAGTCAAGATATCTACGACGGCTAACTTATGTGCTTTAAGCGGTATCAGTGCGCGAAGTGAAAATAAGCCTCAAAAGTCCATAGATAATAATAATAGTGCGTCTCGAGCGTTCCCACTGCTAGTCCAGTCCCATCAAACTGAAAACAAGTGCTCATTTTGTCGCGTCGGCAAACATAAGCTCGCGGAGTGTCGTAAGTTTAAAAAAGCTTTGCGTAGGGACAGGTAGAGTGATGCAAGGCGTATTGGTATATGCTATAAGTGCTTAGCTGCTTGTCATGATCGCGAGACGTGCCCCGCGCCAACCTGCGACAAGGACGGCTGCGGAGCCGCCCACCACCGCCTGCTACACTACGTGCCGAGCGCGGCACCCCAGTTGGAGCCGACAGTGGCCCCGCCGGAACCTGAGTCTGAGCCCTTCACGTCCGCCGCCGACACGCGAACGGTGGCGCACGTCAACGCGAACACTCGCAAGGTCCTGCTGAAGGTGGTGCCAGTGAAGCTCCACGGCCCCAGCGGAGTGGTGCACACGAGCGCGCTGCTGGACGACGGCTCCACGATCTCCCTGCTGAGCGAGGAGCTGGCGGCGCGCGCCGGCCTGCGCGGCCGCCCCAACACTGTGCGCGTGCACGGCGCTTGGGCAGGGAGCGACCTAGAGTTCAACTCGAGTGTAGTAAAAATGGACCTCACAGGTATGGACAATAAGATGCAATCCTTGACTGTACGCACTTGTAAGAATTTGATCTTACCTGTTCAAAACATATCACTGGTCGATTGTTTACAATTCGATAACTTGAAGTTTTTGAAAAGTCAAAATTCTTTGCTTTTCGATACCGACTTGAAACCTGAGATACTGATTGGTCAAGATAATTACCATTTGTTAGCCCCGCTAGTGTGTAGATTAGGTAGGCAAATGGAACCGTCTCTGACATTGACCGCCTTAGGCTGGTGTGTGCACGGGGTAGTTCCCGCGCATAGTAGCGAACGCGCACAACCAGCTAACCTACTGTTTATCTCAGAAAACCATTTTAATGTGCACCGTAAGCTGAGGGAGTTGCATGAGGATGTAACGCGTTCTTTTGCCATCGACGCAATCGGCGTGTCTGCTAAACCAAGACTGAACGCCGACGACGAGCATGCTCGAGTGCAGCTCAACGAGTCTGCAGTCCTCATCAATGGCCGCTGGCATGTGAGTCTGCCGTGGAAGGACCCAAAATGTAAGTTGAATGACAGCTATGACACGGCCCTCAAACACTTCAAATCTGTGGAGAAGAAGATGGCGTCAAACGAAGAATTCACCGGCAGGTATGCCGACTTGTGCAGCACTTACTTGATAATGACTACGCTAGTCAGCTGATAGGTGATGACATCAATGCGCAGCGCACGTGGTACCTGCCCCACTTCGGCGTCGCCAACCCCAATAAAAAGAAGCTACGCCTTGTTTTTGACGCCGCAGCCAAATCTAAAGGTTTGTCATTAAATGATTACCTATTGACGGGCCCGGATCTTTTAGTATCGTTATTCGGGATAATGCTACGTTTTAGGCAGCACAGGGTGGCCGTGACTGGGGACATAAAATATATGTTTTTACGTGTCAAAATTCACCCCGAAGACCAAAATTGTCTAAGATTTCTGTGGCGCGGTAAATCTACGGACCCAATCAAAACGTTTAATATGACGTCACTGATCTTCGGGGCTAATTGCTCCCCATTCGTAGCTCAGCACATTAAAAACATAAATGCTGCGCGGTATGAATTGACTTTGCCTTCCGCAGTCGATGCAATTCAAAATCAGCACTACATGGATGATTACATAGATAGTTTTAAAGACGAATCCACCGCGATTGAGTCAGTCAAAAATGTGACAAACATTCACAAATCCGGCGGTTTCGAAATTTGCAACTGGACTAGCAATAGTCCAGCTGTGCTCGACTGTGTACCCGAGTCGACCCTGGGCACTGCTGCTATAAAGTTCAAAGTCAATAAGCAGTCTCAAGGGGAACGTACACTCGGTCTTATATGGTACCCAGCTGAAGATGCGCTAGGCTTCGACGTGTCGATGAATCGGATTCCCGACGACATTATCAAAGGTAATAAAAAGCCTACTAAACGAATTTTACTTCGCGTCATTATGTCTGTTTACGACATTTTCGGCTTGTTAGCCCCATTCGTTATTCTAGGCAAAATTATGCTTCAGAACACCTGGAAGGCGAACGTCAACTGGGATGACCCTATCACCGACGAAATCCACACCAAATGGGTTCAATGGCTCGCGATACTACAGCTGATTGATAAGGTAATAATATCTAGGTGTTATTTATCTAGCGTTCAGCGCTCGATGGGTGGGAAAGAGACGGAAGTACATAATCAACCCCGTCCGCCGATGGTACCTACTCCCGCACCCACCACGAGGGCCTGCACTGATAATGATTATAATGATCTACAGTTACATTATTTTGCGATGCAAGTCTGCAAGCAATGTGTGCTGTGGCCTACTGGCGCTGGATAAACAATGAAGGACTGGTTGTAGTAGCATTTGTTGCGAGTAAAACGCGAGTAGCCCCCGTGAAACCTATGACCGTGGTTCGTTTGGAACTACAAGCGAGTGTCTTAGCCGCTAAGTTAGCGGACTCGATAGTCAAATGGCATAAACTTGATGTCGCGCGTAGATGTTTTTGGTGCGATTCCATAGTCGTTTTGCACTGGATTAATAATGATTTGCGTAATTATAATCTGTTTGTCGCGAATAGGCTGGGGGAGATTGATGATTTAACCCAGAGCAAGGAGTGGAGATATATTCCTACTAAATTAAATGTTGCTGATTTAGCAACACGTGATAAATTCGATCACTCGATTTTCATGAGCGATTGGCTAAACGGCCCTAAGTTTTTACTGAACGATGAGTCATCATGGCCCCAGCTTACAATTGCTTTCAAAAATAGCAGTACTACTACAGATGGCGATGTAGAGTGTGTAGCCGTAGTCCAAAATGTATATTTTAGTACGCCTCCGCCTGTACCAGACCCGGGGCGATTCTCATCGTGGCTTCGTTTGAAGAGGGCCATAGTGAACCTTAGATAATCTAAGCAGTGAACGTCCTGCTTTTTATAGGTAAGTGTAAAAAAGAAAATATTGAAATGTCCTGTGAACTGCTGGAGCATGCAGAACGACTGTTGATTAAATACGCGCAGGCACAATCCTTTCGCGAAGAGCTGGCTGCTGTAAGACAAGAAAAATGTATTAGTCGCTCTAGTAAGTTACTAAGCCTGTCACCTTACCTTGACGAGCATGGCATCCTCCGATGCGGCGGCCGCATCGACGCTGCTCATGATGTTCTATCTGAAATAAAGATACCAGTAATCCTGGAAGGTGGCAATAGGATTGCTAAGTTAATTGTAAGACACTACCACATAAAGTTGGCTCACGGTAGTCAAGAAGCTGTCGTGAACGAAGTGAAGCAACTTTACTGTTTGATTAGGCTAAGACCCACCGTTAAAAATGTCGTAACACAATGCATGCTGTGTCGCCTAAGAAAATGTAAACCTCAGGTGCCCCGCATGGGTGACTTACCTCCTGGTCGAATGGCGCATAGTTTTCGTCCATTTACTCACTGCGGCTTAGATCTTTTTGGGCCTACGGAGATCGCCGTCGGCCGTCGTCGGGAAAAAAGGTTTGGGGTTTTATTTACTTGTTTAACAGTTCGAGCTGTGCATCTCGAACTTGTACCTAGTCTTACATCTGAATCATTGATCCTGGCACTGCGGCGGATGGCTTCACGACGTGGCTGGCCTCGTTGTTACTATTCGGATAATGGTACGAACATGCGCGGGGCTGATACAGAGCTATAAAATCTCTGCTGGAGCTCGACCATGACGCTCTACAGCAACACGGTATGAACGTTGGTTTTAAATGGCATTTTATACCATCAGCAAGCCCGCACTTTGAAGGGGCTTGGGAACGTTTGGTCCGAAGCGTGAAAACGTCACTGAGGGTCATTTTGAACGAGCGTGCTCCCAGAGAAGAAGTATTAAGTACGCTGATGGCTGAGGTAGAAAATATGGTGAATGGTCGCCCACTGACACGTGTTTCAGTCGAACCTGGCAGCACGGAAAGCCTTACGCCAAACCATTTTCTTTTGGGCAGTTCTTCAAATCTTCCTCTACTTGGTACGTTCTCTCAAGCAGACTTGAACTCGAGAAAGCTGTGGCGTTAGGCTCAGTGCTTAGCCGACATGTTCTGGCGTAGATGGAGAAAAGAGGTGCTGCCGGAGCTGATCCCGAGGAGCAAGTGGGAAGCAGAAATAGATCGCCAGCTGCAGGTAGGTGACTTGGTCTACATAGTGGATCCCGATTCTCCTCGCAACTCTTGGCTGAAAGGTCTGGTCAAAAATATCTTTCCCGGAAAAGATGGTCGAGTGAGGGTCGTCGAAATTAAAATAAGTCAGGCCACCTGCGACGTCCTGTGGCACGCGTCGCACGGATACCCGTGGATGTTGAGTGCTGAGTCAGCACTAGGGTGGGATGTGTTAGCGACGCGTTCCATAGATACTTTTTTTGACCAGAAACTATGTTTAGCCCGTGGCTTTGTCCGGCCGCACTAAATGTTGTAATAGTTGCGTGACATTTGAAAGTAAATGGTTAATGTAAAGTTTTCAAATTGTTAGTTAATTACACAAGAATCTTATGTTTTGATTTATTAAATATTTGCTTAATTTGTATAATTTATTAGGTTCATAATGAAGGACAAACTATTGTTATTTTATAGATATATAATGTCTATTGCAAGTCTTGCCACGCATACGTGTGGCGTTTTGGCAGTCGTCGTTGTTTTCAAAATGTAAAAGCATCGCACAAAATTATAATTATTTTACTTGCGTGTTTATACCGATATATAGTAATTCAAGTCGATTCAGTCTTTTCTTGAGTGCGTGCCTTACAGGTAGGTTTGACTTTTTTATTTTCGATTTAATAATAAATTGACTTACTTTTCTAATTGCAGTGCCTTCTCTAGTAGCCAACTTAACACAATGAAAATACTAAAACAATAGACAAATGTCAAGCCTTGTTAAATCAACCGTAAAAAAACAAAACCTTGTGCATATCGAGGAAGCAACAAATTAGAAAACCTCTGGCAAGAAAATAGGACAAAATAAATACAAAAAAGGAATTGAAGTGCTCCCGCTCCTCGCTTCGTTATCGGATACCGATGTCGGTCGCACATCAATCGAGTCGATTTTATTGACAAGTAAATCGATTAAAAGAAGAAACAAAAAGGATTACATCCTCACTGCTTTTTACAAAGCGTATATTTCTTATGTCAAATCTTTGAAGAGGATCAATTGAAGCTGTGGGAGCAATTACAAATTAGCAGACTACTGTAGATTGTATTAGATTTTTAGGGTAACGTACCTTAATTGTTCAGGCTTCTCGGCACCTAATGACCTCGTAGGGGCCCATCAGCTACGAGGTAGCGTAGCGATCAGTTGCCAAGAAGTGTGAACGTCGGCGATTAACCGAGCTAAAATGATTGGGTTCGATCTAACCTGGTCTGTGCTTCGGTCCCGTCAACCTCCTGTCTCTCTGCAAGGCCTGGGTGCACCCTAGGCTCTTCTTGGTAGACAGGTTCTTCAGCCAACCTCCTGTGTGACTGGCGGGCCAGCCTCGATCAGCACAGTGTTCCAACACAGGTTATGTTACGTGGTAAAAAACCAATCGGCCACGTAAATGCGAACTTTATCTGGTTCGGGGAACCACAACACACTAAGCTATATAGACAATCCTGAGGGAACCTCGAATACATTCTAGATGGACTGCGATTTAATTTCAATACCCTATCCAAAACGCGTTTACATTGCGAGGGCTTTCGTCTGTCAGTTGTCAAAAACTGCAAGGTTGGCAGCAACGTCAAATTCAAAATGGCCGTTCCGAAACCATCGATCGAATATCGATTTGGAATCGAACAATCACCCGCCCGGACAGGCACCCACCTGTCCCCTAATCTACGGGCAGCCGAGACAACGTTGCTACCGCTCGTTTTAGAACCGAGCCTCCTACTAGAACCTCTGCAGACCGGGGGGTCCCGTCCTTGCCAGGGAACAAGTTAACAATGCGCCCCCTGCGCCAACGTAGTGGCGGTAGGTTAGCATCCTTAACCAGAACGAGGTCACCAACACTAGGGGGGCTGGTTTTGTCAATCCACTTAAGGCGCTGTTGTAGGATATGCAGATACTCGAGCGACCAACGCTTCCAGAAATTCTGAGTAAACTGCTGCAACATCTGATACCTTGACAACCGATACAATTTCACTCCCTCGAAGGGGTGCTCGGGCAACGCGTTAAGTGGCTGTCCTATCAAGAAATGGCCTGGGGTCAGAGCCTCCAGGTCATTTGGATCCGAACTGAGCGGACACAACGGTCGCGAATTGAGAACGGCCTCGATCTTACAAAACAATGTCGCGAGCTCCTCAAAAGTCAGCGCGGTCTGACCTACTATACGCCCCAAGTGCGTCTTAGCTGACTTAACTACGGCCTCAAAAATCCCACCCCAGTGGGGGCAACTCGGTGGGCTGAAGGTCCACTGTATACCCCGACGGGAGAGGGCCGTTCCAATATCCACTTTATTTACATTCAAAAAGTTGACTATCTCTCGTAAGTATCGTTCCGCACCGACGTAGTTAGTGCCGTTATCAGAGCGGATCAAAGTTGGAAGTCCCCTTCGAGAAACAAACCTATCCAAACAAGCAATGAAAGCCTCTGTCGAGAGATCAGCAATGAAAGCCTCTGTCGAGAGATCAGCAACGAGCTCGAGATGTACCGCCTTGGTGGATAAACAAACAAACACACATGAGCTATACCGGTCCAGCAGAAACCCGGCGTCAGGGTCCTCAGCCTTCTGGGTAACATGCACGGCCGCTCTGGGGCCATGATCCGAAGATACTACTACATGGCTGTGGGGCCAGTCCGATTCTCTCCTGCAAAGCCAGGGTGGTCCCCACCACAAATGGTGTCTAACGAGTTCAGGAGCCCGACATCCCCTGGATGCACAATCAGACGGGTTCAATTCTCCTGGTACATGTCTCCAGGTCAGTGGGACCTCAGACGACACAATCTGGGAGACACGGTTCGCAACAAAAACCTCTAAGTTGTGGAGCGAAGCCTTCAGCCAGCACAAAACAATCTGGCTGTCCGTCCAAGCGTACACCGTATCCTCCAAAACCACTGACCCACGCAACACTGTTAGAGTGTGATTCAAAAGTTTGGTCAAAAGAGCAGCCCCGGACAGTTCCAGTTTTGGAATCGTCATCCTTGTCCGAATAGGCGCTACCTTGCTTTTTGCCAAAACCAAACGCACTTCGACCTCCCCGGTGGAGGTGACGGTTCGCAAATAAACCGCTGCCGCAAACCCTCGTTCAGAGGCATCACAAAACCCGTGAAGGGTTGCCCTGTAATCCCCAGCAGGGACCAATTTCCTCGGCAGCGATACATTATTTATATTGAGGCCCAACCATTTTGCTAAATCATTCGATACAATGCAGCCCTGAGCTCCAGAATCTAATAGGGCGCGAACGTATGTTGGGTTGCCCGCCAAATCCCAAACAAGCACAGAGGCGATTGGTAACACCACCGTCTCCGGTTGGGGGGCAACAAATTGTTGGGCCGCAAATTCCTAGCGAGGGCCCCCGGGGCCCCACTCTGCCTGTAACCGATCAGGTATGCAGCTATACGCCAGAGGGTCCCATTGTACAAATGGCCCACGCGCCGGTTCCATTCCCAACCTACGATTCCCCTTAAGGGGGGTGGGCGTGAATTCAACCGTGGCCGCTCCATGAGCGGGGGGGACATCACATGTGACCGACGAGGACGAGGCGACGAGCGGGGCGACAACTGAGGCGGCGTCCGAACCGCACCCGCATAGCTCGAAGGTGTCCCATGACACCCACCCGTTACGGCCTGCTCAACACACCCAATGTCCCGCTGGGTCGGATGCTGAGTCGCAACCGAAAACTCAGGGCCCACCATGTGATGACCCTGAGTGCGGCCCTGCACCCCTGTACTGCCCTGTGCACGTGGGGACGTTAGCCCCTGAGTTGCGCTCCGAGTCGCAAACGAATTCTCAGGGCCCCATGCCGTGTCACCCTGGGTACGGCCCTGTGGAGGCTGTTGGCCGGACCGGTTCATGCACAACAGATTGTTGTGGGCCCCACCACAATATCCGCACATTTTCGTGCGCGTGCAGTCCCTAGCCATGTGTGGCCCGAGGCACAGGAAACACCAGCTCCGCTGCTTGGCCATCCGGCGCCGTCCCTGAACCCTAAGTTCCCCGAACTTATTGCAATTGGCCACAGCATGGCCAATCTTCCTACAACATGGGAGGGTCTCACTATGTGGGGTCAATGCACTCACAGTCCCATACGACTGCCGGTTGGTGCGGTCCTTCCTCGTCGGAGGGCCCCTACTCACAGCGCTCCCGGCAGCTCTCTGTGGCTCCGAAGGATGGGTGACCGTCAACCCCAAATTCTCTGCCCGTCGAGCCTCCTCTTCCAAGAATCCGACCAAGTCGGAGAAGGCGGGCAGGTCCTCGGCCGACCTCCCGTGAGACTGTTCGAAACGAGTCTGCACGTCAGCGGGTAGGCGGGAAAGTACAATGTACAACAGTAGGTACGACCATTCACCAACCGGAAGTCCAAGATTCTCTAGAGCCTTGGTGACGGACAACAACGGGTTCAAAACCTCCGTCTGTATGGCCCCGACCTTGTTCACAACCGGGATACTAAACAAACGGTTCAGTTGGGCATCGGCCAACCTCCGTTTGTTATGGTAACGTCTGACCAACAATTGTCTGGCCGTTTCATAGTTACCCTCCGTAACTGTCAAATGAGCGACCAGCTCCCTAGGCTCACCCCTCAATGCTGCCACCAGCTGAGCCATCTTGACAGACTTGGTAATGTCCGATCGCATGTGCACCAAACTGTCGAACAGATTGATGAAGCTCATCCATTCACCGGACACTCCGTCAAAAGTAGGCATAGTTATGGCCGGTAACCTGGACCCTGAACCCTGAAGCGGCAGAGGTGCTTCAATGTCACCACCATGGCTGGACTCGCGCTGTCAACGTATGTCCGCAGCCTTCTGCGTGATAGCAGCTGCCATCTCCATACATTGGTCGACATCCCCTAGCAACCGTGACAGCCTGTCAGGTGCGCAACCATCAACTGATTCCGCCTGCGCGGACAATTCGAGCACCCTATTGTAACGTTCCTTAACGTCCATAGACCGCTCCAATACCACATCATGCCTATCTAAACGGTCTATCAGACCGTGTGCGGAGGAAAACCATCTGAGTTCCTTAGAAACACCCTTCTGGATTTCAGATAACGACATGATCGGAACGATACTTACTCACAATTTGCAGTAACTCAATTATATTGGACCCTCCAGTCTACAACCCAAACGAGGGAACCCTAAACCACAACTTAAACAATGTTATTTTCCTTAAACAATAGGAACCGAGTTTTATATCTATATAAATTCTGTAAATAACAATTTAGTTTCCCTTTATCACTACAACACACACAGATAGTCAATATTAGTTCAAGTTATAAATTGCTATAACTGAAAACAATGTAATAGCCTGCTATCAATAGATGTAACTACCTATGTTAACCAAAACATTCATTAGCATTACTAGACCACTAATAGATTGACTAACTGGTACTTCAATGCAAATTTCAACTCAATATCTGTCTGTCTACTACCAGCAATAGACCTATAGCTTACAATACTACCAATCTATGTGGATATAGGAACACAACCAAGTTATCTAATAACCGCCTATACCTACAGATTGATAGTCTCAAATCGTGTCTTCCTGGAGCCCTTGACGGCTGCAAATCTCAGAAAGCCACGCTCTAGCTACCAAAGTGTTCAGGCTTCTCGGCACCTAATGACCTCGTAGGGGCCCATCAGCTACGAGGTAGCGTAGCGATCAGTTGCCAAGAAGTGTGAACGTCGGCGATTCACCGAGCTAAAATGATTGGGTTCGATCTAACCTGGTCTGTGCTTCGGTCCCGTCAACCTCCTGTCTCTCTGCAAGGCCCGGGTGCACCCTAGGCTCTTCTTGATAGACAGGTTCTTCAGCCAACCTCCTGTGTGACTGGCGGGCCAGCCTCGATCAGCACAGTGTTCCAACACAGGTTATGTTACGTGGTAAAAAACCAATCTGCCACGTAAATGCGAACTTTATCTGGTTCGGGGAACCACAACACACTCAGCTATATAGACAATCCCGAGGGAACCTCGAATACATTCCAGATGGACTGCGATTTAATTTCAATACCCTATCCAAAACGCGTTTACATTGCGAGGGCTTTCGTCTGTCAGTTGTCAAAAACTGCAAGGTTGGCAGCAACGTCAAATTCAAAATGGCCGTTCCGAAACCATCGATCGAATATCGATTTGGAATCGAACATTAATAATTCAAGTATTAAAAAAAAGTACGATGGTAGCTGGAATAAAAAGTCTTAATTGAGACATCCTTATTCAGTTTATCTTAGACGAAACATTTCAAGGAAAAAATAAAAAGTGTTTCATTGGGTTAATTTGATAAAATCAGCGTAAATCAGCGTTACGTCACGTATTCTAAAAACTGTAACTGTAAAGTATTCCATAATAAAATTCTTATAAATAAATGTAGCCCATTAATGTCCCAACCGAAGGGCAGGGGCCTTTACCTTTACGGGTACTAAGAGTTAGATTGAACCATACTCCACCACACTGGCTCAGTGAGGGTTGATGGAGGATTGTCGGGCTTGTGGCCAACTCGGCACCATCAGAAGTTATCAAGCTGCCCTATTAGGGTCTCTGCCACAGCTTTAAGACTACTTCCACCAAATAGCGACAGTAGCCGGGACCTACAACTTAACGTGTCATCCAAAACACGGCAGCGTCCGAAACAAACGCAACATAGAAAGGACACCCATCCAGTGTTTGTCTCGGCCAGATGTTACTACCCGCACGATCGTTTCCGATGTGCGAATACCGTTAGGCCACGGACATTTCTATAACGTTTTTTCCAAAACGGTGACACACTTTTCCGTGCTTTCTGAATACCGATTATAGATTCATATTCAATCGATCAAACAGCGGACATTTGAGTTCACCCAAGTCAGCGGTACATGAGCACGTAACTGGCTAAGTAAGCAGATGTTCACTTTTGGCGCAAAACCGTGACAGCTGAACGACTTCGCATAAGTTTTTCACAAGCAAAAGGCCCGGAAACCCCATCAAACAGCCAAAAGTCGCATCAAAAGTTATGATTCGCTCGCGACTTTCGATGTCGATTCGTTATTTTGTAGTAATCAAACTTTGTTTTCGTCTCAGTTAGGGTTGTGCTTATCAAAAGACGAGTGCGATCCATCATTTCCGATGATGGGGGCAACCCTAATTGACTTACATTTTGTGAAAAATCGATATACAGAATGTATCAGAAAGGTTTATTTGAAGGATTTTGAGGGACTTCAATTAATCCGTCATTTTTATTGTAAGACACTACCTTACAAAGAAAATACCATACATGTAATTGTATAACGATCTCTTGTGCCTTGGGAAAAAGAAACAACGGCATTGCAAATATATCTGTAACCGTCTAAGTTAGCCCATGGAAACCGAACAATGAAAGGGACTTCATTACATACAACACTGAAAACAAATCAGAACTTCCTCATGTAGTGCAAGCCAATTAAATGTATTAAGTGTGCTTTTGTATTGCCTTCACCAGAAAGTACGCGCGACACTGGGTGGCACGCTTTTTTTCACAAATGGAGTCCAACGGTGCAACAAGATAAATGCTCGTTGTTTCTGCTTTGATGGTAGTCTTCCATTTGTTGAATAAGTATTGGAGTCCAACGGTGCAACATAAATGCTTGTTGTTTCTGCTTTGATGGTAGTCTTCCATTTGTTGAATAAGTATTGGGTGCATAAGTGCGTTTGCAACACTAAGTCGCGCGACTATCATGCTGCGTGTGTTAAAGCACTAAAACCCAGCATAAATACTTATGATTTTACAAGTAGGTTAAGATAAGCAACGACAGATTCGCGCCTGTGTTATGAAATGAACCTTGTGTAATTGTTCATAAGAGTCATTTGTATTGTCATTTACGCGCAATGTTATTATACTTTATCTCTGCGGTATTATGTGTTCAGTCTTCAATATTCCCAATCCGGATATTGGAGGCCCACATTTGTGCCAACGTTAAGGCGTCGCAGTAGGACGACACAGAGGAAATAGCTTTTGTAAATCTCAAGTTATGCAAAATAGTAGTATCAAAACCAAGTTATTTGTTTTCTTACACTAGCTCGTACATTCCTAAACGTTTACATAATTTGATTATTTTTGGATAAAAGTATCCCGAAATTATCGCAAAATCTGTTTATCAAGATATATTTATTTACAATTTCGTACTGGATCTGAATTTATGTATTTAATATTTATTTTTTCGTGACATCGCTGAATAGCATTTTTTAACCTTTCAATCCTATTTCTCTGAATGTAAGCTCAAGTTGAAATTCTTAGTTCCGCTATCGGGGTGCCCATCCTATGCCAGTTAATTAACTTCATTTCTACATTATGACGAAACTAGAAATACCCTTCCTCTCATAAAGTATAGAAAGAGTAAGTAAGTAAACTTAAACTTCGCGCCCGGCAACTTCGGTTGTCAACCCTCAATATTTCGTCGCGACAGGTTGTCCGGTTTTTGCACTTTGATTGTACTATACAGAGTGTTACAGGAAGGGGGGGGGGGGAAGGGGATTGTTAGGTAGAAAAACAATTTGATCTGTGCAACGTTATTTTTCTTAATCGATGACCGATTTTATCGATTTGATCAGATTTACTTTATTTTTGAGATCTTTTCTATGAATTTGGTCCAGTGTGTACTGTGCTGTGTTATTTTATTAGTAATGAAAAGTCTAAAAGAAGCCCTGGTCTTATGAAATCCGTTTCCTATATGTGGTGGCAGGGGCATAATTTGTGCCCAAACAACGTAAAAAACTTCATCTTTCAGATAACTGAAAGTTAAATCGAAACCTTCTACATTCTGTAAAACTTCAAGAAATTCTATTAAATTCCTATGACTTGGTTTTGGCATTTAATTACTGTAGTGAAACACCGAGAGTAGGACAACAACTAATTTATTATAAAAATAATTGTAGACTACCCACAACATCTTTCCCTCATATTTAAAAACTAGACTATTCTATCATGCATACTCTATTCTTCTATCATGAGAAATAAAATAAAAACTTAGTACAACATGTGTAAATATTATACATCTATAGATAATCTATATGTAACTCTATTCCTAATTCTTTAGCTCTTTTCCGTGTGAGTGGTGGTGAACTGCTACTACGAATTGGTTGCTTAGTACTCGCAGTAGCAGCATGACCGGACGAGGCACCTGGTGCCGTGCCACTACCACTGGCAGCTTGTGTCCTCGGGTCACTCCTCGATGAGGCAGGCGGATCGCATTTAATGATATGCCTTCTGTTACGACGATAACGCGCGCCTAACTTATTTTGCACAATGTACGATCGAGGAGTATCCGCGTGCCCGACGACTGTCCCGCGAGACCTATTCTTACCATCTAACAACAAAACATCATCTCCGATAACCAGTTGCGGCTGATTCTTATTTTTTAGATCATAGTATATTTTGCTTATCATCTGGTTATCGATAATCTTATTATAATTACGTTCACTGCTAACTCTTGGTTTTAATAAGTTTGTATTTACTGGCAGTTTACATCTAAGTCTTCGACTCATTAACATTTGCGCAGGAGAATCCAATCCGTCCCTACTTGTGTTCCTATAATTTAATAGTCCAATGTAAAAATCGCTATTTTCTTGTATGGACTTTACCAGGATTTTCTTAATTGTTTGAACGGCCCTCTCACTCTTACCATTAGCCTGTGGATAATTGGGTGAACTAGTTATATGCTCGAATCCCCATTCTCTGGCAAACTTTTGAAACTCGCGGCTACTGTATTGAGTACCTTTATCTGAAATCAGTATTTCTGGGATTCCATGTCGGGCAAAAACTTGTTTCATACTGCATATCACACTTTCCGATGTGATATTTTTTAATTCCATGACCTCAGTGTAGTTAGAATAATAATCTACGATTATTAAGAAATATTTTTTGCGGTATTCAAAAATATCAGAACCAACCTTGTTCCACGGCAGGTTTGGCACTTTGATGGGAATCAATGGCTCACGAGTAGGTGCATTTGAATTCTCCTGGCATACCTTACAGTGTTTAACATACATTTCAATGTCTTTTGACATTTGTGGCCAGAAAATGACTTCTCGTGCACGTCTTTTGCACCTATCAATGCCTAGATGTCCTTCGTGTACTAATTCTAACATTTCTTGCCTCAGTGATAGCGGAATTAGTACAAGGTCACTCTTAAAAACTACGTCATCAATTAAAAACATCTCATCCCTATACGACCAATAAACATGCAAATCAGTTGGTAAATCACATTTATTCTTAGGCCAACCATTTTTTATACAATCAGCCAACATCGAAAACGTGTTATCAGATCTACTTTCTTTTTTAATTAATACCATTTTTTTATTTGAAACCTTTGATGTTTCAACTAACATTTGTACTTGAAATAAAATTTCATCACTTAAACTATTATCATACAAATCCGGCAACGGTGCACGCGACAATGTATCCGGTATGTACATAAACTTGCCCGGTTTATAGACTACCTTGAGATCATATCCCTGCAGGCGGAGCATCATCCGCTGTAAGCGTACTGGGACTGACATCAATGGCTTCTTAAAAATGCTTTCCAGTGGTCTGTGGTCACTTTCGACTATTATGTTATCTCTTCCAAATATGTATTGGTGGAACCTCTCACATGCAAAAACGATCGCGAGAAGTTCCTTCTCTATTTGAGCATATCTACGCTGCATGTCTGTGAGCGTGCGCGAGGCGTACTCGACCGGGCGGCCGTCCTGCATGATGACCGCGCCAAGCGCCTCGGCGCTCGCGTCCACGCTCAGCAGTACAGGTCGCGCCACGTCGTACAGCGCTAGCACCGGCGCCGAGCACACTAATGCACGCAATGACTCAAATGCTTTTTGGTGACCATCTTCCCAGCACCAGATCGTTTCTTTCTTTAATAAACCCGTTAATGGCGCCGCATGTTCAGAGTAGTTAGATATATATCTAGCAAGATAATTAACTGCCCCTAAGAATCTTTCTAGTGCTTTTCTGTCTGTAGGCACCGGCATTTCATTGATAGCTTTGACTTTGTTATTGTCTGGCCGCATGCCATTCTTATCAAATATGTGTCCTAGGTAAACAACGTCCTTTACACCTATCTTGCATTTCGATTTGTTGAATTTTACATTAATTTCTCGCGCCCGGCGCAATAATGCATCGAGCCTTTCATCATGCTCTTGGGTAGACCTACCCCATACAATAATATCATCTACAAAACTATCAACCCCTTCCAGATCCTCTAATAGCTGACGCATTTTACCATGAAATACTTCAGATGCACAATTTATTCCGTAAGGAAGTCTCAAAAATTTATATCTCCCAAAAGGTGTGCTAAATGTACAGAGATCCGCGCTAGTATCATCTATTCTCAACATCCAAAACCCAGAATTGGCATCTAAAACACTAAACAGCTGAGCTCCCTTGAATTGCGTTGCCAGCTCATTAACTGTAGGCATTTGAAAATGAGCTCGTTGAATGGCATTGTTCAGCGGCCGCGGATCTAAACAAACTCTAATGCCGTTATACTTCTTAGCCGCTACAACCAACGCGTTCACCCACGGTGTCGGATGACTGACCTTACGAATTACTCCTAATTGAATCATTTTATTTAATTCAGCATTCAGTCTGTCGCGCAATGCAAACAGTATCTTACGAGACGCACAGACCACTGGTTTTATTGACTTATCGACAACAATGTGATAATTATGATAAAACATTAACGTTTACCGAGTTCATTCGACTTACTAATCCCAATGCACACTTTCCCAGTACGCTTTCACAATTAATATCAGCCACGCCAAATTTTAAATTATGCTTATCACCGTTGTAACACCACTCCAGCTCACAAATGCCCTTCAAGGGTATTATGTTGCCCGTATATGATTCTACCCTAACTTTTTGATTTTTTATCAAAATGTTTGGATCAAATCCAAGACGCAAAAAGGTTTCAATTGAAATCAAGTTAATGTCTGCACCAGTGTCCAACTTGAAACGCTCCGTACCATTTGCACAGTGAAGATTTTCATACCATTTATTAGAAGACGGCGTATTCCGCCTTGATATAACCGAGATATGAAACGACTCACAGCTGTCATCCGATTCGCCATCCTGCTCCACATAGCACTCAATTTCATTTACCTTTTTCGGCGATCGTTCGCCCACTTTACATATCCTAGCAAAGTGCCCATGATTTTTGCACATGAAACACTCGACACCATAGGCTGGACAAGCCCCCGGCCTGCACTTGTAATCGCCACACGCGCCACACGGTGGACGCCTTTGTACACCCGACCTCCCCGAGCCCGAGCCACGGCCCCCGGCCGCACCGCCGCTGCCTGCGCGCCAGCCCCGCCAGCGCCGCGGCGCGCCGCCGCCGCTGCCTCGCACTGCCTGCGTTGCAACTGCATCCACTTGAACAGACCTCAGGCCTGCTTTGCGATCCAGCTGACGACTGCCATCCGATGACACCTCGTCTGCTTGGCATATTTTGACGGCCTTGTCGAGAGTTAGCTCTTCAGTCCGCAACATCTGATCTCTCACCACTGAATTTCTAACTCCGCACACGATCCGATCCCTGATCAGACTTTCCTCCAACAATGAAAACTCGCAATACTTGCTCAGCAGCTTCAGCGCCGTAACGTACTGATTAATTGATTCACCAGTCTCTTGGTTTCGAGTGAAAAAATTATACCTCGATAGTGCTATGTTCGGTTTGGTTCCAAAATGGCGGTCAAATTTCTTGATCACAGTGTTGACGTCATCCGCCGATTCAGTTGCGCTGTACGTAAATGTTTGAAACACATCGAAACCATCCGGCCCAATCAAGTTAATCATCAAGCTGGATTGAATTGCCGGTTCTTCCTTATGCACCCCGGATGCCTTTAAAAACATTTGGAATTGCGTTTTCCATCGCTGCCATGCGTCGGCCCGGCCGACGGGGCTGCCGTCCATACTCAGTTCCGGTGGTGGTCTTGCGTGTTCCATCTTACGAAATATATGCCGCTCGTGAAATTAAGTCTTAACACAATAAGCCCGATACTTGAATCGCCTAGCAAACACTTTATTTCTTGATTTATATCCCAACGCTGTCACCATGTAGTGAAACAACGAGAGTAGGACAACAACTGATTTATTATAATAATAATTGTAGACTACCCACAACAATTACAAAATAACCTAGAAAATATTTAAAGAAATTATTTTTAAACTCTCTGGGACGACGAGCACTCTAATCAAGAGTTACGATTAACAAAATAATTAATGCAGAGCTACCTCATTTTTTGAGTTACATTTTTAGACCCCGACGAAAAAAGAGGGTTTTTATAAATTATAGAAGTCAAGTAATATTTTTAACTTCTCTTGAGAAGTTATTATAATAGGTCTGAAAATTGAAATAGGTAATTTTGTGTTTTCTTTACGTTTTAAGACCTGGAGAATCATTTGCAATCATTTTTAGAGTGATGTCTGTGTGTGTGTGTGTGTGTGTGTGTGTGTGTACGTACGTATGTACGTGATCAAAATTATGGAATTCGTTTTCTCAATAACTACTGGACCGAATCGCTTTGATGACCATATCAATCGATACGCCACGTCATGACTTAGATCTGAAAGGAGTCTAGAAAAAATCGGTCCAGCGGTTCGTTTTTTATTTGTAAAAAACTGACTTTTTTGAACACGCAACGTTAATTTTGTATGTAATTCCAAGTATTGAGGGGTAGATGTGGGTTTTTGAGGGTGCTGGTTTCGAATCTTTCATCAGTTTTTTAAAATTCAAAATGGCGGACCCACTATGACGTCATCTTTTTCGTGAAAATTCTTTAAATTCGATCAAATGATTTTCTAGGTATCGAAACATTAAAAAAAAGAATTCTTCTCAAGAGAAGTTGCTTGTACGGTACTTGCTGCCGAACCGATTTTTTTTTTTTACTATAGATATTTACATATACTTAACAAATGTGGTTTTTTGCCACTTCTAACATAGGGCCACTGTGATAGGAGGGCGAAGAAAGTCACATCTCTCGCCTTGCAGGAAGAGCCTCGAACCGCAACGCCACAGAGGCCATGGTATGTACCCGTCCTGTATCTCCTTTCCCCGCCTCCCGCAATAACTCCGTTGTCGCCCTATACGCCTTACGTCAAACAATCTTCTAAAAGGTTCTGCCCAAAGTGAAGAAGCCTAAAGCTTGAAGAGCTGATTCATTCAATTTACTTCCCATTTAATTACAGCCATTACTGACCGACGCTTTGACTTTTAATTTTTAAAGCCTATTTTTGTTATTATTGGGCACGACCTCTGTGGCGCTGCGGTTGGGCTCTGCGAGGCCCTGGGTTCTGAGAGGTCCCGGGTTCGGGTCCTAGCTGGGGATAAGGAAACAAAAAAAAACAGCTCTTGGACGATTATATGTGCGTCATGTTGCTATTTCTGGCTCCCATGACACAGGGTATCTTAGTGTGGGGCCAGAAGCAATGAATGTGCCTGGATATAAATGCTTATGTTTATGTTTTATGTTTACGGTTAGTTGGAGTTTTCTTACGGTACAGGGTTTTTACACAAAAACACAACACAATACAATAAACAAAAACAAAACAGATCACGCTTTTCCCATATGGTATATAGAGAGAGAGAGAGAAAGACAGAAATAATTAAATTCACAGCATTATATGTAGGTTCTAGGGCTTGCATTAGCAATGGGAAATCCTCAGCGTAGTTGTTTAAAAACTATAAATAAAAATACATGACAATATATTGCTTCTGGCCCCACACTTGGATACCCTCTGTCGTGGGAGTCAGGAATAGCGACGTTACACATATATAAACATCCAAGACCTAGGGATATTTTTTCTTCCTCCCCAGCCATGGTTTACAATACAATCTTGTCGTGTATCACTTTTTAATTTTTGGTTTTCACCTTCGCTCTTTGTGTAACGGCATAACGGCTAAGGTCGAGCCACCGCTATCAGTAGCTATGATCGTCTATTCTATCTACCCCAAAATGAGATGTCCCGATTCAGCTGTAAGATTTGTAAGTTAAGAATGATAAGTCCGAATTTCTCGTTCGTTGAGAAGTTCGTTAGGCGTACAATAGTCGAACGAAGTTTGGTTCAGGAAGTTACAATTTCAAGTTAGACAGAGAAAGCATATATGTCCGCAAGCCGGTAATTCGCATCAGTCAGCGGTGTATTGCGCCAGATCGATCTTTGTTATATTTTGTGTGATGGTACCATATTTTTTTTTTTGTATATATGGGCGCTTGGAACTTCTTTTAGTGGTCGACCACGATTTGTAATATTTGTTTGGGATATCGTATAGATATCCGTCGTAGTTTTACGACGTGAGTACTCAATGATATTTCATGTGCTCGCTAGTAGCGGCTTGTGGTGGTTCTAATTATATAATTAGTTCACGGCAATAACGATCCACAAAGACCGGTTTACACAATTGCGATTTGATTTTCCGAAACGGGATTGAAACCTTCAACTCTGCGCAATTTGAGCTGGATGTTATCGAAACGTAGTCATTAGCGCTTTAGGAGATCTAACCCACACCATAGCGAAATGCATACTTCGGTAAATTACGATCTATGAATTCCACTAGCCGCAGCACGTCTTCGACTGAGCCTAGACCTCCAGCGAAATTTACATTTGATTTAAAGATGCAACTTGAATCCAACCTGACCCAAGGCAAAGCAAAACAACCTACCCGGTCCTAAACAATGAACTTTAGACTGTAATTTGATCTCTTCGCGCGTCCCCGACAACACTCAAATGTCAAAATATCAACAGGATAGGTTATCTGTGTTGACACCGGTTTAACTTTGTTCTGAATTTGTTATTTCCATCCGCGGAACCTCATCGATCAAACAGTCTCCCTATGCCCTGCCAACCTAGGTTTAGCCGCAACTAAACTCCTGTCTAGCCTAGTCTAAAAACCTAGTGTTATACCATGTCCATTATCGACACCACTCGAAAATGGTTGAGTTTGATTTGAATGTGCTTGTATGTTTATTGACTGTGTGTGTGGGAATTTCAAAACTCGCTACTCGAAAGGAATGAGGAGAGGATTAGCCCGCGAATATCCTAAGAGCCAATCCAGGAACCCTATGGTGAAGGAAAAGGGAATTTGGGGTCGCTCCAAGCCCAGACTCAGACTCAGATCAGTGACTTACAAGTTCTTATCTAACGACCCAAGGATAGTTTTGGAATTAGGGGTAGGTTGATTTAAAGTATAGGAACCGAGGTATATCTCACCGCTTCAGACACTCACGAAAAACCACTGAAACACGCAATCACAATTCGTTCAGTTCTGACGCGTAACACGGCAGACCAAAACTGTTTAGAACTCGTGAAAGACGACTGTCACAGTAGCTAGACGCTGAGACTGAATGCTCTCCCTTCCCCCGCAATCGTATTTATACACCCCACATGTCTGAAAAAAAAGTGGCGTCCTTTGCGAACATGCTCTGCCCAAGCAAAGCTTCTTATCACTAACTACACAGGGTCTTATTTCAACCATGCCATGCAGATCCGCCGTTCTACAAATTGTGTGTACGCATATTCACTATGATCAACCGTAGGTTATCACTCAAGTCATTCGGTATGGCCGATACACAAAATCTGTTGATCGCTGACCATAAAAGCTTGTTGCTATTAATTAAGCCTTCCCGACCGCTAGCGCGCGAAATAAAGACCACTAGAATGCTATTCATACTAGTCGTGTCAAACTCACCATCTCATGCCTCAACCGCAATTGTATATTTGCAATCAACATAATAGCTTTCTCCGTATCGTTCCATAATAACATTCTATTATTTAGTTATTCATAATTCCTTCAACGCGCAGCCAAATCGGCTCTGATCCCTACACATCTCGCAAGAATGCGACAAAAAAACCTGACCTGTAACCTTCCTCGAACCATCCCACGCGTCGGCTCTGTTTTTTTTTTATCAGAACCAAATTGGTTGCTTTAGGTCACTTCCTGTTTAAAAACTAAAGATAGGTTTGTTGGGTTCACACTTTACTGCAGACCCGGGAGCCGGAGCTAAGCGGAGCAGAGCGAGGCGACCCCCTACTTGCTCATTTCATTCCGATTCCTTCCGTGTTTCGTGAATGTTCTGTTGCGCTCTCGTTTTATCCGAGATTCTCTGAACAACTTTGGCTTTGTTTACTTACTAACTACTTTATGGAGTTTATCAGAACCAAATTGGTTGCTTTAGGTCACTTCCTGTTTAAATACTAAAGATAGGTTTGTTAGGTTCACACGTTACAGCAGACCCGGAAGCTGGAGCGAAGCGGAGCGGAGCGAGGCGACCCCCTACTTGCTCATTTCATTCCGATTCCTTCCGTGTTGCGTTAATGTTCTGTTGCGCTCTCGTTTTATCCGTGATTCTCTGGACGACTTTGGCTTTGTTTACTTACTAACTACTTTATGGAGTTTATCAGAACCAAATTGGTTGCTTTAGGTCACTTCCTGTTTAAAAACTAAAGATAGGTTTGTTAGGTTCACACTTTACTGCAGACCCGGGAGCCGGAGCGAAGCGGAGCGGAGCGAGGCGACCCCCTACTTGCTCATTTCATTCCGATTCCTTCCGTGTTTCGTGAATGTTCTGTTGCGCTCTCGTTTTATCCGTGATTCTCTGGACGACTTTGGCTTTGTTTACTTACTAATTACTTTATGGAGTTTATCAGAACCAAATTAGTTGCTTTAGGTCGCTTCCTGTTTAAAAACTAAAGATAGGTTTGTTAGGTTCACACGTTACAGCAGATCCGGCAGCCAGAGCGAAGCGGAGTGGAGCGAGGCGACCCCCTACTCTTGGCAACCCCTCTTCCAACCCCTCTCTTCCTCCAACTCCCCCGAAATCCAAAAAATGTAGGCATTTTCTTCAATCTTTGGACCTCCATAACATAAAAACTAGTGGTTTCCTAAAAGGAGGGGTAGGTGGGGGGAACTCCCCCCCCCTCCACGCCCCCCTCCCCCAAATTCAATGTGTCTTATACAAGTACTTACCCTATACGGGAGTTGGCGTTGGAGCGGCGCCAAACAGAACCAAGGGGAAGGCGCAAACGAAGTCTTGGGGCGAGAATTCTCCTTCTTAATGGCTTACCTAACGGTGGACTGCCCCACGCGCGCCGCGGATGGCTAGACACATGTGAGTTCCTACTTCTGTATTTTATTCTAGTTATTCTAGTCCTACTATGTTGAGGGATACAGTTCCTCACGTCTGAAAGGAAATACTTGGTTCTTCACGCCCTCCCGGGTTGTGCTAAGAAGCAACAAACTGTTCTGAAGAACCTTTAAGTAATTCAAAAACATCACAATTTGGTCAGGATCTTTTTCAAATACACTTGACACTGGTAAAATTAACCTAAAAAGAGGTAAGCAAATTAAAAGAAGAAGTACTTTATTACTTCATCTGGCTCAAAACAGGATCTAATGATTAAACCACCACCATCAAACTTTTAGCTTGTAGGTACCTACTTCTAGAAGTATTTTCTATTTGTTTTTAATGCTTGCAATAAGATATTCTTAATATAATAAGTATCTTTTTTTTTCAGGCAATCAAGCACCTAACCCAACTCACCAGTTGCCTCAGTGCTCTTCAACAATCAAGGCCCCTACTCTAGCAAGTGCAAAAGTTAGGTTGGCTGAAACAGAGTGGTGAAATGCTAAAAGATGCCGCCCGCTGAACATGTTCAAATGGAATGAAATGTAGGGATAGAACTAGAATCTAACTATTAGATCATGCGCAACTGCAATTGGTACCTGTATTAGACTAAATAGTTTCTAGAATAACAAATGCTTGTGTATCATTATCATGTGTGATATATTTTGACATTGAAATCTGAGTTTTATTAACATGTTGAATCCCAGTCACCTGAAAATTTAATGCAATTTTTAAAACCCATGATTACTAAGTGCCACTAGCTAGAAAGCCGAATAAGACTTAACTCGAGTAAACTATGACAACTCCATATAAATTTATATTTTACAATTCAATTACAGTCATATAAATATAGATTAAATTCTAATATATTGCATTAATTCGTAACAATTTTCCTTTCTAGTCTATGGGTCACAGAGAGATGTTCACAGGTAAGTATGTCAACTCTGATAAAGCCTGCTTTACCTGAAACAATTATATATTTATATTATTATTAACAAATAGGTAATAAGACAAGTTTGTCTATGTAGTACACACTAAGATGATGATCATACATAAAATGTGATTTTATACCATCCAAATTTATAACTTGACATGTAAATTGGCTACCAGCTGGTTAGTTTCTGAATAGTGAAGTACGTAGGTATGAATTAATTTGGCTAGATATGAATGGGCTACATTTCATAATTATTTATTGCACAAAGATATATAAAAAGTTACATTTGTGAGAAACAAATATACAAAGATATCTCTAAAAAGAGAATTCTTCCGGAAAACCAAGGCATTTTAGGAAAATTTACCACAAAAGGGTAGGCAGTGCAGAATATCTAATAACTTATCTATAATAAATACATTTACACACATATATATATTTATAATATATAGATGATTTACAGATATCTACTTGATTTTTATAAAACACTAAAGCAGGTACCTAATAAAAACACCCTTTTTCTTATCCTCCATATGGCAGCTAAATTACAGGCTCTGCCATGATATGAAATCCACACAGAGAATGAGTGATAAAATTTACAAAAGCGGGCTTATTCCTAAAAGAAATCTCTTCCAGCCAACCCAGTAAGTATGTTCAGTGAAACAATGCGGGTTCAGCTAATAACAAAATATTTATACAAACAAGAAAACAGCAACTAAATTAAAAAATAGAATACATTACACATACACACAAATATTACAAAAATACTTTATAACATATATATCATTAAGAAGATAATTATTCTACATAAATACTCCATACTTAAATAAATAAAACTTACGATAATTGAGATAGGTAGTATTCTTTCAGTCTTGATCTGAATGAGCTAGGCGATAAACTATCACGGATAGTGTCTGGCAGGAGGTTCCACATCTGCGCAGCACGGACTGTGTAAGAATTTCTATGTGAAGAGACTGCAAGAGCTGCGCGGTTGATCCGTTCGGCGGGTCAGGTGGGGATAAGTGTGCGCTCACTTTTCTTTTTTTAGGCAGTTACAATTTCCAGAATATAAATTGCCAAGATATTCAAAGATTTTGTTTTTCAATGTTTGTCGTGTAAACTCATGTACTACATACAAAAAAAAGAAAACTCCAAAAAATGGAATCTGTTATCCTATAATAATTAGATCTAAACATTGTTTTAAAAATGTTTTTATCTTTATAGACAGGTATTTTAATGTCAACAATCTGGCAGGGTTATACCTATTCACATTCATTAAGGAAATGGTACTAGGTAAATCCTGATGAAATTTCACCCCATCTCATATTTTGCTGGTCTTAGCTGATGTCTGGTAAAATCTGAAAGATAACATACAATATTACATTAGAGTGATTATTCCACCTAAAAACGCTTTGAAAAGTTTATTTTTACTCTGGAAGATTTTTCTGCATTTGACTTTGGCCTGCCGGCCAAACATGTTAGGTATTGTTGTGGGACTTTGTGACAACCACAGCCCTAGACACGATGTTCTGAAAGGAACATTGTTAGGTTAGGTTTGGTATACACAAACTTACCATAATTTTGACGGAAATGCCGTCAGTGCTGCGCTCCTGGGGCTTGAAGGACGACAGCTTATCGATTAAAATCAACAGGCGGAACATTGTCACAAACTCTGCATATGGGATCTCACGAAGGAAACCACAGCCTCGCCTCAGATTTTCCGCGGCTCTCCTCACTTCTCCAATCTACCTCGGCTGTGGGGCGTAATATCTCCAATCTCAATCTACACTTCTGTATTCCTGGGGCTTGGAGGACGATAGCTTATCGAACTCCAACAGGTGGAACATTGTCATAAACTCTGCCTATGGGATCGCATTTTCCGAGGTTCTGTCACCTCCTTCTCCTATCTACCTCAGCTGCGGGGCATAATATTAGGTCCTTACATATGAAATTGGCGTTTTGTATGGAGAAATTGAAGTTTACTCAATTTTCAGTACAAACATTTTTGTGTTTTTTTTAGGAATGGCAGATCCTAATTTTATAAACTTTGTGTGTATGAATGAGACAACATTTAGCTAACAGAAAATTTTATATAATTTTTGAAAAGTGTCAGCTGAAAAAAAAAATACGAATATTATCATGAAAATTGATGACATTTCGGAGGCACTGATTTTGAAGATAACATTTTAGTTATCAAACTCAAAATTAAAAGAAAATTTAATAAGTAGATGTAAAATATTGAAATTAATTTTAAAACAATAAAAAAAATGGAAATAGCTATTGAATTACTCGAATTATGAACTCCTGAATCTGTAAGAAAAATTCGCCAATTTCATAGGTAAGCACCCAATATATCCAATCTCAATCTAAGACGTCGGGACATCGTCAAAATTCACAAATTCCACCTTGCATATGCACCATAAAACCACAAGCTGCAGAAACGCTGTAGAAGTGACGATTTTGACAAATGAGGCCTTGGTGGTGCGGCTCAAAATTTAACAGACTAAGGTTGGATCGCGCTATCGAGGAGCTTGTCATCCGGGGACTACGGCGTTGGACGATCGCTCGCTCGCGGACCGCGGCCGCGTTGCGATTATAATAAGGGAATCCCAAATACGCCATTTTGTGGTATTGGGAAGCCTTTGAGATACATTTGCGAGGCTCTTCAAATAGTAGCATCGGCCCTCAGTTATGCCAACGTATGGCCAGTTATTCAATGTTATGTTTATGTCCACGTACATAAACAATGCATATATTGATAAACTTTTAATCTTTTAGGTTAAAATGGTGATTTGGTTTCTGATTAAAGTAACTTTTAGTATTATAAATAAACATTAAGGTAGGTCTTTTCAATTTGGTCGGGTTATAAAAAACTGCTAACTTTTACTGCTAAATGCGCACCGGTGTGTATTGAAGTTTGCAACTAAATACGAATTAGTCCATTATAAGCCAAACTATGCTTGAATGGAAAATCAACATTTAGTATTATTAGCACAGAAATATCGCAAAAGCAGTGATATAGAGAGCGATACGATGCAGTTCATCGATTAACGAGAGCCTATTGTGCTGTCTGTACTAGTACTATGGTCTAGAATAACTCGAGTAACCGGGTTTTGATTAATCTACAGGTCAACCTGAAAGGGTATCCGTCAAAGTTGAGTAGTTTAGTATTTTCAGAGTGATAAACACAAATACCATGTTGTTTGGTATTTCGAGTAGTTCTTTTTTAACCGACGAAAGGAGGAGGTTTTCAAGTCGAAGCGTATATTTATTTTTTATGTATAATAAACCACCACGCATAACTTTTTACAGAGTAGTCCACATTTGATAATTCTTCTTTGTACTAACTTTCTTAATTTGGAAAAAATACCTACCCTAAGGATAGAAAAATATGGTTGATTTATTGTTCACTCACAGTTTTGTGTATTACAAGTTAATAATTATTAGATTATAGCCACAATAAATTTATAAAATAAACAGGTTTTAACAGAAAAATAAACCGCCGAAAAAACTGAAAAGCAACAAATAATTTTAATGTTTTTTGATTAACCTTATTAATTAAGTTCTTAAAATAATGTAAGCATACCTAAGTATGTATTTTATAAAAACTTTTTAAGTTTTAATTAACACTAGTAATTTTTAACCAAATTAATTAATTACGTAAAGCGTGATACGCGGAGGCGCAAAATTACATAGGTATACTTATATTAATTTAAGAACTTAGTTGTGAATGTTAATTAAAATCTCAAAATATTTACACAAATATATACTTAGGAATACTTACATTAGTTTAAAAACTTAGTTTTTAAGGTTAAATAAAAAGGTTTATTATTTTTTGCTTTTCAGTTTTTTCGGCGGTTTATCTTTTTGTCAAAAAGTTTTTAATTGTTTAAGTATTGTTTTACTTTCGTAAAGTTTCAGAACCGCAAGAAAAAACCTGGCGACTTTATAACATTAGTGGCATTTCACATCATCATCATCATCATCATAGCAAAGTCATTTGCCTTTGAAAGTCGTACAGTATACCAAAAATTGGGCCGGGTACTCGATTTCCCGAGCCCCGATTCGTCCCAACCCTAATCCTTATGGAACGGGTTCCAATTATATTGAGTTTATTAAAATTACCGGGTTATTAGTAAATAAGTATGGTTTATTCAAACAACTGCTAGATATCCCACTGCATTTTACGTCACAATAACTGTTAAGTGGTACTTTGGATGTTCGTTCACCCTTATTCCGATATACCTAGGATATATTTGACGTGACTCAAAGACTGGGTTAAGTAATGATAGGTTAGGATGGTATTTTTAGAACCTTCGAAAAAGTGGGGTATTATAAGTTTGAAGCATCTACATGCTGTGGCGCTTTAGCGCTCAAACGGGGGAACGGATTTCAATTATTTTTTAACTATGCTGAGTTACTGTGTTACAACTGTTAGCTTTGTTTTATAAAAAAATATTTAGTGATTTGAAATCTGTCAGCCCAACAAGGAAACAAGTGATCCAAATTTTGTATTTTTATGGTTTCATTAATGTGTCGGAGCTGTTTTAATTGTACATGTCTTGTTAAAAGTAGTAAAAGTTTATGATGGTAGAAAGGACGGAGGGCTATTTATGGGTTTCAATCATGCTTGATTGCATTGTTAGTACTGCCTATGGTCAGGGTGTTATTTTGTAAAGTTGCGCCGGTCTCAGGGGCGATAGTTTACCTATCGCTTGTAATAAAAAAATAGATTTTATAAAATAATTTTTATGTTGATTAAAATAATTAAATTTAATAAATAAAGTAAAAAGAACACTAACTGCACCTAGAACAATAATGATTTTGTTAGGTAGTTATTATTTATCTATCATTGTTGTGAGATTAAAAAATCTTCCAACTCGTCGTATGTAAAGGAAATGAACCAGTACATAGGGCGCACTGTAAGTCTCCGGAACTGGCCACTTACATAAACAATATTTAAAAATTTATTGCAACATTTGAAAATAGAACTCTTTGGCTGTAGAATGCAGTTTGTTTCATCTGACTGCCTTTTGTTTTTACCTTGTGGCGCCATTTAAAAAATTGTGTGTCTGCATCAACATGGATTTAACTCGGGAAAATTTTCGTAGTATGATTTTCTACGATTTTAAGTGTAATTTGACAGCTCAACAGAGCATCGCCCGGCTCGAAACAGCTTTTGGCAATGAAGCACTATGCAAGACAACTGTTTATAGCTGGTTTGCAGAATTCAAGCGTGGTCGTATCAATCTCAGTGACGAATCTCGCGATGGTCGGCCGTCCACCGCTGTGACCAACAAAAACATCGATGCTGTGCGCCGTATGATTGAAACCGACAGGCATGTGACCTACCATGAAATTCGCGCATCCTTAGAAATAGGCATGAGTCAAATACAATTAATCCTACACAAACATTTGGGTGTGAGAAAGCTGTGCTCGCGGTGGATCCCACACAACTTGACCGAGGCTCAAAAAACGGACCGCGTCACTTGGTGCAGTGCCATGCTTACCAGATTCAACGAAGGCGCGTCAAATTTGGTGTGGGACATAGTAACAGGTGACGAAACATGGATTTATTGCTACGATCCCAAAACAAAGCAGCAATCGAGCGTATGGGTCTTTCAAGATGAGCCGAAACCAACCAAAGTGGCGCGCGTGAAAAGTGCATCTAAGCGGATGATTGCTTCTTTTTTTAATAAAACTGGACACGTGGCTACTGTTGCTTTAGAGAATCGTCGTACAGTGAATAGTGACTGGTACACGACCATTTGTTTGCCGGAAGTTATTGACGAACTCCGTAAAAATAACCGTAAACGCCGTATCATCCTGTACCACGACAATGCTAGTTCTCACACGGCCAGACAGACAAACGACTTTTTGAAGGCGAAAAATGTAGAACTCATGAGTCATCCTGCATACAGTCCCGACCTGGCACCTTGTGACTTTTTCTGTTCCCAAAAATTAAGAACCAATTACGCGGTCAACGATTTTCATCACCAGAAGAGGCTGTCGAGGAGTATGAAAAACACGTTTCACAGGTAACCACAGAGGAGTGGCACAAAAGTTTTCAAAACTGGTTTCATCGAATGAAAAAGTGCATAGACGCCAAGGGAGATTATTTTGAAAAACAATAAATTTATTTTGTACCTTTAATAGTATTTTTTCATATTCATTCCGGAAACTTACAGTGCGCCCCACGTATGTGATTTTGTGTTTGAGAAAATTTGAATTAAAATTGTGTGTACCGAGAATTTTATTGACTTTATTGTAAATTGGTGTCTCTTAAATGTTGTTGCGTTTTGGCCAAATTTGGTCCAGGTTCGCGATAAATCGAAAATGTGGTAATTAGTCTTCGTTTTGTCAATAGATTGGGTTCAAAGATGGCAATTCGATTTTGTTTTATGAGTACACTTTTAACATAGATTTTACGTATAGACAGTAGCCCTATCTACCTATATAACTTTGTATAAGGCACGCTGGGCCCTTTCTAAGCTGATTAAGTTGGTTTTGCATTCGGATCCCCAGACCGAGATACAGTAGGATAGCACTGATTGACCAATCGCGTAATATACCATCTTACCCAATTCAACATCGCCAATACGTCTTAGGTATTTGAATATCAATTTTCGGGTACATTCTGTAATTTGTGGTTGCCAAGAAAGCCTCTCATCGATCAATACTTCAGGATAATTTATTGTTTCTGTTCGTTCGAGTTCGGGACGGTTGCAGAAACGGTAAAACCCATTGTCTCTGGTACAATTGTGTATTTATATTTTGACATTGTCATTGAGAATAGCATGTATTTAGCCTTTGAGACATCGAGGTTTAACAAATTGGACTGCAGCCAGTCTGATATTTTTGCAAGCAGATTCCTGGACAGAGTCCCAAGTTTTTCCAGTGAAAACAATGGTAGTGTCATCCGCGAATGAAATAATTTGTCCATCTTTTAGCAAGATGTTGCAGAGGTCATTGATGTAAACAAAAAAGAGTGGGGGCCAAGGACCATACCTTGTGGTACGCCGTACGTCATTCTTGTAAATAGTTATATAGGATAACTTTATACTTTTAGGAAAACTTGTGTAAATAAATCGGACTAATTCAAATTTCTCTCTTTCATTTATTTTAGGACCTGCTCTCAAAATTTCCTTTATTAAGCTTCCGTTACGGGGGGTTATTCGCACCAACCCTTCATAACGTGACAAAGTATAGGACCCTAACATTACCGTCAATCCATATGCTAGAAGCATGCAGGTTCGTTCGAAGCGATATACTACTATACAAACGAAGAGGAGAAAACAATCTACTTTCACTAAGACATCTTAACAAATTTTTGTACCCACAATCTAGATCAGTGCTAGGAACAAAAATTAGATTTCCTTTACGACCGTGAGCCAGGCACCACAGCTGTCTCATGGGCCCGCAGCGAGGACCGCGGTCCAGCGGGAATGTCTAACAGGTAGATTGTTTTTGTATTTATTAGTAGATATATAGTAGTAGATTTATCATCTCTCTTTATCATATATTGGTATTAAGATTCGTATATTTAGTTTTTTGTTGTACTTTACACATAGGGCTACCCCTGCTGAACAATAAATCTTTCTCATCGGAACTTGGTTTGCTGGAAGAGAACTCTTATTAGAGATAAGCTGGCCTATGTACACTATTTTATGTACTTTTTGTTATTTCAATTATTTCTGTGCAATAAGGAAATTATGAATAATGAAGAACTTTTTAACTTGTTATCTTCTTATCGTAAGGCCCAGTGATATACCCTGGAATATGCATTTTTATATACTTGCATGCATATGCAACATATTAAAATTTTGAGTTTTATTTTTATTTTTCATGTTTTGAAAAATGTGGTCCTCTTTAACCCTGTTTAATATGCACTTTATCAAGACTTACACTGTAGAGCTACTGATCGAGCCAAATGACAACATTAGGACACTCCGACCTTTGCATCTTGCAGAATAGCCAAAAAATCAAGTCTTGCGACACAAATGTAACAACTTCAAATATTGTAAACGTTCGTAAATATTGTCTTCAAATAGTGGTTGTGTGCGCACCACGTGAAATATGGCTAAAGTTGGTAGATACTTTTACGTAGCCACAGACATAATTCATTTGTAGTTGATAGTTCATGTTCGGGATTCCGGTAAAAACATAATTATAAATAAATATATATATTAAAAATACATATAATTTATACAGTTTGTAGATAGTTTTGCGATTACATCCCTTTAGATAGCGTTCATGTTTCATCTAAGCTTCATTTCATTACCTATCTTGTATACATGATGACTTGATGTAAATACTTGGGGTATATAAGCCTGGTGAGGTGGGTGGTCTATTTATTAACAAGATAATAATAGTTTTAGCCAATCAAATACTAATAAAGCCACCACAATACTGACTGAGCCACTAGCTCTTAAGGCCCTATGGTTCAGTAGAAAAAAACTCGCTTATTACTTATTAGTCAGCATTTCGGTCAGGTTAGGTTACACTTTATTTATGTTCGGAGGTCACCCGATTTTTTTTACCGCCAAAATGTCATTCCAATATATATGAAACCCTCGATATAAATTGTGTTAAACCATTATCTAGAGTTCTGTAAACCTAGTAACTTGACCGCGGTGTTCTATTAGAATTAAACATGTGTATGTAAATATTCTATTTTCATTTTTTTTATAGCTAGGCAAGGCGCAGTTTTCTACGGCTTGTATGTAATAATTCCTTTATAAAGTACCTATATATTAAAAAATATCACGCAAAATATTTATGGCATGAGGGCGATAGATAAGGATCAAATTACAATATTTTCTCTCTTAGACCTGACTGATAGAAAGAAAGTGCACTTACTTCAACACAAAAGGAGTGAGTACGCCTGAAATGTGGATAAATAAAATTAAACTGTCTTGCGTTTCACTAAAACACATTCGATTTTAAGGTATCCATGCCGAGCGATAGCCAACATTATAAGGAGAACCTAAAATAAAATAAACCCTATAATATTCACACAATTCAATAAAGATAATCCTTCTATACTATTGGGTGGCTTACCAATGAATTGGCGAAATTTTCTTACAGATTCAGGAGTGCATAATTCGTGTAATTCAATAGCAATTTACTTTATTTGCACATTGTTTAAAAGTTACTTTCAAATTTTTACATCTACATATAAAATTTTCTTTTAATTTTCAGTTTGATAACTAAAATTTAATCTTCAAAATCAGTTCGTGCTAAATGTCATCAATTTTCATGATAAGATTCGTAATATTGTTTTACAGCCGACACTTTTAAAAAAATTAACCAATTTTACTATGAGCTAAATGTTCATACACAAAAAGTTTTATAAAATTAGGATTTGTCATTCCTAAAAAAAATGCAAAAATGTTGTACTGAAAATTGAGTTTCCTTCAATTTCTCCATAAAAAACTCTGATTTCATAGGTATGCCTTCACATCAAAAATGTGTTGTGCGCGCCAAGTTTCTTTGTCTCTTGCCATCGCTCAGAGTCAGATAAGTTAGGTGCGGCCTACACGGCTAATGGGAGATAACGTAGCGTTATATAGTGAAGGAATAATCAAAATCGTACCGAACAAAAATATATTTTAGCTTTCATATGAATCCACCCCGCACGCATGTCGGTCCCTTTTAGGAAAGTATTTGGATGAGATAATTTTGTCGCTAAATTCATTCGACTGTCCCTAAATTAATGACACCTTGTCGGCACGATTTTCATTTAACGTTCTCAGTGCTGTTTGCGTAATACGTCCATGGACTCGCCATAGATATTTTGTATAGAAGGTCATCGTTCACTGGCCTTTGCCGTACAATGTAAAAGTCAATAGTCAAAGTACTTTATTACTGTAGATATTTACATATACTTAGCAAACGTCATTTTTTGCCTCTTCTCTACATTGGACCACTGTGGGAGAAGAAGGGCGTAGAAACTTCCACAGATTGATTTTTAGATCTCTTTTAAAAATAGGTTGTGCTTAACTAATACAAATATGAAAAATTTAATTGTTATGATTAATAAGCAGGAATAAATTATTACAAAATTATTAACAGCAAGGTCTGTGTTGAGCCAGATTAACCCCATACAGTCCTGTCATTTAAGTAATCTTGAACATTGTAATATCCCTTTTTCGACAAAGTTGCTTTAACATGCTTTTTAAATTGCTCAAGTGGCAATTTCAAAATCTCCAGAGGTATCTTATTGTAGTAGAGAATGCACTGACCCTTGAAAGAATTGCTAACCTTCGCGAGTCTAAAACGGGGCGCACATAGTCTGTGATTATTTCTTAGGTAAACATTACAGCTATCGCTAAGTTTGGAAAATGTTGTAAGGTTCTTGCGTACATACATTATATTTTCGAAAATAAATTGACTAGCTACTGTTAGTATGTCAATTTCTTTAAAAAGCTCTCTTAAGGAGTCTGTTCGTTTTAAATTATAAATTGCTCGAATAGCTCTTTTCTGTAAAATAAAAATAGTTTGAATATCCGCTGCTTTCCCCCACAACAAGATACCATAGGACATCACACTATGAAAGTAACTAAAATATACTAGCCTAGATGTAGCCACATCCGTGCTTTGTCTGATGTTCCTAACAGCGTAAGCCGCAGAACTAAATTTACCAGCCAATTTATCTATGTGGGGTCCCCACTGCAATTTGCTATCAATGGTTATTCCAAGAAACTTCGTATCATTTACTAATTCTAACGTGCTGTTGTCTAACACTAAACTGGTCTCAACTTGCCTGACATTTGGAAGTGAGAATTTGATACACTTGGTTTTACCAGCGTTTAACAATAAATTATTAACTGTGAACCAATTCAAGGTTAAAGACAATACACCATTAACATCATCAAATTCTCCTTTTTGTCTTTCAATTTTGAAGACCAGTGAAGTATCATCAGCAAACAACACTATGTCAGTTAATTTCTCCACCATGAAAGGCAGATCATTAATATATACCAGGAATAAGAAAGGGCCTAATATGGAACCTTGTGGAACGCCAATTTTAACACCCGATCCATCAGATTTTACGCCGTTAACTTCTGCCTTTTGAATTCTATTGCTTAGGTATGATCTTAGTAGATACAACGCTTTATTTCTAACTCCGTAATGATTTAATTTAATTAATAGCGTATTATGATCAACACAATCAAACGCCTTCGACAGGTCGCAAAAAACTCCGATAGCATCCTGTGCGGCCTCCCATGCAGAATAAATATGAGATACAAGGGCAATACCTGCATCCGTAGTCGATTTACCCCTAGTGAAACCATATTGTTTAGCGTGGAGTTGTTTTGTACGGTTGAAGTGTGAGAGCATTTGATTGAGTATAATCTTTTCAAATATTTTACTTAGTGTTGGAAGAACAGATATTGGTCTGAAATTTGAAGGATCGCCCTTATCTCCCGATTTGAACAGCGGTATAAGTTTACTGTGTTTCATGAGGTCTGGAAAAGCCCCATCGTCAACACATTTATTGAATATATAAGCTAAGTGTGGGGCTATAACTAGAATTACTGAACCAATGACTTTGACTGATATACCCCACAGGTCTTCCGTATTTTTAAAGTTAAGTAATTTAAACGTTTTTACAATGTCCTGGGGATATACATGATGAAATTTTAAATATACATTACTGACGCTAGTGTTATTTTTTAATAAAGTCTCTGCTTCAAATGGAGATGAATTTAGACGGTCCGTTGTGTGTACGGGTACATTGGTGAAGAATGTTTCAAAAGCTCGAGCAACATCAGCGTTAGATTTAACAACATCATCACCTATCTTTAGGCAGAAATCACTGTCCCTTGGTATAACTTTGCCAGTTTCGCGGTTTATTATTTGCCAAACTGTTTCATTCTATTATTTGAATTTTGAATTTTTCTATTAATGTGTAAAGTTTTTGCAGTTCTACAAACCAACTTGAAAGTTTTGGAATATTTTTTAACATAGTCATGAAATTTTCGATCAAAGTTATAGGTTTTTTGATCATAAAGGTCATACAAGATAACTCTACTTTTACGAATTCCAAACGTTGCCCAGTCATTAAATTTAGATTTACCGTTGTAGTCACTGACTTTCTTTAATTTGAAAACTTTATTGAATTCTGTCTGAATAATGTTGAAGAAGTCTGAGTAGATTTTGTTTGGGTTCTGTTCATTAAAATCCGGTACTGGCAAATTTATATCTAAGTTTTTCGTATATGTCTCTAGTCTATGGGATGTAATAGGCCTATAAAATGATGGACCAGTCTTATCCTTAATAGTTATTGGGAATGAAACTGTTTGACCACTGTGATCGGAGGGTAAGCAGTTAATTACACTTTTACTTGTGAATGCACAGTCACAAAAAACGTTATCTAAGCAAGTTTGGCTGGTAAGTGTAATTCTAGTCGGCTCTAGAAATACATGACATAAATTAAATGATTTGAACAGAGTTATTAATCGTCGCTTCAGTGTTGTATCTACAAGCAGATCTACATTAAGATCGCCACAAATAATTAACTTTTTTCTGTTATTACAAAGTTTAATGAGGGCTTCCTCCATAATTTTCTCAAATATTTCGAAATTGCCATGGCCTTTTTCATCCCTCGGTGGTCTGTAGACACAAACAATAATATGGCTATCTAACTCAACACAGGATACCTCTATTTGTCTTTCAACAGTAAGTGCAAGAATATCTTTCCGTTGTTTCACCTTTATATTATTTTTCACTAAGATTAAAGAACCACCTCTATCAGCAGTCTTTCTATTGTAACAACTGACAATTTTGTAATTATTTATGTTAAAAGACATCATATTTTCCTTCAACCAGTGTTCAGTAACACAAATAATATCAATGTCAGAATTTTTTAGAAATAATTCTAATACAAGTTCTTTGCCAGGTAGCCCCTGGATGTTTTGATGGGCAATATTTAACTGGGGCTTACATTTTGACATATTTAGTGGCTCTTGTATGCTAGAGATTTCCTCTATTGTCTTAAGAACTAATTTAAATTACTTGGAACAGATTCCAATGTTGCATGCAAAGAATAATTAACAGGTGAATTCCCAATAGGGGTGCATGTTTTATTACTCTTAAAATAAGCTGATGTCAAGTTGAACTTAGGTAAACCAACTATAGCTGCGTCGCATATATTATAAGCTAACAATGTAGCTACTACTTTTCTATATTTATTAGACAGGTACAATGTATACCGTGTCAGAGTAAAGTTATGAATAAAATTATTCATGTAGAAATATAAAATAGCATCGCTGTGATGACATGTTAAATTAAATAAATGAATATTCATTCTATGCACAGATTTGTTCTGTAGTTCTGTCAAATTACAGGCATATGGAAAATTGCATAGTATAAATTTGCATTTCATCCTACTATGTAAGTCTAGAAGTGTTTCAACACTTTTATTCAAATCATTCCGACTAATGTTTGAATGATTTCCTACCATAATTACAATTGTGCTGTACTCATCATAGATACCGCGACTAATCATCTTCACTAGATCTACAAATGAACTATTTGGACAGCAAATGTTCGTTACTTTTTGGTTAAGCCGGTTATGTAATAGAGTCCCAAATCCTGCACCTACTTTGTCGGAGAACAACAGAGTTTTTCTCTGAGCACATATTTTGGTAGCTGGCGGTACACGAGTGGAGGTGAGTGGCGGGACACACGTGTTGGAGTGCGTGGTGAAGAGAGCCAACCCAGATTAATATCCTAAAGGCACAGAATATGGACATCGGGCTTGCCTCAAAGGGGCCGGAATATCAAAGAATATCTCAATTTCACGAAAAACCAAACCTCACTGCGCGGCCATCTGTAATACACTTATCTTCGACAGAAAAATGTCCACGGAATATGATTTTTTCAGAGGTTGTCAAACTTTGCTAAGTTTAGGTAATAGTCCTTACTTATCCACTCTATTAATGGCTTTTTGACAGCTCAAAATCTATATATATTTGACGTTTGCAATGAAACACATTGCTTATTATGTAAGCAATAAAGAAATGTCATAAGACCATTAATAGAGTGGACGTGGACCTTTGTCCACTCTTTTAATGGTCTTTTGACATTTGACATAAAGAGAGGTATTTTTTGTACAGTCACTTACATGTTGATTTTCTTTCTTGATATTCGTGGATTTAATATTATAGGTATATAGTTATTATTCTACGACATGCAAGTGATGATATCATAGGTTCATATGTAGATAAATCCCTCGGCAGATTGCATTACAATTTTCATAATGTCTTTGCCGACACAGTGGCGGGGGACACACAAGCAATCTCGATAATGGCTAGTCACATATGAATTGTATTCACATTGAATGGCCGCTGTGGCGCTGCGGTTGTGGCTCTGCCTACCTGTCTCAGGTTCGATGCCCGACTGGGGATAAAGAATAAAAAAACCGGTCAAGTGCGAGTCTAAATCGCGCACAAAGGGTTCCGTACCACCGTTCAATGGAAGCGATGGTGTGGAGTGAATAGTTTGGATTTTACTCAGCAAAATATTGTTTACAATGTTATTCGTGCGGTTACTTTCACACTCCATGTACGTAACCAGGTGCATCCATAAGTTTGTATGTGGTATTGAAAGAATTGTTGTATGGGAGCCCCCTTAAGTATTTCTTTTATCCTGTTTTTAGTATTTGTTGTTATAGCGGCAACATAAATACATAATCTGTGAAAATTTCAACTCTCTAGCTAGCTAGGTTCTTGAGATACAGCCTGGTGACAGACGGACGGACGGACGGACGGACGGACAGCGGAGTCTTAGTAATAGGGTCCCGTTTGGAACCCTTCGGGTACGGAACCCTAAAAACACCAGGATTTGGATGTTTATAAATAAATAATAATAAATAAATAATAAATCTTTATTTACCAAAAAGTTGATACAAAATTCAAATAAAGTACATTATTCCCCAAAAAAGGGCTAAAGCCCTGTAGATTTAGGTTAAGTAGGTCTCAACCCTATATATCATTTTAGGTGACCTCCGGTGAACTAGTATGTTTTAGTTAATGAAGTATACACAAATTAAGAAAAAAATAAAACAAATATTTTTAAAATTAATTTAAACATGCTTATAGGGGCATGCATAGTAACTTAACTCTATAAGCATTGTGTTAGGGCGTGTGTGTGTATGTGTGTGTGTGTGTATGTGCGTGTGTGTGTATGTGTGTATGTGCATGAGAGTGTAAAGTATCATGAACCCATTTAAAACAACACGTCACTCATCAACCTTCAACAGTGCCTCCGTTTCTTCATACGTCAAGCCGGACAGCCACTTGGCTATCTTGAGTTTACAGTCGTAAGGGTTTAGTTCGTGAATGTTCAATATTCTATTTGCATTATTGTAAAGATATGGTCCCAGGAAATTAAAGAAGTTACAGGTAAATTTAGTGCTGCATTTTGGTAAAGTACAAACACGAGATCTCCCACGTCGTATCTGTGTCGGGTCAATCAGGGGTGTGTTTTCATGCTGTTTCATTAATGTGGCTATAATATAAAGCTAACGGACGGACAGCACTCCACAATATTCGTATAAACTGGTGGTCGGATACCTGAAAGGTTTAAATGTACTGACCTTCAGCAGCGCCCTCTGGGAGATCTCAAGTTTTTTAATTATTGTTTTGTGGGTTCCACCCCACGATGTAACACAGTATGTTAGCAAACATTGACAGAGGGCATGATAAACGCGCTTTAGGAGTTCTGGTTGCAAAACATGTCTGATATTCTTAAACACGTGCATCAGTTTTCTTACTCTAGCACTGATTTGACCGATATGTGGACCAAACTTACAGTGCTGATCCACAATAACCCCCAGATATTTGATGCTTGTACACCTTGCCAGTCGATCACATGGACATTGGTTAGGATTAGTACACTGGGGCAGATGAACCACAAGACTCTCAGAAACGGGTGGCTGCGTGGTGCTGACTATAGAGAAGGTGATGTATTTTGTTTTATCACTATTTAGCGTCAACACATTTTTGGCCAACCAGCTTCTAACCTTGTCGAGACCAGCTTGTGCCGCTGCAAACACACTGTCCCAACAATCACCCTCAAATATCAGTGCCGTATCATCAGCGTAGGACAGTATTTCCCCTCCAATATCTAGGTTAGTCAGACTATTTATATATAACAAGAATAGGGTGGGTCCCAAGATACTGCTCTGCGGGACACCAAAGGATACCGACAAATCATCACTAACATACCTTCCAATGTTGACACTCTGGCACTCAAGTAATCCGTGAAAATCTTTAATGGTATTCCACGTACACCCACTCTTTCCATTTTATCCAGTAGAAGGGGGATAGAGACGGTGTCGAATGCTTTGGCCAGATCTAAGAAGACAGCAATCACCCTTCTTTTTTCATCAAGCTTGGTAGAAATATAATGAGTTAGATGATGAACGGCATCAGCTGTAGATCGACCTCTTCGAAAGCCATATTGGTTTTGTGAGAGAATCTTATTTTTTTCCAAGAATCCAATAAGCCTCTTATTTAAGACCTTCTCCAGTATCTTAGATAAGGCAGGTAATATGGAAATTGGCCTGTAGTTACTTACACCGCCTCTATCCCCAGACTTATAGACAAGAACTAGTATTGCCTTCTTGAGTTGTTGAGGAAAAATACCTTGCTCCAGACAAAGATTAAAAATGTGAACGAGTAGGGGTGCCAAAACGTGCTTCATCTGTTTGAGTACCGTGTTGGAAATTTTATCCCATCCTATTGAGCATTCATTCTTTAGGCCAGTTATCAGTGTATCAATCTCGTCTACGTCTATATGCTCTAGGACAAGGGAATGTAATTGAGAGTTCACAGATGAATTTGTTTCTTGATCTGAAGATACCTGTTGTGAGAGTATTCGCTCTGCGAGATTTTTACCTACATCGGCAAAATATCTGTTTATCTCATTTACCGTTTTTGTATCATCATGACCGGTTAGTAATTGATGAGAGCTACTGTCCTTCTGGTTCCCACTTGTAATCGATTTTATTGCCTGCCACAGAAGCCTAGGATTCTTCCCTGCCTTATTTATGAGATCTTTATCATACTGTCTTTTTAGGCTTTTTATTAAATTGAAGTAAAAATTTTTGTACCTTGTGTACGTAGTTTTAAGTATCTCATTGTGTGGATCTTGTTTATGTTTTTTGTGTAAGTTATCCTTGTTTTGTTGACATCTTAAGAGACCCTGTGTCATCCAGGGTTTAAGTATTACTTTACGGTTTGATATTTTATAAGTTTTTGAGTTATTGTCCAGAATACTTTGTATTGATTCAATTAAGTACTGTATCCCAAAAGCTGGATCATCGCTTTGTAAAATTGGGTTGAAGTCGAATGATTCAAGTTCTTTGTACACTGCTTTATAATCAACTTTTGTGCGAAGTGATACCGGCTTTGATCGTGGCGACATTAATTCAAGATCCATTAAAACTGATTTATGATCAGTGATCGTACTTGATAGTACGATAGTATTTGAGTTACAATTAGAGTTGATAAATATGTGATCCAAACATGAGCCGCTTGCATCACGAGTGACAAAGTTATGACACGCTATAAGACCATTGTATGCCAGGATATTTAAATACTTTTCGTAGTTCGGATCACTACTACCGGGTGCTATGTTTATATTTAAATCGCCAAACATCTCGATAATCACTATGTTTTTGCTAAATATCATTTAGTTCAAAAATAAAATCATCAATGTTTTGTTGCTTCGTAACTTCATTTGCATCGAAAGCATGTGCACGATATATAGAAATAATAATAAACTTATCCAACTTTATCAAAAGACAATTACATCTGGAAGTACTAAGCTCCTCGACAAAAACAGTAAGATTATCTCTGAAGTAGACAACGACTCCATCGTTCTTCATCGATTGAGTGTGGTAGCCACTTTACTGTAACCATTTAAGTCAGGTAGCTGAGGGCAATGAAGCAACCAGCACTCCGTCAGAACCAGTATATCACACTCGAACGTGAGAGAAGTCAGCAACAGTATTAAATCGGAAAAGCGAGTTGCTTCACCAATACTTCGAATGTTTTGTGTAAAAATCTTTAAGCCATGTGGTGTCACATATTTTTTACAGTTTTGTGGTTCACATTCATAGGCATTTGATATCGTATGATTGTCAATATCTTTAATAAAAGATAAACTGTCCATTTACTGAAATCATTTTGATAAAAGGAGACCACGACCATATGAGACTACTGCAATAATTTAGTAATATAATTTTTAAATAATATTTATGAGATTCAATGAAGGTTGAACACATCATGACATATCTTTCATTTCCTTGAGGAGCGCACTGTTTGTTTGAAATGAGGGTGTTTAAGCGTGTGTATGTAATGTAAATGTATATAAAATGTGTAAAGTATTTATGAGTGAGAGTAAATTGATGTATAAGTGTTTCATGGGTTAAGTAAATAATTATAACAAGTAAGTAGAAAAGCATTATAAAGCTACTATATCTGAAAAATAGTCAGGCACTTGTTTTAATTTTAGATAGGTCCGTTTCGTTATTCACACGTATGAAAGGGGCTCCCTCTTTCTTCTTTAAGTAAGTCACGCCTTGAGATGTTTAACAAAAAACAAATCCGTTGTCCGTAGCAAAAAGTCTGGCTTGATAGAAGATTCTTCGTTGTTTATATGTAAGGTATTCAGAGACATAAACAGGTTTTTGCTCTGTATTTGTTTTCAGAAGAGTAGTATTTAATTTGTGGTCTCTATCCTTGTCCTTGTTGAAGGACTTCACCGCCGATAGAAAATCCTCTTTCTTCACGACTGAGCAAAAATCTACCACAATAGGCCGGCTCGAATCACGTTTTGATATCGGCCTATATATGTCTCTCAGTTCACTCATTACCAACGGGACATTAACAACATCTGACAGCTTTGTAACCAGGCCACAAAGATCTTTTTTAGACTCGTCCTTGCTCCAGGGTACTCCTCTTATTTCCACTCTAGACGTACAGTACCTATTTTCGAGAAAATCATATTTTTCCTCTAAGGCTACAATATAATTCCCGTCATCTTTTCTCAATTTTTCAAGTTGCTCAATGCGCTTCAGATTGTCGGAATTTTTTTGCATTAAAAATTCAACAGTTTCTTTTAATTCCTCGTTCTGCTTCTCAATCCTTGCTGACGATTCCTGAAGTGAGTCAAGATGTCTGTCGATGTAATCCCTTAGGGATTCCAGCATGTCTTGAATAGTGTTTTTCAGCTCGCGGCTTATACTTTTATTACGTTCTGAAACGTTACTACAAGCAGAGTCCATGTTTCATTTTGATTCCGATGATCCTCTTACAGCAGATAGCGAGGCATTCGGCGCGAGTTTCTGTGCGAGTTTCGATATAATTGAAGCGGCCGTCTCGGAACGCTGAGTAATATTTGGGGGCGGAGTCTGCGGCGGCGGAGAACGCTTCAATGGCATTTTGTTGAAGTTAGTTTAAAAGTACCAGGGGCCCACAGCAGCACAGGCAGTCGATACAAACTTACGTGGCTAGAGGTCCAGCGGAATTGGTTGGTATCGACGACTTCGTACTTGTTCGCTTTCCGCCCAGTTTAGATAGACCTATGTGAAGCACGCACACAAGTACACACACACGCGAAGTAATGTTGTAGACGCACTATTTTACGCGAACTCCTATCATCTTATGATGTCCTATTTTTGTAAAATGAATTTAACTCAGTAAAAGTTAATTAAATTGCAATAAATAGGCGTAGCGGTCACCCAAAACACAACTGACTCGGTCCGAGGTCCGCGGGAAGAGGAGAGTTTATATGTATGTGACGTCGCTGTTTCTGGTTCCCACGACACAGGGTATCCTAGTGTGGGGCCAGAAGAAATGTATGTGTCTGTATGTATATATAATGTTATGTTAATTTAAAGTTTTCACATAAATTAAACATAATGTCCTTTACCATCTCAATATGTATTAAATGAAACTCAACTTAGTACCTATTGCACAAAAGCCGATAAAAAATGTACACAATTATCTACCAAAATACCGCATACAAATATGGCACGGATCAATTCTTGCCTCAGATTGATTACCCCTGATGTTCAGTAGAGTTCTATAATCGGTTTTACTTTCGGCCAAAGCCGGTAAGAAATAAAACTCATTTGGGAAATAGCCAACAACTATATCAGTTCAGACTGTAAAATAAGTATGAATAGTTTTCAATCGCCGAATATCGCAAGAAATAAAGGATGTAACAGAAATGTGAAGGTCAAATTTTAAAGGCCATCATCAATCATTTGGAACAACTGTTATTGTGAAGTGAATTTCCGCAAAGTAGTTTATTTCACTTAAACGAAAAAACACACTTCTCGTTTTCTTTTCCTCCTTCTTTCACTTTTCTTTATTATTTTTTGGTGACGTCGCTGTTTTGATTCCAAGAGACTGAGTATCCTAGTGTGGGGCCAGACGCAATTTATTTGGCTTCATATATTAATGTTAATGTTTTACTTTGCCTTTCTGAGAAGCTGCTCTATACAAAACGTATTAGTCAAACAACAACCAAAGTCATTTTAACGCACAGATGGCGAAAGGGCCGAAAACTATCACTGAAACTTAAGCCAGCCCTACCTTAGCGATACAATGTTTCTCAAACTGTCAATTAACGTTCACAGATTAACATCTCGTCCGAACATCGCAATTTATGGAGAGATCATGTCGCCTCAATATATTTATCAAGCAAGTTTTGTTGCAGCAGGGTTCTGCAGGAAAAAAATATGGAGTTCAAATCGAGGTTCAAAAACCTAAAATGAATTGCATTTTATAAACAGCAGCCGCTTCTGATTAACACTTTCTTGAATTTAATTTGACGAAATTGTATTTCATGTTGTATTCTGTATAGTCAAAGCTATAATAAAACCACGAAAAACCATCCTGCTGCCGTCGAAATATCGTCATTTATACAGAGTCGGATAAATCGGAAGACCTCTCTTCGAAAGGACAAACTTACACAAACCGAACTAGGCCCATAGTCAATAACACTTATGTTATGGGAACTATACGACGATATATTTGATAGAGATAAATGCTTATGTAAATGCATAGAAAACATCTAAGACTAAGAAACAAATATTCATAATCATCACACAAATATTTGCCCTTACCGGGATTCTAACCCAAAACTGTCAGCTGTATATAGGCAGGGTCACTACCCGCTAGGCTAAACGTGTCCTTAAATGTACGTGCTTGTATGAAATGTAAATGTAATGTTATCGATGCAACATAAAAGGAAAATTTCAACTTGTAACGATCCTAGAACTGAAGGCTTGGTCTTCTATTTATGCCTTACGCCGCGTACAATGCTTACTATATAAATGTTCTGGTGCAGTCTCCATCACACGTCGGCATCAAAGATTAGACGACATACACTACCTATTGACGTATTGATGTAAACACGTAAACGCCGCCTACAGGGTAAATAAAGAAACCAAACCAAGGCCTTAGGTAGGCATTGAGAAATGACTGCATAACTTACTCGATTTACACTCTTGTGGTTAGGTTTCGTATGGCTCTAGTGAATCAAGACTAAGCCCCTTTTATGAATTTACACATTATGAATTTAAGTATTTGATTTAATGTTTGTTTTAAATTAATAAAATGTATTTTATCTACGGAACCCATTCCTTACTTGTCTGTGAAATAACAATATTTTTATCAATTACTCTGATAACATGTTTGACAGCATTAGACGTGGCGGCTTTTTAATCTATTTTAATTCGCAGAACGGAATGGTACGTGTGTCTCCAAAGAATATAATAAATCAAGATTTTAGATTAAGATTATTTAACGTTAACACCTAATTTATTGTGTGAACAGTAATGGGCTGAGAATCGGTATGTAAATTATCAATGAGAAATCATTGTCACGATATACTTAAATTCCGATCAGAGAAGAACCGCAAACCACGAACTTGGCATAAATGACTTGATGAATATCTTCGATATTGACACTATTTGAGAGACTGAGAAAATTCACCAAGTTAAAAACTTAAAAAAAAACGACTTCAAGTTCAAGCCATATTTCTTCCTCCCCGGTCGGGGTGCGAATGAAGCTGCACGGAAACACAAACCAAAATGTTATCGGTGTTTTTTTTTTATTTGTACTAAATCAATTTTGATAGAATTTATATTAGACCACCTCTGAAGAATGATCTACAAATCAAAACAAGATTTATCAAAGTCGGTTCATAATTGACGGAGTAATCGCGGAACAAACATACAAAAAAACCGACGAACTGAGAACTTCTTCCTTTTTGAAGTCGGTAGAAAATTTGACATAATAATCAAATCAAAATCAAATCAAATTAAATCAAATCAAATGGTTTTATTCAAAAAACAGAGAATGTACAGTACAGTTGCTTAACAAAAGGTACCTTAGTACTAGGTTAAACATGCAGAAAAAATGAGTAGGTACATTTAAGAAGGGAGACGAGCTGATATCCTAGCTAGATTATCAAATAATCTGTGGTAAGGAATATCAGGCCCAAACCCTTTACATATAGTTTTTTGATCGTAAAATAGGTACATAAAAATGTTGCGGAAGATAGTGAATTTATTTATAATACAAATAAGTAAAAAGTTAATATTATACTTAGTAAACCGACAATGTAAAATAGTATAATAAAGGTTATTTTATGGAAAATAAGCCCATGTGTGTGTATGTGTAAGTGTGTCTCTGTAAGGGTGAGTGTGTGTATGTGTAAGGGTGTATATGTGTGTGTGTGTGTGTGTGTTTTGTTAAATGAGGGGGTTGAAAAACTCTTCAGATTCGTTGTAGGAAAGATTCTGAAAAAAGTCGGCAATTTTACGTAAGCATTCTACGTCTGACAGTAGCTGTATGGAAAGGCTAGAACTAATCTTATTATAAAGAAAGGGGCCGAGGTAGGGGAAGAATCCTTTAGTAAATGAAAAATTAGGGGTTGGCACTGAACATATGCGATCAGTCCTTCGCTTGGTGATAGTTTTGGGAGGAGTGAGTTTATGTTGCAGTAAAATTGTTTGAGTAATAATAATGTCCGTGGTCTTGTGGTAACATGCTCGCTTATCACGCAGGAGATGTGAATTCGAATGCCGGTGCTGACCAGACCATGTTTTAACCAGCTAGGTATTTTATCCTATTGCATTATACGGACGGTGATATAAAACATCATCAGGAAACCTTTATATCTCCAAGCTGCGGCGATGGGGTAGTCCTCTGTAACGCAATAAGGACTGCTGAATAACTGGCCCAAAGTGGGCGCAGCTGTGACCGACCCTTTCCCGTAGGAGGTTAAATGCATCACGACGAAGGAGTTTTTTCAGTGACATAATCTGTGGCTGTGCCCATATCTAACTCAGATAAACGAAACGCTTATCTAACTAGTTAATCAATAGTCTCTGAATTAATTGCAAAATGGTTTACTATTACGATTAGGATGACAACACAATTCGATTATGCATTGACTAATTATCGGCACATGTGATTTGAATGGCGGCCAATCCGTGGTTAGTCATGCGTTAATAATAATTGTCGTATCCGCAGCCGATTGATTAAAATCAGGACTAATTGACTCATTAGGAGCCAAACTGGAACCTCCTAACTAAGCCTCCGCTGTCCGTCCGTCGGTCCGTCAGCGGGCTGTATCACATGAACACCGTAACAGGAAGAAATATCAGTTGCAATTGTCACAGATTACTGTTGCCGCTACAGCAACAAATAATGAACTACATGTAATTTCAAAAGTTAAAGTTGGTACCCATACAAGCGACGTGTACGATATCATACGTTGTACGATAGTACTGAACCCTTCGAGTAGGAGTCGGACTCGCACTTGACCATTTTTAGGGTTCCGTACCCGAAGGGTTCCAAACGGGACCCTATTACTAAGACTTCGCTGTCCGTCCGTCCGTCCGTCCGTCTGTCACCAGGCTGTATCTCAAGAACCAAGCTAGCTAGAGAGTTGAAATTTCCACAGATTATGTATTTTTGTTGCCGCTATGACAACGAATACTAAAAAACAGGATAAAATAAATAATTAAGGGGGCTCCCATACAACAATACCACATACAAACTTGTGGATGCACCTGGTTACGTACATGGAGTGTGAAAGTAACCGCACCAATAACTTTGTAAACAATATTTTGCTGTGTAAAATCCAAACTATTCACTCCACACCATCGCTTCCATTGAACGGTGGTACGGAACCCTTCGTGCGCGAGTCCGACTCGCACTTGGCCGGTTTATTTTATAATTGTCATTTGGAAACCGAGTTGATCAGAACTACTTTTTTTAATCTCCCTACAAATTGATTGGCCAAACGTGGCGGTAATGACATGTCAGATCAGATGGCACTTGGCAGTGGTAACACGGTGATGACATCTGAGGTTCCATAAAATGGAGTGAATAGAGAATGTGGAAAATAAAAAAGGCTCTTAAACCTAAGAGCGGGCGCGGTCAAGCATCTTGTGTCACGGTTACTAAAAAGTCTGTCACGTCATGGAGTACTTGCACTAAGGGTAACAGTGACGCAACTTGTCACATTCCCTTGACACACAACACGGTACCACTCTATTATTAAAGCAGCCAATGACGAGGCGAATGACCATTTTGTCACCGGGGCGTGCTCGGCGACAAAATGTCACTCAACTGGCACATTCGCATATCAATGGACTTGATAGGGTGACGAAATCTCTGTTTTAAAAATGGCGGTCTTCTTTTTCAAGTTGGCGGCAAAATGAACGGTGGGGATATTTTTGTTCTATTTTCAAGTCGGGGCTGTCAGTTTTATGAAACAAAAGACAAATTGGTTTGTAGGTTGCATAGCTGAGCTAACTTTTTGCAGCAATACCTCTGGCAGCATAGGCACGTCCGAAATATGAACGATAGACGAAGATTGTCGTCATTTGTGTTCTGTGGTTAAAGTTTTAATATCGGTTACGCTATTGTATGTGTTGTTGACCTATCAAAAGCAATTTATTGTGGTTCAGAATAAAAATACCGAACCATTACCGAACCATTTTGCAGGGTTACTTCAAAATATGCCTACTTTTGGAAAAGAAGGTAGGTAATATAAAAGAGGGATCTACCTGCCTGTAATAATATAAAACATTTCGAATAATCTAGAAAATATATATATTTTTTTACACATTGGTAACGTTTTATACATGCTATTCAATAACGATAATTTCAGCTTGGGAAAAATGCATTCGGCATTTCCGGATTTCCGGCTGCACAGAGGCTAAAGTATGAGTTTTCAATAAAATCCTTTTTTTATTATCGCGTCGCGTCGCCGTAAAACGCCAGTTTTGTATGTAGGACAGTCATATGACCAGTGAGTCTCTTGTTAGTCACGTGACTTTGCTATACAAAATGGCGTTTTATGGCAACGCGATGGTAAAGTTAATTTGATTGCAAACTCAAACTTGTCCCACAGGTCGCATTTCTCGACCGATTCTCGGGTTTAGGTATTTTCTCATACATGCGCGGTTTACATATTATCTGTAAGTTCGGAAATACAATTTAACTATGAAAGTAAAGACGTTTTTAAATTTCGAACATAAAGCGCGCCAAAAAGTTAACTATAAAGGAACGTTTTATTAGAAAATCGACTACCCGAATGGCCAAGTTGGCAGTGACCCTTCCTACAAAGCCAAGGGTCCCGGGTTCGAGTCCCGGTGGGGGCAAACATTTGTTTGATGAGAACGGATGTTTGTACCCTAGTCATAGTTGTTTATCTATCTAAGTATAATATTTATCTATATAAGTATTTGTATCGTTGTCTAGTACCCAAAATACAGGGAATCCTAGTTTGGGGCTAGATCAATGTTTGTATATAGTGTCCAATTAATCAAACATTGTTTTATTAAAAAATCAATCATTAATCAAGAAAAACAGCACTGTTTTCTTTTTATACATTTTTTTGTGCTTTGGAATCATACATTGGGAAAACACCTCAGAAGGCCGTGCCATCGAATTATCCTTGCCTTTTAAAATAATATAAAAAATACCTAAGTCCCATTGGCGGGAAAACGAACTTAAAAGCCCTGTTATAAATAAAGTTTTGTCAATCTAAGGTAGAAATTTACACGCTGTATTTTTCTGTAGAATTTTCATTTATTTCCTTGCCTTTTTTTTGAGAAAAGCACTTAATAAGCGGAAGCCTCAGCGGAATTTAAAATTTTCACTTCTTCATAGAAAACAGCTGATTGGCCGGCCGAAACTCTATGGAGAAGTGAAAATTTAAGTACTTAGTCTATGCTCGTCAGCGCTGGACACCCAAACTCTATCAAAACATTCTAACAATTTGGAGAATCTTATTTCATTTCCTAACATGGTGTTAAAAAGGGTTCAGCAATTCAAACTGGAAAGCTTTTATTTCGATAAGTGTTCCGTAGGCCCCCTCACACAAGAGGAGAGCAATCCAGTTGCTTTTTAATTGAATTTTCGACGAACCGGTAAGCAATAAAAACCTCCAATGGCATTTCATAGAGCAACAGGTTACAATTCTACAAGCAACGGTAATGGAAAAACTCGTAAAGTAAACTTCATATCTCGATAGCTGCGGCGATGGGCTAGCCCCCTGTCGCGCAAAATGGAGTGTTCAGTAATTATGCCTCTGCCACCCGGTGTGTCAAATAAAATAATACACGCTTAAAATTAAGGTAAACATTGGCAGGAAATTTTTGAAAATAAATTATTGCAACGATGAGTATTGTATTTAATAGACAAACCAAATATTTAATTGCAAAAACTCGCAGTAGTCTGGAATTGGGGTTGCTTACTTTCTGGATAGGAACGAAAATATCAAAACCATTACGAGAAATATGTTTTCTTTACTGTTTCTATTTATCAGATTAATGAGTGATCTATGAGTGACCTCTCATGATGGTTATAATCAGCGCTTTGTTTTGATATTTTATCGTTTAGTTTTTATTGGTTACGACAAGATCGGCAAATTATGAAAAAGCAGACTCGTTAAATATATTCCATCGAATATTCTAAATACTTGGCAGAGGGTCATTCCAAAATAAGACTTTAGTCAAACCAAGACCTTTTAAAATATTATAAAAAAACAATCAAATATATAAAATAAACATACACACAAATAAGACTTTAGTCAAACCAAGACCTTTTAAAATATTATAAAAAAAAACAATCAAATATATAAAATAAACATACACAAGATACACAAAAAAGCGTCAACACAAGCCAAAGAAGCCTGCGGAATTGACTAAGTCTCATCTTTGTTTACATTATATTATAGTTTAGACTTGTAAAACTTGTCAATCTTAATAGCTGCAACATGAAAGGCCACCACAAGGCCACAAGGAAAACTTTTCTTGACGAATTTAAATCGATTTCATTGTTAAGATCGTAGACAAAAATCCATTTGTTTAAAAAAGCCTTCTGTAAATATTGTAAAATAATCTTAGGGATATAAGATAGAAGGTCGAATTGACGGTTGAGTTAGCAAGTTGGGATAAATCTGCAGTTTAAGTCGTTAAAACGGTAAATTTATTTATTTATCTACACACGTATCATAAACCCCACAATAATATCACAATAATGTTAAACTACTTTGTAAAAACTCATTTCTAATCTGAATATTGAACATTATGACCATAATGTGTAAATTTTCTACATATTATGACATTCAAATTTCGAACGCTGACGCCCGCCTGCGTGCCGTCCCTACTTTGTCTGTGAAGTTGGTACTACAGAACAAGCTAAACAACTCAATGCCACAATGCCGGTCAAACGTGCGGTTCCTCAACACATCAAAGAGAGCTTATGATATGTGTGTAGATAAACTAGTGTATGTAACTGTACATAATTAGGCATTATGTATCAGTCACATAAACTACTAATATTATATAAAATATGAGGTATAATATTTGTATTACTCACTAGCTGCTTGTGGTGCAGCTTCGCATAAGCGTTTCAAGGGAACTGAAAGTTTTGAATTTAAGAGGAAAAAACTCAATTCACGTATTGAATGCGCGGCCCCCCGACGTCCGCCGCCATCTTGTATTCTCAGAGACTATATATTACTAAATGACATTTCGGTTTTTGTCTTTCCCGCGCGTTTTTCAAAATTTTCTCTCAGTACCTTTGCAAGACATTAACGAAGAGTTTTAAAAAAATGGTGTCTGATTAATTTCCACGCCTACCGAATGGCGTGGAATCCGAAGGGGGTGTGCTTTTGCCAGCACGTGAGAGAAAAGAAGTGAATGAATTTTTACTGACCTTTGTCGCCGTAGACAGGAAATCGGAAGCTCGATTCGAGACGGCAATGCGGGATAGGAGACAGTTTGGGATAGAAGATGGAACCGAACCAGTATCGTCGCTGCCGACGCTGTCGCCGGCGTGCTGCCTGCCGTGACCGTGGAGTCGCCGCTACCGATACGACGATGTCCAATCAACAGGGATCACTTGACCGCTGACGCGAATCTACTTATTTCCCGACGATGTAGATGATTAACACTCCGACCAGGCCCGACGCCTGTATTTAGTAATTGGTTCACCGAAATACCATCACTGGCACGAGGCCCGAGCAGACATGTTGTTCTCCCGATGAGAAAAAAGCAAAGATAACCTCCAATTTTTCCTCTCGTTGGTACGAGTGACAGCTGCGGTTCTGTTTCCGTTCCGAGTCGCGCAACAAGAGGAGGTGCGTTCCGAAGCATAAATATTAAACAGTCACCCGCCCGGACAGGCCCGAACCTGTCCCTAATCAATAGGAAGGCTAGAAAGTGTTGCGACCGCTCTCTTGAGGACCAAGTCCCCCACCTTGACTTCTGCTGATCGAGGCGTGCCATCCCGACCCGTGTACAAATTGACGATCCGTCCTCGTCTCCATCTCAATGATGGCAGGTTCGCATCCTTAATCAGCACCAAATCACCGACTTGAGGGGGGCTCGTCCGGGCAGTCCACTTAAGGCGCTGCTGCAAGATGTGCAAGTACTCAAGGGACCACCGTTTCCAAAAATCTTGAGCCATCTGCTGCAACATCTGCCACCTAGTTAACCGACTTAACTTAACATCACCGAATGGGTATTCTGGTAGGGCGTTAAGGGGCTGACCTATCAGGAAGTGACCCGGCGTCAACGCTTCCAAATCATTTGGATCCGAAATGAGCGGGCACAACGGACGCGAGTTCAGTGTCATTTCAATTTTACAGAACAGCGTCGCAAGCTCTTCAAAGCGTAGAGAGGTCTCACCGATGATCCTCGTCAGGTGCGACTTAGCCGACTTAACCGCAGCCTCACATATTCCTCCCCAATGAGGACATCCCGGCGGACTGAAAACCCATTCAATCCCTCGTCGGGAGTAAGCCGTACCGATGGCGTCCTGGTTACCGTTCAGGAATTGAGTGACCTCCTGCAGATATCGCCTGGCTCCGACAAAATTTGTGCCGTTGTCCGAACGGATTAATGTCGGGAGGCCCCTTCGTGAGACGAACCGATCTAGACATGCGATAAATGCCTCTGTAGTGAGGTCACTGACCACCTCCAAGTGGACTGCCTTCGTGGCCAAGCACACGAAGACGCACAGGTATGCCTTCACTAATCTGGCGTTCCGTAGCTGTGAAGACTTGACCATGAATGGTCCCGCGAAATCCGTTCCGATACCCGCAAAGGGCCGGATTTCGTTAACCCTATCCGAGGGCAAATCGCCCATCTGGGGCTGCATCGTAGCCGCCTTGGCCCGATAACAAGGCAGGCACCGAAATACGACGCTACGCACTAAGCGTCTTCCCGATAGAATCCAGAACTCGCGCTGGAGAAACGCCATCAAGGCGTGGCATCCAATATGCCCATTCCGAATGTGTCGATCCTGTATCAACAGTTCGACCAACTTCCCTTTCCTAGGGAGTAACAACGGGTGGCGAGCCACATAAGGCAGGTTGGCATTCCGCAGCCGACCTCCTACCCTCAGCAATCCTTGAGGGTCAATAAACGGGTTGAGCCGAGCCACAGCTCCCTTCAGTTGGACGCGTCCGCGTCTCAGAATGTCCAATTCGGACTTAAAGTGCACCGTCTGCACGTTCCGTACCAATGCGAACAACGCATGGTTCCGTTCCCGTGGTGTCAGGACCTGTGTCTGCACTCGTTGCGCCTCAGAATTCTGACAATTCCGCGCAAATCGGCAGATCCAGGCGGTCACATTGACCAGCTTGTTGAGCGAGCTGTACCGTTCCAGCAGGCTAAATTCCTCTTCCGGCTCTGGTTGCGTCGTGCAGACACCGACTGTCAAGGCGCCGTTCGCCGAGATAACGCGTGGACTCATTGGCCAATCCGATTCGGCTTGAGTCAACCATTTTGGACCCCACCACAAGGGATGTCCAACTAACTCCGGAGCGTGACACCCACGAGACGCACAGTCTGCTGGGTTCATTTCCCCTGGAACATGTCTCCAGATCAAGGGAACCTCCGAATTCAAAATCTGCGAAACCCGATTCGCCACAAAAATCTCCAGCTTGTGAACTGAAGCCTTCAGCCAGCATAACACGATCTGGCTGTCCGTCCAAGCGTAGACCGTATCTTCCAACGCTATTGACCCACGAAGAACCGTCATCGTATGGTTGAGCAGACGAGTCAGGAGAGCCGCTCCCGAAAGCTCTAACTTGGGAATGGTCAGGCGAGTGCGCAACGGCGCAACCTTGCTCTTGGCCATGACCAACCGCACATCAACCTCCCCCAAGGAGTCGACCGTACGCAGATAAACCGCAGCTCCGTAGCCCTTCTCCGAGGCATCGCAAAACCCATGCAGGGTGGCGGTGTATCGTTTGGTGGGGACCAACCTCCGTGGCAGTGAAATCCGATGGATGCCAGGGAGGGTCGAAAAGAACAAGTCCCACTCCGAGCTCAATGACCCGCCGATCGGGTCGTCCCATTTCAGCTCAGCAGACCACAATTGCTGCATAAAACACTTGAGCTGAAATGTTACCGGGGTGATCCACACGATATCTGAACCGCTGCAGATTCCGCGGAGGAGGCCCACGGAATCTGCACCGGTACAGATATCGTCCACGTAGAGGTCCTGCTCTACGATCGCTGCTCCTCTAGGGAAATTTAACCGTTCTCGATCCGATAACTCCCGAAGAGTGCGAATCGCCAAATAAGGACTAGACCGTAGCCCGTACGTGTTGGCGTTCAGCTCGTACACCCTGATGGGCTGATCTGGGCTCTCTCGCCACAGTATCAGCTGATACCGTCTATCGTCAGGGTGAATGACCGTCTGTCTAAACATCATCCGGATGTCAGCTACAAACACAACATTGTGTCGACGGAACCGTGTGATAACATCCGCGATGTCATGGTTCAACTTCGGCCCTGAATGCAAACACTGGTTCAGGTTCATGCCGTGAGATGTTGATGCCGATCCATCGAACACTACCCGTATTTTGCCCTCCGGGGTCCTCAAGACCGCGTGATGGGGCAGGAAGCAGTGGTCTTCACGCTTCCAGTCGATACCTGAAACCGACATGTGACCGAGCGACTCGTATTCCCGCATGAAGTCGACGTACTTCTGCCGGAAAATCCCGTCACGCTTCATGCGTCGTTCCATCGACAGAAGCCGCGTCTCGGCTGCATGGTGTGAACTGCCCAGCGGTGGGCGATCACTCCGAAATGGAAGACGTGTGAGAAATCGACCTGACCGATGGCGACCAGTATTGTTCCGATAAAACTGTTCACACTCTTCTTCAACCTGGTCCAACAGGCGTACCGTAGGTGGTTCCTCCACCTCCCAAAACTTCTGTATCACCTCCGAGAGTACAGAACCGAATAAGGGACTACGAGTCGCTAGGCGTGGGGCAGCCGGCATGACCGGACCCATTACCGCATGGCCCAGTCTGGTGTTGACCGAAACCAGACCAGTCGCCCGCAACACGTGGACACCTGGCACTAACAGGTATCCCAAGGCATCGACACCCAATAAAATGTCTACTGGGCCCGGAATATCGAACTCCGGGTCAGCCAGTGACAACCCAGCGACCAACTGTCGCACCGAGGGCGACAACCGTACGTGAGGTTGTGAGCCCATCACATTAGGCATGACTAATGCCGTGACCGTCAGATTCACCGATGAATCCACCCGTGACGAGAGAGTAATCCGACATACTCCCTTAACGGAACCGACTTCCGTGTTCCCAATTCCCCGAATGGAATGTGGATACTCCCTTACCGAAAAGCCCAACCGTCTTACAAGATTGCACGAGACTAAGCACCCCTGGGCCCCCGAGTCCAATAGTGCTCGTGCCACACATGATTTGCCGTCCGAACTCCACGCTATCACCAAGGCGGTGGGGAGCATGACCGTCTGTGGAGTGGCGGCACCCTGTAAGTGGGCGGCGTGTCCCTAGCGGGAACCTCCGCGGGATCCGAACCCGCTGGGACCCCCGTCGGCCTGGTAACTCGGCTGCTGATATGCCACCGGTGGCATATCAGACCGCATGTACATCAGGGGGTCCCAACCCGCATCATAGGCCCCTCGCTGGCCCAGTACCCGACCATACCGGACTGTGTACGGTGTGCCCGGTGGCCATCGTGGGTGGAGGGGGGAGAGCGGATCCAACCTGGGGCGCTCTAGGAATGGGGGCGACATCCGACTGTTCGCCTCCCTGTTCGCCTCCCAGAGCGACGGGCAGGGTGGCGCAGAAGGTGGTGGGCTCCCAGCCTTCGCGCCACTCATAGGTGCCATCTGACACCCGCCCGTAACACGCGGTGAGCCAGCGGCCCGACGTCCTCGCTGACCCTGGATAGCGGCGACCGAACCCCGGCTATCCCTTCTGTTACCCCCCGCGCTGCCCCTTTCCCCTCGGGGGGGGGGGGTCCCGTCCGCGGGTACCCCAGTCACCCCGTTGGTGACTCCCGTTGCCCGGAGGGGGACTGGGTCCGGCCCTGGTTGGGCCCTGTGACCGACCAACCTGAGTCCGGCCCTGGTGACCGTCCGAAGGGCCTGACCGGTTCAGGCACAACACGACGTGATGCCTGCCACCGCAGCACTCACAGGGGGACGCGCGTGAGCACTCGCTCAGCTGGTGCGGCCCCAAACAACCGAAACACAATCGGTGGCGGAAGACCACCTTCCTGCGGGCTGCCACACCGAGCGCCTTAAAGTTGGCGCAACTGATCACTCCATGACCGGCACTGTCGTAGTGCACACAGCCGTCACCCGACGGCGCGGCACTCAAAACGCAAAATTGTTTTGACCGCCCACCCCCCCGTGGGGGTGGGGGGCGCGGCCCCTCCCGCATCCGCGCGGGTTGGCGCTGCACACTGGCCTCCGAATCCATGGTATCGCATCGCCTGCATTCACCCTCCAAGAAATCCGTTAATTGGACGAGCGTGGGCAGTTCCGAGCTACTGCCCCCATGCAGCTGTTCAAACCGACTTTGAACAGCTGCAGGCAACCGTGACAAAACCATATATTACACGATATATGACCATTGGTCTACCGGCAGACCAAGGTTCTGAAGGGCCTCAGTGGCCACCAGCACAGGGTTGAGCACCTGAACCCGGATGTCAACATCCCGGGTTACTCTTGGGATGCTGAACAGCTTCCCCAGCTGCGCATCAACCAACCGCCGTTTGTGTTGGTAGCGGTCAAACAATATGACCCGGGCAATCTCATAATTGCCCGCCGTAACCGTTAGGTTACCGACCAACTCCTTCGGTTCACCCCGCAGTGCCTAATTGGGCCAACTTGTAGGCGCTGTCCAGGTTGTCCCGACGGTGGACCAGGCTATCGAATAAATTGATGAATCCCGGCCACTCATCAATTGCCCCACCGAAGGCCGGAATCTCCAGGTGTGGCAGCCGTCCGAGAACACCCTTAGGGGGCGGGTCTCCGCTACCCTCCCCGCGGTCATCCCGACGCGACCGCTTAATTTTTTCGGCGCGACGCTCGATGTCGCCCAAGCACTCCATCGCTTGGTCAGCATCCGCGCAGAGCTGCTTCACTGCAGCCACCGAGGCCTCATCCGTAAGCCCGAGGGCTTCAGCCTCCGCAGCCAGCCGGCACATCTTCCCGACGCGTGTCATTGCGTCCTCCACACGCTTGAGCAGGACATCGTCCATGTCAGGTCGCTCCACATACTTGTGAGTATGGGCGAGCCATCTCATCTCCTCACGGACGCCATACTGCAGTACCGTCAAGGGTAAAGGTGCCATGGTTACCAATTCAATTGTTTCTGGTCCTATGCTTCACTACCGAACTAAGCACAGCCAGAGACCAGCACTTTCCCGTCAGCGCTGGGCACAGAAATTAAAACTAAGTTGTAAAAACCAAGGCAACCACTAAACAATTAAATCCTAAACAATATTTAATATGGTCGCCCTGTGGACATACACCTTATAATATACACTCTAAATCAATTAGAGAATGCCACCATAAAAAACAATACAAAAATAACCCACAAAACTTGATTATGAAAACAATACAAAATAATAAGTGGCTTCTAGAAGTGGCCCTCCGATATGAACCACACTTCCTTTGAGGTCAGCAAAATCAGCTTAATACCCCTTAAATAGTCCGACCCTGCTGTGTAAACCGAAATAACACTGTAGGACTATAGAACCCGACGTTCTACCGCAAGTAATACAATCTAGGCTTCGCAGAATGACTGTTCAATCTTTTATGCGCACAAACAGTAGTTTCCGACTACAAATTTATTATTGACTAAATTGACACTTATACTTTCACTAACCGAAATGAACTTTAATTATGGTACCGACCACAGACACATTGCCAAACAGATTGCCGGCCAATCTGAGATATTCTTTTCTCCCAACTACAATGTGGCAACAAAACAACCCTAGAACCGTGAATCGATGATTTCCCACTAGGAAACCGCGCTCCTGCTACCAAAATGATTAATTTCCACGCCTACCGAACGGCGTGGAATCCGAAGGGGGTGTGCTTTTGCCAGCACGTGAGAGAAAAGAAGTGAATGAATTTTTACTGACCTTTGTCGCCGTAGACAGGAAATCGGAAGCTCGATTCGAGACGGGAATGCGGGATAGGAGACAGTTTGGGATAGGAGATGGAACCGAAGCAGTATCGTCGCTGCCGACGCTGTCGCCGGCGTGCTGCCTGCCGTGACCAGGCGCGTGATCAACAGAGATCACTTGACCGCTGACGCGAATCTACTTATTTCCCGACGATGTAGATGATTAACACTCCGACCAGGCCCGACGCCTGTATTTAGTAATTAATACACCGAAATACCATCACTGGCACGAGGCCCGAGCAGACATGTTGTTCTCCCGATGAGAAAAAAGCAAAGATAACCTCCAATTTTTCCTCTCGTTGGTACGAGTGACAGCTGCGGTTCTGTTTCCGTTCCGAGTCGCGCAACAAGAGGAGGTGCGTTCCAAAGCATAAATATTAAACAGTGTCCAAATTGGTGCTGCCGTTTGCGAGATTTGCGCTTACCACATTTTGGGGTTCACATTTATTTGTATTTATTTTTGAACTTAAACCAAAATGGCGGTGTTCTGCGCTGGTTGTTACGGTAACGCTGTGCAAAATGTTGTTCTTGAGTTTTTTCGCATGTCAACATATACGGCATGAGGTAAACTATGATAGCATTGCCATGATGACAAACCATACGTGACGTTTTTAGGGTATCGTACCTTAAAATGAAAAAAAAAACCCTAATAAGATCACTTCGTTGTCCGTCTGTCTGTCTATCTGCCAGTTTGTCTGTCAAGACCTTTTTGTCAGGAAGGTGTGGACGTACCAAGTTGAAACTAATATAAATTACTCAAGTACCATAAAGTTGTGAAAAATTCAAACTTCAAGGACAACGCAATCAAAAGATAGATTTAGACGCGTTTAGATCAAAAATTTGAATTTGCTTTATATTCGCAAGGGAATTAAAACCTATAGGATATTTCCCGTTGACCTGGATTAATGAAATTTGGCAAGGATTATGGTCTTATAGCATATGCAATATGCATAGTACAGAAAACCGTAAATTTATACTTCCATCAGGAAGTTGCAATTGCGATTTATGCCTAGCCCTCGATCCACGACTCCGACTCGCACTTGGCGGGTTTCTTTTTCTTTATTTGAATACCCAGTCAAGTACCCCATTGGTCTTACTTGGCGGAAAGTCTTGAACATATAAATAAACCATTTAAACCTACACTTTAAAGCTTGACAGTGGCATAAGCTTAAATAATCTGTAACATAAACCACGGATTAATGCCTATTTAAACGAGGTTTATAATGTAGGTGAAGGCACCGTCTGCATAACCTTTGAACTAAATTGAACCTAGAAGTAATCGAAATAAGCTTCATGTTATTACGTAAAATTGATGAAATGAATCAAATATTTCATTTTATCATGATAAAATTCAAAGTATTGTAGAGGTAAAGATAAAACCAATGAATGAGTTATTGTAATTTGTAATGTTTTTATTGCACGCAATAAGACAAAGGCAACAGTTCTATATATTGTCAAAAAATATCGCTTTGCCAGAGGCAATTATAAGGAGAGCGACATCTTCGGGAGTAAAGTAAAAGGCTTGAGATGCGCGCAAATACCAGACTATACGAGACTAATTTATTATAGGGAATCCTAGCTTATATACTAGGTTGGTACATGTTATTAATGACGTGCATAAGACATAGTGCGTGATGAATATAAATATACCTTATCTGTGACGGTCGTCAACTTATCTTAACATTACGTGAAAATATGACTAAAAAAGACGACCGGCACAGATACTCCCCCCTTTAAGGAAAAAAATAAATGGATGTACTTATAACAATGGAAAAAATCTAAGTTAGATACCATAACAAACTTATCAACCGCAATAATAACTAGTAGTATTTTAATAAACATAAAACCAGATCTTAATTGTGCATACTTTAACTTAATCTATTTTTATATATAAGGAAAGTTATTGTTAAACAAAACTAGACAGCAATAGCGCATATTTCAACTTAATCTAAAGTTAATCTTACACGAATTAGAAAAATGAAGGAACTACGGTCAAGTGAATTCTACGTAAGTTTAAAGAATTACTTAATATTTACCTACAGGCGAGCCTTGTATCTGGCCGCACACTACATAAAATAAACTAAAAACTGGAAAACATAAAAACAATGGGGCTTCGCGGTTAGTAAACTAACCTAACCTATAACTGGAAAAGATCCGCAGGAGAGTCGTCTGATGCTGCAGCCGCCCATGTTTTTCAGGAATCGATGAGTCAATTTACATCGCACGTCGTTGAAATTGTAATCACTGTTTTTTTATAATTGCGACCGTACCTACACAAGGATGATTGTGCTGAATCAGCGTCAGCATTAAATCTGAAACCTTGGCTGTAGGCAGTCAATGATCTCGTACGTCATGTGTACGTGCGTGCTCTTCACTCTTGAGTGAATATTAAGTTGTCGATTGATGAAACTTGTGTGCCTAAAAACCTTGGGATTTAGCAACATAGGGCACATCTTGTACACCAATCGTTTATAAATAAATATATATCTTTCTCTCTCTTTAGTGATTTGATTATTCTTCGTGCGATGTTCTTCCTGGATGATTTCAATATTCGTTGAATTAGGTATATCGATGATGTTTCAATACTCTTCTTGGGGCTGGAACGGCTTCTTATGTCGTGAACTTGAAAAAGCTGCTTGCTGTGAATGAATTTGCCGACGCGTTCGTTTCTGCTGGTGCGAGCTCCATTTTGATAAATCAGCAGTCGGCTGACTATCGGTTCATTATTCCTGAGGTATCTTGAGTTCGATGCGGGAAATCTTCAGTTGAAATCTTTTGGCTTCTGGACGGTCATGACTTGCTTGATGTCGTCTTGGTTTGGGTGGGGTCTTGATTATGGATTTCTGCAGCGTGGTTTGAAATAGGTATGCAGAAGTCGGAGCTCGGCGATCTTGGACGAAGTGCTTCTTGCTTGCACTTCTAAGGTGGCAGCACACGGAGTTTTCTTCGCGGCTGGGTCCATGATGCTATTACCGAAGGTTGCTGATGTTCAAAAGTCGGGTCACCACTTTGCCAGAGGCAATTATAAGGAGAGCGACATCTTCGGGAGTAAAGTAAAAGGCTTGAGATGCGCGCAAATACCAGACTATACTAGACTAATTTATTATAGGGAATCCTAGCTTATATACTAGGTTGGTACATGTTATTAATGACGTGCATAAGACATAGTGCGTGATGAATATAAATATACCTTATCTGTGACGGTCGTCAACTTATCTTAAGATTACGTGAAAATATGACTAACATAGTCGACCGGCACAATCGCTAAATGTGTTGGTAAGCAAATCAAATCAAATCAAATCAAATCAAAAATCATTTATTTCCATAGGATGTTGTTACATCACTTAGATCCGTCATTACATTTTTTTGGGTGAGTTCACTAACACAATGGCGGAATCTGTGGAGTATTGTCAAATTACAAAATGAATGCTTATTATATATCGAAACAGCCTGTTACTCAAACAATCTATTCCCATGGACCTCTGTCCTCTAAGAAATCAGATATTCTATAGTAACCTTTTTTATACAATTTCTGATTTATTATTATTTTAAACTTGTCTAAAGGTAAGTTTTTAATATCAGTAGGGACCTTATTGTAATAGCGTATACAATTGCCTTTAAAAGAATTACTAATTTTATGTAGTCGGCTTACATAAGCAACCAACTTGTCTTTATTTCTAGTATTAAAATTGTGTATATCACTGTACTTCTGAAAATTAGTTATATTTCTTTTTACATACACAAGATTGTCATAGATATATTGAGACACAAATGTCAGAATATTGATTTCTTTAAACTTTTCCCTCAGTGACACTCTAGGCCCTAATCTATAAATTGCACGAACAGCCCGTTTCTGCAGAATAAATATGCTATTAGCATTCGCAGCGTGACCCCACAATAAAATACCATAGGTCATTAGACTATGAAAGTAACTAAAGTAGACTAGTCTAGCGGTGTCTACGTCGGTAAGAGCTCTAATTTTTTTAACTGCGAACGCTGCCGAACTCAGTCTGTTCGACAATTTATTTAAATGAGGATCCCATTGTAGTTTGGCGTCTAAAGTAATGCCCAAAAAGACAGTCGACTGCACAAGGTCCAATCTCTGTCCTTTTATAAATATGTCTGTAGTTACCGGGTTCACATTGGGTAACACGAATTTAATACATTTAGTTTTCTTTTCATTAAGTAATAAATTGTTAACAGTAAACCAGTTCACTATACTAGAGATATCATTGTTTACCTCGTCATAATTTGATTGCTGTCTTTTAACTTTAAATATCAAAGAAGTATCATCGGCAAACAATACTAACCCATGTTTTGCTTTAACAAGGTAAGGTAAATCATTAATATATACTAAAAACAAGAAAGGACCAAGAATTGAACCTTGCGGCACGCCCATACTTATTGAAGACCCAGGTGATCTTTTCCCATTAACATCGACCATCTGAACCCTATCTGTTAGATATGACTCCAGAAGGCCAAGTGCCTGATCTTTTACACCATAATGGCGTAACTTCCTGACAAGAGTGTCATGATGGACGCAATCAAAAGCCTTGGATAGATCGCAGAAGACACCTATTGCATCCATTGCGTCTTCCCAGGTATCAAAAATATTGTCGATTAGTTCAACACCAGCATCGGCTGTTGAACGACCCTTTGTGAAACCAAACTGAGCAATATGAATTAAATTATTGAGATAAAAATGACTTTGCAATTGATTAAGTATGAGTTTTTCAAATATTTTGCTAAGCGTTGGTAGTATCGATATGGGTCTAAAATTAGTGGGGTCTGATGTACTACCAGCTTTGAATAAAGGTATAACTTTACTTAGTTTCATCAAGTCAGGAAATAGCGAGGCTGGAAATAGCGAGTGGTGCTAAGGGTTAAGGGTTATTTACTCAATTCGGTAAACATTTAAACATAAGCCATACATATTCTAGATACATAAATACATTTTCATCTGTTCCCATGCCTGTCACGCAAAAGAATGCAGAAACGAAAAAAAAACAAAACGTCGAAAGGCGTGATGCTATTTTCAGGTTTCCGTACCTTAAAAGGAAAAAAGGAATACTTGTAGGACAACTTCGTTGTCCGACCGACTGACAGTCCGTTTCTCCGTCTGTCAATTTACTTTCTGTCAGGATCGCATGAAGGTAACGAGTTAAAATTAATAGTAATTACTTAAGTTTACGTCCCAAAAGTTAATATAAATCACTCAATTGTATGGTCCCATTCAATTGTAAGAAAAAACTTCTTAAAAATGCAACAAAAAGCTGAATTTGCGTGACACTCGCAAGGGAATCAAAACCTATAAGGAACTTCCTGTTGTCCTGGAATCATGCAATTTAGTAAGAAGCAAGGTTATATGTTAAGGAAAAATTACGAAAACCGTTAATTTGTAGTTCCATTACAAACTAAATATAATATATGCGGGACCCGCGGTGCGTGAACCTGACTCGCATTTCGTCAGTTTTTTATAATCTCACTTCTCAACCCTTGAAAGAATTACTTTACGGGTACTTGTGGTCCACTGTACTATGCCAGGTAAAAACAAATTTTTATTCCGAACGCTTCACAACCGCGCCCGCCCAAGGGACCACAAGAGCGTTCGTGGCGAATCGTAAGGGCGGGCGGCGAGCGATAGGTCGGGTGAAACTTTTTTACGTGCCTTTTTGGCTCCCGGTGAAGGACCATTTGTGAGGAAACTTGCAAACACTTCATACTTAGAGAGAGAGGCGATTAGCTAGGGCACATAAGCACTCGTAAACACAATAAATGGCCACTTGGCTCGCATGGTTCCGTTTTAATTAATTGGTTTTAATTAATAGCCCCTATTTAAAGTATACAATTATCATTAGTTTCCCTGAAGTATGTTAGAAAATAACTATATTTTTCCAAAATTATTTTATAACTTTTTTATAAAAAAAAAATAAGGATTAGTTGAATCACTTGCTAAATATGGTTCCGGATTAATCAAATATAATGAGTTTTTGCGATATAGGACTGACGGACAGTCAGACAGCGAATTGATCCTGTAAAGAGTTTATTTTTTTCCTTTTGAGGTTCCGAACTCCAAAAATAAAGGAAATCAATACCGCCGGTTTTCCAGTGAAAGTACTAATACCTAATAAGATAAGAATAAGAATAAGATTATTTAGGTACTTTCTCCTAAATAATAACATCAATTCACTTAAGCACTCTAAATGCACTTTAGTATCAAATCAACTTATAATTCTATTACGTCGGTAACTGGGCGCGTTTCCATTCTAAACTTCGAATTTGGGATCGTCTGGTCTTACATTCTGATAAACCTGTCTGTAGGATTATACTAATCAGAAGCTCGAGTCTGTAGAATAATTAGAATATAGAATAGAATAATTTTTATTGTTCAAAATAACAGGTTTAACATATTTGAGGTCCCTGCCTCCCAAAGTAGGAAAAACCTGTATCATGGGAGATACCTCTTGACATCTTTCTCGATACCCTTGAAAGATATTGTGATTGTGAACACGACTAAATTTATTAATACAAAGTCAAATAATAAGCCATGCTAAAAAACATACCGTGTTACTACGAAACATATGAAACAGCGTTTAACCTTCAAACAAACGTCAAATTATATATACGTTTGTTTTTCAACAAGTGTTGAACAGCAGTTTTTTTTTTGTGGTAATGCCCAAAAAGTTTAATAAAACACATTTATTTTTATTTTAGCCTATTTTATAAAACAACATAATTTGAAATTTTCGTGTATTATTCTTTTTTATTACAAAAATCGTGATGTAAACTGATCATAGTTTTATAGGTTTTACTTGAGGCTGGTAGTTTCTGACTACAAAATCAAAGCACTAATATATCGACTCCAGCGCGCAGCGCCGCCTGCTTTGGCGTCAGGACTGCGCAACGCAAAATGTCGACTTTTGTCGCACTGACCTTGCGTCTTTAAACCTTAATTTAACCCCTTTAGACTTATCACACGACTAAAATAACAACAGTTTTGCTTAGCCAGAGAGTTTTTTGTAACTGTTATCAATTAATTGTTAGGTAAATAATGTACTGTAGTATGATTAATGCGTCTCTAAACTATTCAAATAGGATTATTTCTTTTTTTTTGAAAGAGAGTAGTTAAATGTTTTGTAAAAGAATTAAAGCAAAATTCCTTAGCTTTAATTATCACTAATCAATTAGGAAATCAGGTAAAATCGGTGGAACAAAGTTTAATTTCAAAGCCAACTCGAAAACGTAATTTCGCACGCTTGAAAAAAAAGAGCAGCGCACACTGAGGCGCCCTTGCTATCGGCTTTAGCCGCGCGTGTCTTGTACTCAAATTGCTTTTCTCAGTTTGTGTTTTTGTAATTGTAAATTAGAATGATGACAATAAAATGCAACATTTTTATATGAAAATAAGTATATTATCATTGTAGTTATTACACATAATATATTACAGACACTTCTGTCATATACGTATCGTTTTCTTTTAAATAATTACAACATAGCGACGTGACGTTATGTCACGTGGAGTCACGCCTTTTCCCATACGGGAAAAATAATAATAATAATATTTTGTATACATACATGTATGTGTACATAATATTTTATATTATAGTTAAATATTGCAGATAGGTTTTAAATTTACAGTTTAAGTCTACCTTATAGGAAAATAATAATAATATTATGTTTTCATAATATTATTCAATATTATTAAATTATATATTGCTCATAGGTACCTACGTCGTTACAGTTTTAGTCTTCCTTATCCCATACGGGAATAATAATAATAATAATATTATTATTTCTTGAATAATGTATTAAATTATAACGTATTTTAAGAGCTTTCGCAATAAAGCACTTTTGAACAGATACACCGAATAAAACAAATATTTACATACAGGCACATACATTGCTTCTCGCCCCACACTAGGACGTACGTCGTAGTGTCGTGGGAACCAGAAACAGCGATATCAGTTCAGGTCAGTAAAAAAAAAATGACCATAAAATCATGCAGATTACTTAGTCAACGTCAATATAAGTTCAGCGCGCGAGAGTCGTTAGAGATGGAGCAAAGAAGGGCACAAACATGTAAACATCCAAGACCTGGACTTTTTATCATCACAAGGGGTTAGGGATGGAGCAAAGAAGGGCACAAACATGTAAACATCCAAGACCTGGAGTATTTTTTAATTACACGGGCTTAGGGATGGAGCAAAGAAGGGCACAAACATGTAAACATCCAAGACCTGGACTTTTTTTTCATTACACGGTCTTAGAAATGGAGAAAAAAAGGGCACAAACATGTAAACATCCAAGACTGGACTTTTTTTAATCACACGGTGGTGTGATAGGGCTTCATGCAATCGACGCACAACGGCACGTTGCACATATCACATTTATGTGATGTTTTGTTGTGTCGTTTTCCCGATGCCCTGCACCATTCACAATACATACGTCGACCATTCGGGTGTTGCTCGGTCGGTGGTATTTTGACCGCATAATGATTATTGGCCAATATGGGCCTAGGTGCCCCTCCCTTTTGACCCGGCACCTGCCTGACCATTTGCACCGCGTTCGAGATGGATGGAACATCCCTGGCCAAGAATTTATTCAGCAGGCTGTCAGCGATGCGTCGTCTAAACTCTCGATGCTCAATGCTTATATCCTTCCATCTGTAGATGACATAAGCATTGAGGATCGAGGCATTCAACAACCTCCTGAACAATTTCTTGTACCAGATCTTGTTCCGCTTCCTCTCGAGCGGGAACCCGGCCAGAAGGGCGTCCTTCATGTCCACTCCCCCCATTGTATTGTTGTAGTCAAGGACTACTTGCGGCTTATACTTCGACGTGCCGTACTTCTCGGCTAGCCCCACAGTGGGTGAATGATAGGTGGAGAGCATGTTGACTAAGCCAACATCTCTCCACACTATCACGCTGACATCACCGCTATTTGAGTGTATGATATGGCCAGTGGCTAGCGATGACTATGTGATGGACTTTAAACTATCAGGCACACTATCGCGATTGATCCTGAGGGTTCCATAACAGTCCATCCCGTTTAACTTCAAACACCGCGCCAGCAATGGACTGTTATAGAAATTGTCCATCACGATAGTGTGCCCTTTATTGAAAAGTCCACTGGCCAGATCATACACTATTTTAGCGGTGACGCCCTGTGGGGCTACCGTTGTCGCTTCCTCCTGAAATGACGTAGCCGGATCTGGGTCACCCACGACACCACTCTTACTATATTTTCCTGCATAGATTACAAATTTCCAAAGGTAGCCCGTCCCGGACTCGCAGAGCTCGTAGCTCCTTATACCTGCCTTGGCCGCTTTTGTGGCTATTTTCTGGATAAAAGTGAGATGTCCGTGCCATTTTAAAAGGGACTCATCCAGAGCCACATTTTGGTTAGGCAGGTATAAAGCCTGAAATTGGGTGTTCATATGATCCAGCACAGGCTGAATCTTCCAAAGCCGTCGCGCCTCAGTGGAGAGGGATTGGGGAACTGTGGTGTTATCAGTGAAGTGCAGATATTTTTTCAGCAACAGCCAACGGTCATACGAAATGACCGTTTTCCAATTGGCCATTGCTGTTACCGGACTAGGACTTTTCCAATAATCCCTCTCCACTGTGAGGGGGAAGAGGCTCTGGTGAATCATTAGGGCGAAAAAGACATACATTTCCGCTCTATTCGTAGGCTTCCACCTCGCCGAGCGTGAGAACGCAGAGCCGCTAGTTTGGGAACTGGCGGCGTACCGGTTTGTTTCTGTCACGATTTTGTCAATCATATCTGCATCCCAGAATTTTAAGAAAACATCTACAGGTTCCATTTCCATAAAATGGAATGTCGGTCCTGGAATACCTGTAAATGTTTCCCTAACCCCCTGGAATGCAGACAGATCGTGCGTCCAATCAAAATGAAAACGCTCGGCGGGAAGTAGCCTACGAATAGAAGCGTCGTTCGCCGTGTCTATAACTTGCAGACTTTCTGAGATCTCTGACGGCAACTCTGCGACAGCATTGGCCTCTGCCTGTGCAATCATTTGAACACCGAATTCACCGGCTACCAGCGGCGGCTCTGACGTGTCCGGGTCGCTACCTGCCCCATGGTCCTCAGCTATATCTGCATCTGAGTCCGATTCTTGATCAGCGCCTGTAACAAGAAAAGCTTTGAACACCATTTCCATGGAATTGAATGTTCCGCCAGTGATAGTGCGGTTATGTGTAACTTACATTCCTATAAAAAAATGAGGAAAATACTTACACGTGATGAAGATTTGGGGGCTCGGAACCTCACAGTCAGACGCTTCGCTCGCCCTTGAGGGCGTACTAGTGGGACGCATCAATGGTGGAAGCTGCGAGCTGTGACCTGGCATTTCTGCTGGCACTTCAGGCGCCAACGGAAGTGTACCAGGAGATCCCAGTGTCCTGAATAATATATTTATTTTTAAATTTAATTAAATTCGAATGAGTTTAGAATAATATGTATTTATATAGTAAATTAACCTCATGATCTGCTCGTGGCTGGATTCATCATTAGGCATGAACTCCGATTCTTGATCAGCGCCTGTAACAAGAAAAGCTTTGAACATCATTTCTATGGAAATGAATATTCCGCCAGTGAAATTGCGGTAAAGTGTAATTACATTGCTATTAAAATTTTAATGAGTAAAATACTTACACGAGATGAAGATTTGAGGGCTCGGAACCTCACAGTCAGGTGCTACGCTCGCCCTTGAGGGGGTTGAAATAGGACGAATCCACGGCGGAGGCTGCGAGGGTGGCAAGTCCGCTGGCACTCCAGGTACCAAGGGCAGTGAACCAGGAGATCCCAGTATACTGAAAACAATATTTAATTTTAAATATATACAAATTTGAATGAGTGTTGAATAATATTGTATGGTGTACTTTTAAAAGTATTAATTGTGTCTAACATCGGCGTACATGAGTGCTAGATGCATCAGAGCTGGAATCGGCAATGAACATTTTAATAAAACAATCACAATCGGAGTGTTTCAGTGAAGATATTAAATTATTAAATAAAAAACAAAACTTACCAGCTGTCCTGTCACGGTCGCCAGCTTCCCTGTCGCGGCAGGGAATCGTTGAAATAAAATAATAGGTATTGGTGCGAGGTGGCGCGTGCGCTTCGCGCTGACTTTATTTGTGGACTGGTTCTGCTTCACGCTGGCTGCGCGCGCGACGGTCCGGCGGTGGTACCCCCCTCGCTTCGTCCCTCATGGTCCGCTTGGACATCTTGCCCCCCGTTGAAAGCTCGGTAGGAGTTTTCAAGAGCTCTTTCAAATTTGTAATAGAGTCTCTGTTGTAGTCGAAACTGTTGAAGTTGAAGCAGTTGAAGTTGAGGCAGTTGAAGTTGAAGCAGTTGAAGTTGAGGCAGTTGAAGTTGAAGCAGTTGAAGTTGAGGCAGTTGAAGTTGAAGCAGTTGAAGTTGAAGCAGTTGAAGTTGAAGCAGTAGAAGTTGTAAGTAAGCAATCAGTCCTTATGGGTTAATGGACTATTGCTGATATCGTAAGGTGTAATGTCTCAGTTTTCGTCGTCGAACAAGGGACAGACGCGGTTCAAGGCGCGACGAACAATTCCCTTTTCAGTTTTGAAGTCAGCAACACGGGTGATGTCATCCTTCCCTGGATATAGACGTGCGACTCTTGCAAGACGCCATTTTAATGGTGGAAGATGATCTTCTTTTAGGACAACCATATCCCCGACTTGGAGTGGACGTTGATGAGATCTCCATTTTAATCGTTGTTGAAGCTCAGACAGGAACTCGTTTCTCCAACGCTCCCAAAAATGTTGTCTTATCTGCTCTATGCGTTCAAATCTGGACAAGCGGTTGCTATTGCAGTCCAGTAGGTGCGCTGATGGCAGGGATGTCAATGCCCGTCCAACCAAAAAGTGGCCAGGTGTTAAAGGGTTAAATCGTTTGGATCCGAAGAAAGCGGAGTCAACGGTCGCGAATTAAGAATAGCCTCAATCTGTGTAAAAAGTGTCGATAGTTCCTCGAACGTAAGATGGGTATTGCCAAGAATACGTTTAAGGTGATGTTTCGCGGATTTAACGCCAGCTTCCCAAAGCCCACCGAAATTCGGCGAATACGCCGGAGAAAATAAAAATTTGATACCGTCATTGGCTGCATATTCTTTAAAATGCTCGTGGTTTGAACTCAAAAAATAACCTATCTCATTGTTCGCTCCAACAAAATTGGTACCATTGTCGCAATAGATAAAATTTGGTTTTCCTCTGCGAGAGATGAAACGTCGAAGGCATGCAATGAAAACATCCTTAGTTAGGTCACTAGCCACTTCCAAGTGAATTGCTTTCGTGGAAAAACAAATGAATATACATAGGTAACATTTTGTTATCTTACAACCACGACCCTTTCTGTCCGTAATTAAGAAGGGACCCGCAAAATCTGTGCCACAAGTTTGAAATGGGAAGCCTGGAGTGACTCGTGGTGCTGGTAAATTACCCATTAATGGATTAATGATCTTCATTTTCATGCGCCTACACACCATGCAAGCGTTTACGCAAGATCTTGCTAACACTCTGCCTCTAATAGGCCAATACTTATCTCGAATAGAGTTAAGCAAGGACTGCGGACCGCTATGTAGTAATCGGTTATGTTCATAACTGAATAGCAACTTTGTGAAGGCATGAGAAGGATGTAATAGTATAGGGTGTTTCCTATCATAAGTCTCGGAAGCTTGTTGTAACCGTCCTCCCACATGGAGAATTCCGTCGTCATCTACAAACGGAGTGAGGGATATAAGAGAAGATTTAGCTGGTAAGTTTTGTTTTTTATTTAATAATTTAATATCTTCACTGAAACACTCCGATTGTGATTGTTTTATTAAAATGTTCATTGCCGATTCCAGCTCTGATGCATCTAGCACTCCTGTACGCCGATTACTAGGATTTTTTAAGTTATATATGAATCTATTTATGTATGATATAATATTTTTTACCTTTTTCAGGTTGGAGAACTTTGTTACATCAACAAGCGGCGTTTTCAGTGTAAGGTAAGTAAAAATTTCATTTTCAGGTTTTATATTTTTTATTTTGTTTTTCTTTTCAGGTAGATCAACGGATTCGGATGGACGCTTAGGCCAGTTAGAAGAATCCTGCAGCAGATACGGAGGGCCCTGCCACCACAAGGATGCAGCATGAACGAGGTGAGGAGCAACGCCTCTAGAAGCCAAGTCAGCTGGATTCAGAACGCCCGGCACATGATTCCAACAAGCGGAAGCAGGAGTCAATTCTTGAATTTCGCCTATCCTGTTAGACACAAAGGTTTGAAAATGACGAGAAAGGCTGTTAATCCATCCTAGTGCAATCAAAGAGTCAATCCAATAAAATACTTTATCTACTTTAAAGCGAAGAGTTTTAATTACTTTATCTACCAGTCTCGCAGAAAGTAAGGCCGCGCAAAGTTCGAGTTTAGGTATGGATATTTGCTAAATAGGTGCTACCTTTGTTTTAGCACATAAAAGTCTAACCAAAACCTTTCCAGTGTCGTCAATCGAACGAACATATATGCACGCAGCATAGGAATCCTCAGATGCATCTGAAAATGCATGTAACTCAATCCTAGTTGAGTAATTATTAGTTAGAACACATCTAGGAATTTTTAGATGCGATAAACAATGCAATCCAGTAACAAAATTAAGCCACTGTTCTTGAATTTCTTGAGGGACAACGTCATCCCATTCAATATGACGATTAAGCCACAGTTTCTGTAAAACCAACTTTGGGATGATGGTACATAAGCTTAATAAACCGAGTGGGTCAAATAATTTTGAAGAATCCGACAAAATCGATCTTTTTGTTATTTTTGAATTGACATCAAGTTCTACAGGAAACTGAAACACATCAGAAGAAGGATGCCAGATCAAACCTAGCGTAGAAGCTGTAGCAGCTAAATCAAGTGCCTTTGGTAATGGAAGAGTGTTGGCAACTGGTGCATTTGTACGAAATTTACGTAATGGAAGACAAGCCGAATCTAAAGCCTTCGTTACAGATAAACAAATATGTGATAGTCCTTCTAGTGTATCAGAACCCGTCAAGAGATCGTCCATATAAAAATCATGAGCAATTATTTCCGCAATAGCATCATCACGGCATTCCTGCGCCAATTGCAGAATACAGCGTGTACTTAAGTACGGTGCGGAAGCTGTTCCATAGGTAACAGTATTCAGTTTGTACATTTTAATTGGTTTGTGAATATTGTCACGCCATAGAATCATTTGTAAGTGTCTTTGTGATGGATCTATAAGAATTTGACGATAACATTTTTCTATATCAGCGGAAATTGCATATTTATGCTGCCGGAACCTGAGGAGAATTGAAAACAAATCATCCTGTATCCTAGGACCTACATACTGAATATCATTCAGAGATCTGCCCGAGGAAGATTTAGCCGAAGCATCATAAACAACTCGTAATTTTGTAGTTTCGCTTTTTTCCCTGCTAACCGCATGGTGCGGTAAGAAATAAACATTTGGTGGGAGATTTGCAATATCAGTAACTTCAGTCATGTGACCTAAAGCTTCGTATTCATGAATAAATTTTGAATATAATTCCTGAAGCACCGGTTTCCTAATAAAACGCCTTTCAAGATTAAGCAAACGTTTTTGAGCTTGAAAGTAAGAATCGCCCAGTGAATCTGGCGTCTCACGAAAGGGCATCTGAACTACGAACCTGCCAGATTCATCACGCGTAGTAGTTTCATTAAAGTGAGTTTCGCAAATCTTTTCTTCAGTAGTATAAACATTTTTTGAAATGTCAAATGAATCAAGTTCCCATAATTTTTGTAAATCATTTCTTAAATCTTGAGTGAAGTTGCAATTAACTGTTTTGTTAGTAATTAACTTACTTGTGTCACCGATAGGTCCGGTAACTATCCAACCTAGCCGCGAGTCTAACAAAACAGGTAAGTTTCGTCCGAGTGAAATCTTTCCAGATTCCATTATATCCCAGTAGATGTCAGCCCCAAGCAGAAGATCCACCTCGGATGGCTGAGAAAACCCGGGATCAGCGAGAACGATACAGGTAGGTATATTTAGATTAGTAGTTATTTTTTTATTTGGAAGTCGATCACTTATCCTTGGAATAATCAAACAGTTGATTTTAGCCTTGAAAGGTTTGTGAAGAGATTGTATCAATAGACTACAATGTTGAGTAATTTGCATTGACGCTGAATTTATGCCTGTTACGCAGTGGGGTGAAGTAGTAGCTGAGCTGATAACGCCAATCCTCCCTTTTGCAGCTTCGGACATAAAGGACATTTGGCTCCCACTATCCAAGACAGCACGTAAAGTAAATGTTTCTTTTTTGTGATTTGTGACGCGAACCAAGGCAGTAGACAATAGTACTTGATTCGAAGCCACTGCAGACAATGAGAGATATTCATTAGAATCATCATGTTCGTTTACAGACGAGTCTATAGCAGGAGCTGAAGGTCCATCCGCTGAAGGGTCCTCCGAAGAACCATCAGAAATAGCAGGCATGGCCATAGTAGCATTAGTAGCATCCTGTAGGCTGCGTTTGTGAAGGAGTGTGTTGTGTTTCTTCTTGCAGATACGACAAGAACCAAAACGACAACTACGAGCTGGATGACCGGAACGAAGACAGTTACCACAAACATTCAGCTGAGACACATAATGACTTCGTTCGTCAACCGACAACCCTTTGAATTTTTGACATTCATATAAAAAATGATCATGTAGGCATAAAGCGCATTTTCTAGTTTCATTAATTTCAGTAGTAGATGCAGCGAATGATTTTAATTTAGTGTTGGGGTTCACTACATTTGAATTTGTAGAAGTGACAGAATTAAAAGAGCGACGCTCCGTTCTGTGAGAGAAGACGCTCTGTAGAACATCAGCACGCTGTCTCAGAAAATTAAAAAATTGTTCTAATTTAGGCGACTCACTCAAGGTATTACGATGTTCTTCCCATTTCTTGGCCGTGTTGGTATCCAATTTAACTGACATCATGTAAATGAGTAACGTATCAATGGTTGGCTCACCAATTGATTCAAGAGCGCGTATATTCTTAGTGACAGTGTCAATCAAATACCGTATAGCCCTATCAGATTCCCTAGGAAGCGGCTCGATCGCAAACAAGGCTCTTAAATGATGGTTCACTAATAAACGCTTGTTGTCGAACCTCTCGCAGAGCAAGTCCCATGCAATTTCATAATTATCAGAAGATACTGGCAGAGATTTGATAATAGTAAGCGCAGTACCCTCTAAAGTAGATCGCAAATAATGAAATTTAGTTACGTCATCAATGGAATCGTTGGAATGTATAAGAGACTGGAAAGTATCCCGGTACTCCAGCCACTTATTATGATTTCCGTCGAAGGAGTTTAATTTAATAGTGGGTAACTTGACGTTACGTAAATGGTTGCAATGATTTGAATTACAGTTTGATGAATTCTCATCACTTCCCTTTTCCTTGCGTGAAAGAAGCCGTTTTGCTCTTGCAATCAATTTAAAAAATTGATTTTCAATTAATTCTCGCTCTAAAAATTGTTCACCAGAATCATCTAGCTCCTCAATTTGTGATTGGATATTATCAAAAGTTGAAAACGCTACTTCTAACTTCGTTACACGCAAAGACAGTTCACCGATCTGCAATTCATCCAAGTCCCTTGATGACGTAATCAACAATGGCTCTAAATATTTAAGAAAAATCGTTAAACGTTGTTTAATAGTACCTCTTTGTCGTACTAACAATTTAAGTTGTGATTCCGCCATAGCAGTAAAAATCACCCGAGCAATACAATAACCACGAATTCACGAACAATAATATAGGTCAAAGTCCAAACCTCAAGCGCGGTAAGTAGGTAGGTACCACGCATCCAATGACGTTAACAAACGGCGCGCAGCTCGATGCGAAGTGCAGCGAACGCAAGCGCAGCGTGAGGTTAACTCGAAACGTGGCGCGTGGCCCGTGGCGGGCGAGGTGTGGTCGACCGAATATGATACCTTGTACGAGTATTCCTGGAATTTACAAACCCGATCGCACGACCGGGAGCTACCTAAATATCTACAAATGATTTTTGCGTAAAATATGACAGCTAAAATGGGAAATATTTCATAAATGTGGCAAAGTATATAGCAAGTAGTAGCTCGGTATGACAAGTAAGCACAATTAACTTGCCTGTAAGCTACCTATGCAAGTCAATAGCAGTGAATTGAATAAAATAATGCAGTTATAATGTAAAATAAGCACAGTATAAATCACTACAGTAAGCCCAGTTCTAGAATTTGAATCTTTATGGCAGTGATTATTTTAGGAAAAACTGAATTAATTTAAATAGCAAAGCAACTTACTTTATTTATTCAATTCTGCAATAGCTTAAAGCCAAGTAATGTGCGAAGAAGTGAGAAATCGTTTAGTGAATAGCAAAACTATGACCAAAATGGCGGATGAAATATCGAGATGATATTTGAAAGTAGGTACGTTAAGTGACTATCGACACTGTCGACACAGACTGAGAAGCTACTTACAGATAGAAACAATGAAATAGCGATTAAAAAAAAAAACAAAATAGTAAGGAACGGGCTCACTTTTAGTCTTCGAAGCGAAGTTGACACCCTGTTTCCTTGATGTAATGCGCAATTCCTTTGTTCTCTGACTTCACTTGTATAGTAATCCGTGGAGTGCCGTAGTCCTGTCACGGTCGCCAGCTTCCCTGTCGCGGCAGGGAATCGTTGAAATAAAATAATAGGTATTGGTGCGAGGTGGCGCGTGCGCTTCGCGCTGACTTTATTTGTGGACTGGTTCTGCTTCACGCTGGCTGCGCGCGCGACGGTCCGGCGGTGGTACCCCCCTCGCTTCGTCCCCCATGGTCCGCTTGGACAAACCTCATGATCTGCTTGTGGCTGGTCTTTGTTGCAGGCAGAGCTACTAGACCGCATTCCTTTAGCATTTTTCTTTTTTTTAGCTCTGCCTGCTGAGCTGCCGGCAAGCCTTGTATACGCTTGCGCGTTATAGCAGTCTGAGTCCGGTACTCCTGCTCCACTGCCCTGGGATCTTCACATGACGTTGATGCCCTAAAACAATGATATTGATATGAACACAAAAACAACATTGAGCTACATACAGTTCGTAATAAATTAGCAGGATAAATACGTACCCTGAACTACTGCCCTCCAAAAAGTTTCGAGGTGGTGCATGGCCTCGCGGTACTGCACCACGGCCTCGGCCTCGTGCCGGTTCGTCACGTACTGTTGATGCCCTAAAACAATGATATTGATATGAACACAAAGAAAACATTGAGCTACACACAGTTCGTAATAAATTAGCACGATAAATACGTACCCTGAACTACTGCCCTCGAACAAATTACGTGGTGTTGATTGGCCTCGCCGTTCCGCACCACGGCCTCGGCCTCGTGCCCGTCCTCGGCCTAAAACAGGGCCGCCTCTTGCGCCTCTTGCGCGGCCGCGTTCCCCTACCATATCACTAAACAATAACAGGTAAAATTAACAAAAGTACCTACAATAATATCAAGATAACAATGAAACCATAAATTTCTGCGTTAATTTAACGAAACTACTACTTTGTGTTTATAACGCCGACAACAACCACTTATTTCTAGAAAGAAATAATTATAACTGATAGACACAAAATCATTACCAGTTTTCAAGCGCAAGTCAACGCTGCGCTTTATCGAGTGGACGTTTAGTCGAGGTCAAGCAAATATGTTCCTTACGCTATTACGATAGGGTTCAAACAACCAATCGTGCAGAAAATAAAAATCGAAAATAATGATTATTCACATGTTTTGGCCCTATATTGTCGTGTTTCTATCGTATTTACACAATATTAAGTACATTAGACTGTTATGAAAGCAACCCCGTAAAGTAAAACGCAATTTTTATTATTTTGAGTTTTTTCTCGACGTATTTCCTTCACCAGCATTGATATTTTCGATGAAAACACGGTATTAACTAAGTAACAGGCTATGAATAGTACTTACAATCAGTTTTTTACTCAAAAACTACACAAATCACAAGCAAATCACCGATAATCTGCCTCGTAATTGACCCGGCGAACTGCAGTGAAATCGTGCAAAGTCATGAATGTTTACTATTTTTTTCTGGCTCTGTGTGAATGTATTTCAATGTACGGACTAGATTATTCCATTCCTTCAATCATTGGCCGCTTTTATAGAAATTAAAAAAACAAAAACCGACCACAGATATTACATGAAGATCGAAATCTAAACTCGTGCTAGCCGTAGTCAAATTGACTCGCTGCGCAGTTAAGCTTTTTCCAGCTGCGAGTCAATTTGGATATTGCGCATTTGGGTCGATATCAACATTTGTTATGGTCCAACTGACAACTGGCTCATCGACTAACCTGAACTGAAAACTGTTGACACTTAACAGTTTTAATGGGCAACCAACTAAATGGCGTAGGGAAATTGAACAAACTACGCTGTAGCGGGCAAAGTCAAAGTCAAATTTCTTTGATACTGTAAATATATTTTTATTATTATATGATTATGTTACTATTTCTTAGTAAGTAAATGTATTTTTTTGACTTTTCTATGCATTGGACCACTGTAGGAAAAAACGGCGACGAAATTCTCGTAGATTTATTTTTAAGATTTGTTTAAAAAAATGTTGCGTTTAACTACTACAAATATTGCTATATAAATCATTATAAATAATATGCAACAAAAATATATTAACTGCGAGGTCTCGAGGTTCCATTAACACTATGTCCTATTGTCATTTATGTTATCTTGAATATTGTTATATTCCTTTTTAGTGTCAGTATATTTATGAAAACCTAATGTACGTCCACAAAAATATTGATAAATTTGCTAAGAATAGCGACAGGCACAATGTCAACACTAGAAATAGGAATAAACTAGCTATACCTACTACTAGGCTCCATAAGGTTAATGTATCTTTAAAAGGGCAATGTATTCGCTTTTACAATAAAATACCGACTGAGTTACAAGAATTGTCTGTAAATAAATTTAAAAATGTTGTTCGAAATCACTTATGTAAAAAAGGTTACTACAAAATATCAGATTATGTAGAAGACAAGAAAGGTGTTTGCTCCAATTCTGTAAAAAATAACGTATAAAGCTGGAGGTTTCTAGTCACCTCTTTGCCTCCAGCATCTAAAACATTGAGGTGACGGAATTCAAATTGAGTTCTATATTTCCCTGTACCTTATACATGTGAAATAAACTCTTTTTGAATTTGAATTTGAATTTATACAAACTCATTTTTTCATGATTTTCTTCAATTCAAAAAAGTTGTTGTACTCGTAGCAGAGGATGCACTGACTCCTTAAAGAATGTGAAGAATGAAGGTCATTACGTTTTTTAAGTAATCCTGCAATAATTTTGGAATTTTTCTCAGTTCGGTGCCTTTGAACTTTTTTACATGGCAATTGTGCTTTAAAATTGACGAATATCATTCAAAGTGTCAATTTCAAAGGCATCAAGATGGTCTTTACGGTAAAAAATTAGCCAACCAGGTTTTTTTATTTACAACATTTTTAGATCGATGATTTAGAAAAGTCGAATGACTTGCTCATTGTTTAGCCAAGGGGCGAGAATGTTGAACTCAATCATTTATTTATTTATTTAATATACAAGTATGATATACAACATTACAGGTATACACCCAATGCGCTGTACAAAGTCAAATAGTTATACAATGTCAGTATCAATTTGGGTAAGTCGATTTAACAGGTAGGGAACAAAGGGTACAAATTCGTAGAAAATACTACTTATTAAATTACATTAAACATTAAATTCAGTTCAAATTCAAATAGTATTAAACATTATTAGGTGTGTCAAGGGTAATGAATTAAAATGTCAATGCAAAAAATAATAATAATAATATTTCCAAGATAACACTTCCATACACTGCCACATTCTCGCACACTATGCCTCCACGCATCATCAAACAGATCAGTCAGTGGTGCTGCAGACAGCAGAGCATTGAAGCTATCCCGCACCCTCACCAGTGGAGACTGCTGGCGCGCCACCGTGCGATGCGTGCCGCCCGCTAACAGCTGGATCCTACACGCGCGGAGATATCTTTCGGACACGTATAGCGCGTATACCTTACCGACAAGCACGGCGCAGTCACTGTCGCCTCGCAACAATCGACACACAGTCAGAAGCTGCTCGGTGTCCACCGAGCTAGATTCAAGTTTGGTTCTCACTAGGGCCATGTAGAGAAGCTGGACCACGCCCAGGTTATGGAACCCCTTACAATTCCGTATAACAAAGCCCAATCTTTTGAAGCATTCCTTTTCCAATGTGCTCATGTGCTCATGGACTGTAAATTTAGGGTCGAACGTAACACCGAGGTCCCTAATCGAATACACTCGAGTCATAGACACCGTACCGAGAGTATATATCGCGCTTATAGGATGAGAGGAACGGGTAAAGGACATTAGATAGCACTTGGTAGTATTGAAGAGAAGTTTGTTGTTCACACTCCACCTATGAACCGCGTCTAGATCTTCCTGCAGCAAACAACAATAATCCTCTGAACTCACGGGAAGTATCAGTTTCAGATCGTCCGTATACAGAAGGCAATTGGCGTGTTTGAGCTCTAATTCCGGGTAATTTATCATAATGATAAATAACAACGGACCAAGAATAGACCCTTGGCTAATGCCCGACCGTGTATGGTACGGCTGTACCAACACACACTCACACACAACAACACATACAACACATATTGCTGGCGGTTCTTGAGGTAGTCAGCAAAGAAAACAAACAGCCGTGGGGCAAATCCAATGGCACATAACTTCTTCATTAGGACGTCATTACTGTATGGGCCGTCAGGTCTTGTTGCCGCAGCCCGTTGCTTCGTTCCTTAGGGGTGGATAGTTGTAGTTAAATCCGGCTAGTTTAATAACTGAGTTTATTATCAAGTAATACAAAAGTAGAACGCTGATGTGGTTCGGTTCTGTTCACTAGTATTTAGGTATAAGATATTGCAAAAATTATACAATAATAATTGCTAAGTAAGTATTGTGCAAGGCGTTGGCCTGTACTGTGCAAGACTTTGTCGAACGCCTTACGGAAGTCCATATAGGCGACAAATCATCTTAAATGGGGGAAGACGTGACTTTAATATAGTATGATTTTTAATAAGCTGACCATATTTTGGGGAATGACGATAAGCATCATTATGAACAACTTTCCCAGAGAAACATAAGGTAACAAATGCTTTTAGGGTTCCGTACCTTGAAGGCAAAAAAAGAACCCGTATAAGATCATTTTTTTCTCCATCTGTCTGTCCGTCAGTGACAAGACTATTTTTCCCCAAGAAGGCGTAATGATATCAAGATGAAATTAATACCAATTACTCCGGTCTATACTTTAAAGTTCTGAACAAAATCATAAGATACTGCCTTTTTTGTCAGAATATTCCTGAATTTGCTTGGTATTCGGAAAGGAATTAAAACTTATAAGGAACTTCCCATTGAACTAGAATTATGAAACTGAGCATAAAGCAAGGTCTTACAGACATTAAGGAAAAAATCTGAAACCGCTAATTTTCTAGTTCCTTCACCAAAAAAAAAGCGATTTGTGGACTAATTCGCACTTGGCTTATTATTTTTCCAAATAACCCCAAGAATCTCCAGTCCATTTACATGGGCTGCATTACTGCGCTGCTCAGCGAGCGAGATCCTCTGGGCCAGGAAACCCCAGAGCGGTTGTCATGTTTGTTTTGATCAGAAAATTCGTCTTAGTAAAACTCAGTCAGAGTTACATACCGTTCGCGGTAATCCACAGTCAGGTCATAAGTTCTGTCACACAATAAAAACTTTTGAATTTAGAACGCTGGCCACAAAAAAGTTTATCGAATTCGAATTTCGAATTTTTCATGAAAATAAAAATGTGTACTTTTTTGAATTTTCCTCATTTTTAAATATGGAGTGGACACTTAAAGAAGACCGTGTCACAGTTATTGCGTTGCATCGTTGCGGTTACGCGCCAATTCAGATTTTCGACTTACTGAAAAATTTGAATATAACCAAAAGATTCGTTTATCGTACCATAAAACGATACAATGAAGACTCTAGTGTAGATGACAGGTCAAGAAGTGGTCGCCCTCGCTCTGTTAGGACTCCAGCAGTGATAAAAGCTGTGAAGGCGCGAATTCAAAGAAATTCCATACGTAAGCAGAAACTGTTGGCCCTTCAGATGGGGTTAAGCAGGACCACGGTGAAAAAGGTGTTAAATGAAGACTTAGGGCTTAGGGCATATCAAAGAAAAACAGGACATCGTTTGGACGCTCGTTTAATGGACCTGAGACTGAAGAGATGCCGCGCTTGGTTGAAGCGGTACGCGGGAAAAAAGCATCGGGAAATTCTTTTTTCGGATGAAAAAATTTTCACCGTGGAAGAGAGCTACAACAAACAAAATGATAAGGTGTACGCACACAGCAGTGAAGAAGCGAGCAACCGTATTCCGCGTGTCCAACGAGGTCATTTTCCATCCTTGCTCATGGTTTGGTTGGGAGTCTCTTATTTGGGCTTAACTGAGGTACATTTTTGTGAGAAAGGCGTAAAAACGAATGCAGTTGTGTATCAAAATACAGTCCTCAAGAACCTTGTGGAACCTGTTTCTCATACCATGTTTAATAACAGGCACTGGGTATTCCAACAAGATTCTGCGCCAGCTCATAGAGCGAAAAGCACACAAGACTGGCTGGCGGCGCGTGAAATCGACTTCATCCGGCACGAAGACTGGCCCTCCTCCAGTCCATATTTGAGTCCGTTAGATTACAAGATATGGCAACACTTGGAGGAAAAGGCCTGCTCAAAGCCTCATCCTGATTTGGAGTCACTCAAGGCATCCTTGATTAAGGCAGCCGCCGATATTGACATGGACCTCGTTCGTGCTGCGATAGACGACTGGCCGCGCAGAATAAAGGCCTGTATTCAAAATCGCGGTGGTCATTATGAATAAACATTATTACCATAAGAATCTATGTTTTGTTAAATTCATTTTGCTATATAAATGTTTACATAAATAATTAACATGTCTAAATTATTTCATATTGCACATGTAACAGAACTTATGACCTGACTATGTATAGGCACAGTTGCGCCCAGTGGGGAAGATTACGCATATTTTTGTGCTATATAAAATTGGTTTACTGTCTCGCATCGGGCGAAGAAAATACGACACGAAGTGGTCGGCGTGTCAGGCTGCCAGATTTTTATCAACCGTAGTATCGGTCTGGCGGAGGGAAGATGTAGCGGACTTGCTACTCAGCCACAATCTCTTAACTTGGACTCAACGTCGGCGCGCCCCCCTTCACCGCGCGCCTCACCGAAGACGACGCCCTGCGCCCGCGCAGCGCAGCCAGCCACGCGGCCGCCTCCGGCAGTCGCGATCCTACTACCATACGCGAAGCCAGTACGCACGCGCTCTCTCAAATATTTAAGTAAATCTAGTTTCCAAATTCTGTACATAGCTAAAACTTGTTTCGATAAATATAATATTTAAATCCGCTTTTCTAAATAATATTTTCATTCCTTCCTGGCTTGGCTAAAAATCATTTCGACCTACCTATCACACTTAGCGTACCTTCTGCCTCCATCAACCTCAGGGGCGTACTCTCTAACATCTTCCTACAAATTCATCTTAAGTACATTATTGGACGTTGAGTGCTTTGGAGTGGTCCCTGCTACTATCGCTACGTAACCCGCACTGAGCCAGCGTGGTGGAGTATGGTTTAATCTTACACGTATCCGGATAAAGGCCTGTGCCCTTCGGTGGGGACATTAATTAGCTACATTTTCCACCCACTTCCATTATTGAATAAAGAAATGTAAAGACACCCCCGACACATTAATGAAAGCTTACGGCTGAAATTTGGTTTACTAGTTTCGAAAAGTTTTCAGCATAAATAGGATATGCTGAAAACTTTTCGACCGATTTTATTAAAATTTGTCTAAAAACTATCGCAGTAAAGTTGACTATCAACTATAAAAAAGTGAATTAAAATCCATTCACTCGTTTGAACGCTAATCCTTTTCAGCATAAATAGGATATGCTGAAAACTTTTCGACCGATTTTATTAAAATTTGTCTAAAAACTATCGCAGTAAAGTTGACTATCAACTATAGAAAAGTGAATTAAAATCCATTCACTCGTTTGAACGCTAATCCTTTTCAGCAGAAAATTTTCTAACAACTGAACAAATTTTAACAAAACATATTTCGAGTGTATTCTGGGAAAACCGAATAAGTGCACAATATGTCAAAATGAGAAACGAGCTCTTTAAATTTTGGTTAATCATCTGAAAAAATATTTTCTAAGAAGTTTTTAATATATTGAATTATTAATAATTTATCATTCAAATAATTAAAATAGGTAAAGTTGGCGTCAAGGTAGTGCAGTTATCTGGTTTTGCCTGAAATATGTAAACAAGCTGGGACCAAAACGCTGTTTATAAAGCTTCTGCAGTTATACGGCTTAGCTGTTATAAAAATCAGAAAAAACTAAATATCCCTATGTATGTAACTTTTTTTTTACCAAAAAGTGCACTTATTCGGTTCTCACGGAATACCCTCGATTTATGAACCATTGCAGTGAAGTCTACTGCCAACTGCGAAAAACCGCATTAAAATCCGTCCGTCATCCGCGAGGAGGAAGTTTGCTGTAGCAAAAGTATTCGCTATAGCGTATTTCAGTTTTGATTTAATTTCTGAAAATTTATACCTAATCAGACTGCGCAGTCTCTCCGCCTTCACAAGACGAACCCGTAGACACCAGATTTGATCTCCTAGGGCCAAGGAGACGGGAGTAATCGCCAAAACTTATCCCCTTATACCCCTATTTGCTCAAAAGCCTGCATAGTAATTGGAAAATTCAAGCACCGGAAATTCAATTCAAAATTGGACTGACTTATATTAATTAACTTATATCGTATTATAATAAAGTATTTTGTCCTTTAGTCGTGACAATATGTTTAAGTATTTATGTATGTCGAAGGGCTCGCGAGGTCTACTGTACTCACAGAAACAATAGTTTATTTTTGGGTTCATTTTCACGTATATCATGTCAAATAGAAAAATTACGATGTTTTTTATTGCAAAAACTTACGGGTTCAAGCTGACAGTTAACAGTTTGGCGCGAAAAGGGACTTACAGCGGAACTTGCGTTTTCAGTAAGGGACAGAGCTATCCGTCAATCTCCTTCCCCCATTTTCGCATATAAAAGGAAAAGGAGACTGACGCAATGCTCTGTCCCTTACTGGTAAAGAGTACGTCACTTCCTTTGATGGGTGTTTTGAAAAAAACGTTCAGTTTCACTTTACTCAAAATTAGTAATTTTAAATTAAATAAAACGTGCATGAGCCTTTCATATTATTAAATGTGATAAATATCTACAATGAAGCTTTACTATTTTAGAAAGGTATACTTTTATTTCCGATTTAGCCTATCATTTGCAATGGGGTCATTTGGGAACACATAAATGGTATTTTAGGTTGTGTCGGGAGTAGCCCTAATACAGATGTATCGTAGGTAGGCCACAATTTGCTTGCTTTGCCATTCTCGTCTGATTCACGTATCTAGTAAGAACTGTGTAAATTACTAACTTGCGTAGTTCCATAGTCTATTGGTTTCTCTCTCTCACCGCTATTGAGCTAAGTTATCTAGCTTCTTAAGGTGATGAGAAACCCCTTAAGAAAAGCCCCTTATACGTAAAACGGAGTAATTATTGAATATCTGGAGAAACGTGGGCGTTGCCTATGCCAGCCCGTAAGGGAGAAGGTGTGATGCTCATCATGTCTGCGTCACGAGTATCGAGGTCACATGCATTAAGCGCATACGCAATAACCACAATTTAATAGGGTTCCGTACCCGAAGGGTGCCAAACGGGTCCCTATTACGAAGCCTCCACAGTCCGTGTGTCCGTCCGTCCATCACCGGGCTCTACCGGATCAACCGAAATAGGTAGTGCGCTGAAATTTTTACAGAGAGTATATTTTTTTCCGCTATAACAAAACATAATGAAATTCACGCATTTTTTTTTTTAAATAGTCCCCATACAAGATACGTGTTTATAACATTTTGTATTGTGTTGTTTTGCCCCCTTGAATAAATTTGAATTTCGAGTTGGAGCCGAGTACATACTCTTTTTTGATCACGAGCCGAGTACTCTTTTTTGATCATTTAGGCACAGATATTCAATCAATCAACTTACACGTAAGTAAAGAGCTTATGATTAATGTGCATGATAATGATTTAATGATTAATTGGCTGGGGAGGATTAATAATTAAATTCCGGTCTTGGATGTTTGGGTGTGTGACGTCACTGTTCCTAGTTCCCACGACATCGACAGAGGCTATCCTAGTCAGAAGCCAGGTATGTGTCTGTTTACTGGATGTAATAGAAAGGTGTAATCATGTTGTTGTCAGGGACATAATTTTGAACAACTTTCTCTAAGAAACCAATTTGATTTCCGAGACTGGATATACATGACATACATACATGATAGATCTCTACAAGTGTGTACGGAACCCTTGGTGCGTGGGTCCGACTCGCACTTGAGCGTTTACTTAACAAATCAATCTCCCCTCATTTTCTCTATTCTAACCTAATTAATAATTAATAATGCCTTTTCGTCACCTCATATTCAAAACTCTTTAAACATGAAAAAATATTTGTAATTGTTTGGTGATACGCGTTAGATGACCAATCTCATATTTAGGTGACCGATCTTCTATTTGGGTGACCAATCTACTGTTTAGGTGACCAATCTACAGTTTAGGTTACCATTCTACGAATCTCTTTAGGTAAGCAATTCAATAATTTGATGACCTATATTATTTCTCGATGATTTTTTATTTAATTTTAGGTGACCTTTATTATAAGATTTTTATATATTTATTTAGGTACGAGATCTACTATTTTAGGAACCAACATGATTTATTAGGTCATGAAAATGGCAGTTTATAGGTGATCAATAAAATCATACCAAAATTTTAATATCTATGATAGACCTCTTAAAAAATTAGCCTAATTGAATGCAGTTAATATTACCGTCTAGGCTCGACCCCTGCCACGCAAAATGGAGTAATGAACGTGACCACAACTGTGCTTCTGTCACGCGCCATTGGAAAAGGCTTGACGCTATATTCTGTTGTTATGTTGTCTTAGGTTAGTTTATAAAGTCCGCTCCGCTGACGAAGAGGTTGTCCAATGGCTGCTCCGGCTTCCACATTTGTAACGTAGACGCTAGCAACTAAACCCTGAATAAATAATTTAGTAACAAAGGTACAAATTTAGACGAATAACTCATAGGCTCATAGAATGGGAATGTGAGAGATTTTTGTTACGTTACTTTATGTTAGGTTAGTTGACGTTACGTTACTTAACTTTAGGTTAGATGACGTTCCGTTTCTTTATTTTGGGTTAGGTTAGTTTAGTTTACGTTGGGTTAGGTTACGTTCGTAACTTTCAAAGTCAGAAATCTTTATTACTGTTAATATTTATGATTATGCAATGCAATAAGTACACGTAATGTGTTGCCTCTTTCCTACACAATCCTTATACGGAGTGTGCCTTTCAAAACACCGTCAAAAGGTTCCACCACAAAAGAAAACTGTGTGAGTTATAGCACGCACACATTCATATTGTTTTCTTTGTCAGATGAACACAGGAGCGTGCAGTTGAGTAGAAATAATGTTACCAAATCATCTATGCTTACCTTCAAAATGAGCGATTTCTAAATGATAGACTGTGTCAGAATAAGGATTCAACAAAAATGCGCGTTGTGGGATTTTTCTCCCTACTTGCAACATTTACCTATTATGGCGCGGCGGTGTAAATAAATTACGATGTGATTGCCTTGATATCATGAACAAATACCATAGAAACAATTCATGAAATTGACAACTTATGCAGTGTGCTCCTACTAGGTTTTGTGGTATTTTTAAAGCTGTTGTACTGTTAGTACTACTTCACTGCATAGATCTCCATTTTATTCTTTTTTTTTCAAAGTTTTTTTCGTAGCAAAGCGCGTTTGAGTAGAGATCACCATAGTCCACCCTCCTGTCAAAATATGTTACTTAAAGGTGCGTGATTTGGGGGTGAAAATTAGGATTCTATAAGTTTTTAAGGGTGCAAATTAATATTTAACATCACGTCTCCCATGCGGGGTATAATAATTCATTACTCCATATAAAGTCAGAGGGAGCTAGCCCAGTGCCGCAGCTCAGCAACTCTTAATTTCTATTATTTATTTCGTCATAAAACATGACGCCAATAAATCACTCGTTCGTTTTTATGAGTGTTTTGTTTACGCGTCGACCGAATTGACACAAAAATGACCGCTAATCGACACAAAGCCGCGATATCAGTGATTGAATCAATCAACAAAATCCATCCCCTCACTTACACAAGCACAAGCCAGGTGGTTCGGTTGGGTGGTCGAATGGTTATTCCCATTTCAACCCATTTTTAGGGTTCCATAGAGAAACAAGGAACCTTTATAGTTTCGTCAAGTCTGTCTGTCCGTCCGTCCGTTTGTCACAGCATCTTTATGCAGAAACTATTAGGACTACACAGTTGAACCGCTTTACGATTTTTATATAAAAATTGAAATTTTTTAATAATTAAATAGGGGGCTGGCTCCCCATATATCGAACTGAAACCAAAAAATATTTTTTTCATCAAACCTATTAATGTGGGGTGTCTATAGGTGGTTAAAAATTACGTTGAAGTTTCTGAAAACATTTTCCCTCAAAGCAAATTGTTAAAGAGACCGACCCTTCCAAAGTGGAAAAATGTGACTTTTAAAGTAAGAAAGTGAAAATCAACAAAAATATATGCTGTGTATCTGAATACACACTGTCAACGAAAGTTGGTTTAAACAAAATAAAATAAGCAGTTTTTAAGATATAAAACATTTATTAAAAACCGCAAAGATAACTTTGTCATTCATACAAACACTGTGAAATACAAAGTTACAACACAAACATCCAGTCACATAATTACTTTCTACAACGGAACCCTTCATGGGCGAGTCCGGCTCGCACTTGGCCACTTTTTTAAACCGTACAGTCATGCATTCCTAATTCACCTTGCCCTCCTCATCCTGCACAGGGCCGTGAGGATTGGCTCTGTGCCCAGAAGTGGGTCGATGTAGAAAATTTTGATTACTACGATTGTACACAGTTTAGCCATTACACATCAAGCTTCGTTCTTCGATATTAGCATAGGTACACATGTAGTTTCACTCAAGGCTAGCCATTTCGCGCACTATATTTGGAGAAAAATATAAAGGTTCTAACGTAAGGTAGACCAAAAAATTCACAGCTCGCCCCTCCCTTGCCATTTGCTTTCATTCACGTTTTAGTGCTTCGCTGTTTCGCGCGCTCGGTATTTTTCTATTGTTGATTAAATAAAAATACCAATAAAATGCCGAAAAGGAAAAGTGACAGTGATGACTACGACTATTTAGTGAAGAAACTTAAAAAATTAGAAAGAAAAGTTAAACATCGACGTCGCCGTAGACATTCTTCGAGCTCGGATGACGAAAATTATTCGCCTCATAACCGACTAGGTGAGTCATTCAACAAATAACACTTGTTGCTTGAATCTAAGGAACAGATTTGACTGTTTTTTCTTATCATTGTACATAACGGTGTTTTATCTGAACAAAACGATTGGAAAATCGGACTGTCCACCTAGGGGCTTTCCACTTCCTAATAAAATACATGCTGACCGGGTCTACCGTTTGGGTATTTCCATAGCAATGTATATGTAGACAGAAAAAACGTAAAACTGCCTTATTGAAAAAACTGGGTTTGCGTGTTTCTCGCTTTGGAGTCTCGCATACCACCCACATTTGAGCAAAATACGTATTTTGCCTGCAGAGAGCGTCTCCATCGCCGTCAGGGACGAAGATGCTGACTTACCTGGTTGCTCATACTGGAATATCCCTCCAGACTCGGAATCTGCTGAAAATAGCAATGACGCCGCACATAGCACTGATGTGGTACCTACTGATCTGCCTTGTACCACTATTACCATGACTTCGGCCGCCGCCGCCGCCGCCGCCGCCGCCGCCGCCGCCGCCGCTACCAACGCTGTCACCGCCGTCGATTCTGCCACCACCGCCACTACTGCAGCTGCTGTTGTGCCGCCGCCCTCTTCAGCTGATGTACTCCACGGGATGTCACTGGATGAACCAATACCCGAACTGGACCCAGAATTATTGCAAATATTAGGCGAAGATCCTACTCTTACCCAAGCGTACAGTTCTGACATCCAAAAGAATCTAGCTATCAGACTGAACTATATTGTCACAACCAGTCTTTCTAAAGAAAACCGCAAGGAACTGAAGGATTTATATCTTATCCCTGCAAACTACAGACTTTTGAAAGCGCCAGTTTTGAATCCTGAAATTCGCGCCTCCTTGATTGAAGGAGAAGTAAAACGGGACAAGGGCATTGAACTCAAACAATCTTTGACTTCATGCGCTCTATCGTCGCTCAGTGCTGCAATCACGCTGCTTCTGGCGTCAAACCAAAAGGACCCTGAGATGTTAAAACTATTAATGGACACCGTCCGTATCCTAGCAGATTTACATCACTCTGACTCGATCCTCAGAAGATTCTTCATACTTTCAACAGTAAAAAAGGACTTAAAAGATCAGCTAGAAAAAACCAAAATAGATGAAACACTATTTGCTAATCTCACTGAGACCTTAAAGGCAGCAAAAACCATATCTGAATCAGGAGCAGACTTGAGATTGGCCTCAACTATCAGGCTGACTCAAACTTCATCAAGAGTCCCTAGCAGGCCTTTAAACTACAGAAGGCCTCCTGCGAGCCGCAGGCCTCAGACGATGGCGAGCGGGGCGGGGGACGCCAGGTATGCGCGAGCGGCGCCCCCCCCCCCCCCGCCCGCGCCGGTTGCTCCAGCGCAGAGGCAGCCGCAGCCGCAGACTCAGACGACGACGCAGAGGCACCCTGCCGCCTACAGGACATTCGCACGTCAGCCACAACAACGCTACAGGCGTTAGATACGGTAAAACCTGCAGGCAGACTTTCTCATTTTCATAAACAATGGACTTTGCTTACCAATAACCCAGTCATACTATCCTGGATAACAGGTTATGAAATTGTATTGTCTAGTTCGGTTACTCAATTTACTATTCCAGTAGAACCAACGTATTCGCAGTTTGAATGCAATGCTTATAAAGAATGCATAAAAAACCTTCACACCATTGGGGCTATCTCACCTTGTGAACATTGTAAAGGGCAATACATTTCAACCACCTTTCTTATCCCGAAACCTGACGGTCAACAACGATTTATATTAAATCTTAAACAACTTAATAAACACATAACGACGCAGCATTTTAAACTTGAAGACTTGCGAACGTCTTTGAAACTTATCACAAGATTGCTACATGGCGACTATAGATTTAAAGGATGCATATTTCTTGGTAAACATTCATCAAAATTCTCGAAAGTATTTGCGTTTTTACTGGTCTGACCAATTATATCAATTTAATGTATTACCTTTTGGTTTAAATACTGCGCCGTATGTTTTCACAAAAATACTTAAACCAGTTGCTAAACTTCTCCGTTCCATGGGATATTTATCTACATTTTATTTAGATGACATACATTTGGTAGGTCACTCTTATAAAGAGTGTTTAGATAACATGAAACATACAAAATATCTATTACAATCTCTTGGGTTTATTATAAATACGGTAAAGAGCTCAAAGGAACCAAGCAGAACTTGTAAATTCTTGGGGAATATTATAGACTCGACGAAGTTAGAAGTGAGGTTACCTGAAAACAAAAAAGAAAAAAATAAACGGGAACTAATTAAATTTAAAAGCTTAAATAAATGCAAAATCAGAGATTTCGCTCGTTTTTTATGTTTACTTATTTCGGCTTGTCAGGCCGTAGAGTACGGCTGGCTATATACAAAGGATTTAGAGCGATGTAAATATCTAAACCTAAAAGACGACGAAAACTACGATAAATTTATGACGATACCTAAATCTTTAAACCCCACATTTAACTGGTGGTTAGATAATATTGATAATGCTGTATGCAAAATAAAAAGTGATGAATATGCCATTGAGATATACACTGATGCCTCAACAACGGGATGGGGGGCCGCGTGTGGGGGCAATACGGCCAATGGTTCTTGGGATGAGCACGAACGATCCCTACATATTAATTACCTTGAGATATTGGCAGCATTCCTAGGTCTTAAAGTATTTGCTCAAAACTTGTATAACTGCCAGATATTATTGCGTGTTGATAACACAACCGCAATATCTTATATCAATAGAATGGGCGGAGTGCAGTTCCCGCACTAATATTACAAAACAGCTTTGGCAGTGGTGTGAAACCCATCGCACTACTGTTCACTACACTACTGTTAATCATCTGATAATATAGTCGCAGATGCGGAATCCAGAAAGTCACACCCCGACATTGAGTGGGAAATTTCCAATCAGGCCTTTAACACAATAACAAATCACTTTGGTATTCCTAGTATTGATCTCTTTGCTAGTCGAATCAATCATAAATGTAATAAATATGTTTCATGGCATAGAGATCCAGATACATATGCAATCAATGCTTTTACGCTGCCGTGGACCAACTTATTTTTTTATGCATTCCCTCCAATATCAGTTATCTTAAAAACTTTACGCAAAATAATTAATGACCGAGCAACAGGCATTGTTGTTGTACCACAATGGCCAACACAGCCTTGGTGCCCACTTTTTAAAAGCCTTCTCACGTCAAAACCCTTAGGTATACATTCAAGGGATGATCTTATTATTTCTCATTATAGCGATCGGGCACTATACCGGCGGATTACCCTGGTTGTCGGGCTGTTGTCCGGACAGCGCTCTTACGAAGAGGAGTCCTATCATCCGCTATCCCAATAATGGTGGCATCCCTTGCAGACAACACGGTTAAACAATACGACACTAGTCTTAGAAAATGGTTTACTCATTGTCATGTTAGCGGAATCGATCCCTACAATGCCTCCATAACAGATACAGAACCTTTTTTCTTTTGTGAGGGTAGCCTAGAAATAAACTACAAAATTTTGTGCCTGAGTAAATAATTTAATTTAAAAATACAATTATTCTATTAATGCTATTTAATCTTATTCTAAACTAGGCCTGAACCCCTACTTAAACTGGGTCAATAATTTACACAAGCTTTCCTCACCTCCTTTCATCACAACAAAACATCATGGAACTTTACACCGAAGTCAACGAGAAAATCGACACAGTCATTGCCAATTTCAACACCCAGATGGCACACTATGAGAGGCAGTTGAAGGAGTCCGCCACCATGTCGATGTCGTGTAGCCCGCAGGACATCAGCACCTTGGCTAGTGACTTCAGTGAGTTCAAGGTATTTACATGTTACTGCCTGGATGCGCTGCGCTCACAAGCAGAGCTACTGCTGGTGGGCCAAGACCGGCTCGAGCAGGCGTCGCGCCGCAAGGTGCTTCTTTTGCACGGTGTGCCAGAGGTTGCAGGCGAAGTAACAGAAAGTGTAGTCAAGGGTGTTCTAACCGACAAGATGAAATTGTCGCCCGAGTGTGTATCGGATATTCATGCTGCCCACAGGCTCGGGTCGAATATCAAGAAATCAGCTCCCCGCCCCCTGCTTGTGAGGTTCACTGTGTACAGATCCCGGTCCGAAGCATGGAACAGCAAGACATCCTTGAAGGGCACGGGCATCACTATGTCTGAGTTTTTGACAAAGGCCAGACATCAGGTTTTCATGGCGGCCAGGAAGCATTTTGGCATGCGGAACTGCTGGTCCACAGAAGGCAGGATCATCCTGCTGCTACCCGACAAGTCTCGGCAGAAGATTGAAATGATGAAGGAGCTTCTGGTGTTCACCGACAAGTTCCCATCTTCTACCGCTCAATCCGGGGCAGCGAGCAACCCTGCGTCCACATCGACTGCACCTGCTGCTACTGCGCGGGCCCCTGCCACCACTGCCAAGCGTACACGCGGAGGCCGAGGTGGATCGACGACGGGGGCGGCTAAGAAGTAGTTCGCCGAAGTGCCTCCATCATTTGGTCAGATTATGCCTGCGCGCTATGGGTTATGTGTTTTCAATTTCTTGTGAAGAATGCACGTTTTTCCTTTTTTTTTCTCTTGTTTTCTCCTCCGACCTTCATGTATTTATTAATTTCTTGATAATTGAATCCACCACTGTCATCTGTCATTTTTGACAGCTAGTTTTTATTTTTATTTTTATCTTGTTACTGTCATGTCTCTGTACAAACATTCCGTATTACGCGTAACGAAACGCAATAGAGAGATTTCGATATTGCCATATTCTTTTGCTGTTTGTTTGTGTTTTTTTTTATTTTTTTTTCTGTATAATTATTGCAAGTTGATTTCTGTTAATCTTGATTTCATTCCCAGCATGCCCAGTGAAAGACTGAGTTCAGGCTTAGAACGAAAAGTATTTTAAAGTAGATCCTATTATTTTTTTTATTTTTTTTGTAATTTATATGTATACCTATATACACAGTCAGGTCATAAGTTCTGTCACACAATAAAAACTTTTGAATTTAGAACGCTGGCCACAAAAAAGTTTATTGAATTCGAATTCCGAATTTTTCATGAAAATAAAAATGTGTACTTTTTAGAATTTTCCTCATTTTTAAATATGGAGTGGACACTTAAAGAAGACCGTGTCGCAGTTATTGCGTTGCATCGTTGTGGTTACGCGCCAATTCAGATTTTCGACTTACTGAAAAATTTGTATATAACCAAAAGATTCGTTTATCGTACCATAAAACGATACAATGAAGACTCTAGTGTAGATGACAGGTCAAGAAGTGGTCGGCCTCGCTCTGTTAGGACTCCAGCAGTGATAAAAGCTGTGAAGGCGCGAATTCAAAGAAATCCTATACGTAAGCAGAAACTGTTGGCCCTTCAGATGGGGTTAAGCAGGACCACGGTGAAAAGGGTGTTAAATGAAGACTTAGGGCTTAGGGCATATCGAAGAAAAACAGGACATCGTTTGGACGCTCGTTTAATGGACCTGAGACTGAAGAGATGCCGCGCTTTGTTGAAGCGGTACGCGGGAAAAAAGCATCGGGAAATTGTTTTTTCGGATGAAAAAATTTTCACCGTAGAAGAGAGCTACAACAAACAAAATGATAAGGTGTACGCACACAGCAGTGAAGAATCGAGCAGCCGTATTCCGCGTGTCCAAGGAGGTCATTTTCCATCCTCGCTCATGGTTTGGTTGGGAGTCTCTTATTGGGGCTTAACTGAGGTACATTTTTGTGAGAAAGGCGTAAAAACGAATGCAGTTGTGTATCAAAGTACAGTCCTCAAGAACCTTGTGGAACCTGTTTCTCATACCATGTTTAATAACAGGCATTGGGTATTCCAACAAGATTCTGCGCCAGCTCATAGAGCGAAAATCACACAAGACTGGCTGGCGGCGCGTGAAATCGACTTCATCCGGCACGAAGACTGGCCCTCCTCCAGTCCAGATTTGAGTCCGTTAGATTACAAGATATGGCAACTCTTGGAGGAAAAGACCTGCTCAAAGCCTCATCCTGATTTGGAGTCACTCAAGGCATTCTTGATTAAGGCAGCCGCCGATATTGACATGGACCTCGTTCGTGCTGCGATAGATGACTGGCCGCGCAGAATAAAGGCCTGTATTCAAAATCGCGGGGGTCATTTCGAATAAACTTTATTACCAAAAGAATCTATGTTTTATTAAGTTCATTTTGCTATATAAATGTATACATAAATAATAAACATGTCTAAATTATTTCATATTGCACATGTGACAGAACTTATGACCTGACTATGTAGTTTATGAATACCTTAATTTATTTTAATGATAGCTTCTTTTCTAGCTCTGATAGCGACGTTTCTCTTAGTGCGGGAGGTGGGTTGTCGGCGGATGGCTCTTTGTCTGATAATCTGAAACGCGTGTTCTCGACCCTTGGCTTTAATCTCAACATCGTCCATATTAATGCCCAGAGCATTCACGCCAGCTACGCTGATCTTCTCGATGCCTTTGTTGATCAGAATATTCACGGAATTCTTGTCTCCGAATCTTTCCTTAAGCCATCCCTCTCTTCTTCCATGTATGCTCTGCCAGGGTTCAGGCTCTATCGTAATGATAGAACGGGTAAGGCTGATGGCGGCGTTGCCAACTACCTTTGTTCTGACATCTCCTGCAAAGTTATCAGCCACTCGCCCAGCCTATACTCTGGTTCTGCAGAACACTTATTTTTAGAGATATGTCTTCGTCACAATAAAGTTCTTCTGGGTTTTTACTACAGCCCCTCTCGTCGTATAGATTACTTTGAATCTTTTGAAACTCTTCTTAATGACCTGTCCCCTCTTTATCCTGTAACTCTTATTCTTGGTGACTTTAACACCTGCCTCCTTAAAAACAATGCTCGATCAGACAAACTGCGATCCATTGTTAACTCCTTGAATTTACACATTCTTTCCCTCGATGCCACTCACTTTCAGCCTCACTGTACCCCCTCTCTTCTTGACTTGATGATAATATCTAACCCCACTAAGGTTGCCGTACATGGTCAACTCAGTGCCCCCTTCTCCTACCATGATTTAATTTACCTATCCTACAACATTAGGCCCCCCAAGCGTAAAGCTAAGTTTCTTGAACTTCGTAGTTTCAAGGGTATTGATCTCACTTCCCTTAAATCCGACACCTCTTCCATAGATTGGTCCCTTGTTCTGGGTAGTGAGTCCGTTGATGATAAGGTTCAGAACTTTAACACAATTGTCCTGAGCTTGTTTGACAAACATGCTCCTGTTAAGAAGGTTAAAGTAAAACACCTTCCCGCTCCATGGCTTACTGATACCATCAAGGGTGTGATGGCTAAAAGAAACCGTGCCAAGACTAATTATAAAAAGGATCCGACCGACGAAAATCTCTTAGCATACAAAAGACTTCGTAATCGCTGCTCCCGTCTGTGTCGAGATGCTAAACGCCGTCATATATTTGAATGTATCGAGAGCTACGCCCCTGCACAAGTTTGGAAATTTCTGAAGACCCTTGGCATTGGTAAGTCCCAGCACCTGGCTATTGGTAACATCGACCTTAACGGTCTCAATAATTTTTTTGCTGTCCCCCCCGTCCAGATGGATCCATCTGTCAAGGATGCTACACTCCGTAACTTGCTTTCCAGTACTGTCTCCTGTCACTCTCCTTTCCATCTACGTCATGTTGGAATCGCTGCAGTCAGGAAAGCAGTGCTAGCAATCTCATCAAAAGCCGTGGGCAATGACAAAATCTGCTCTCAAATGCTAACAATTGTTCTTGGGGAATTGCTGCCGGTTATCACTCACATAATTAATGCTTCACTCTCTGACTGTCACTTCCCTAGTCAGTGGAAACGTGCTCTCGTGATCCCTCTGCCAAAAACATCCAACCCTACTTCCTACAAAGAATTTCGTACTATTTCTATCCTGTCTATCCTTTCCAAAGTCCTTGAATCCATTGTACACACTCAATTATCCACCTATCTTTCCTCCATGAATCTCCTTAATCCTTTCTAATCGGGCTTTAGGCCGGGTCACAGCACTACCACGGCTCTACTCAAAGTGACAGATGATATCAAACTTGCGATGGACCAGAAGAGGATGTCTATGCTGGCATTGCTTGACTTCAGCAGCGCTTTCAACTGCGTGGATTTTGATATCCTGGTTGCGATCCTTCATTCACTTAATGTTTCCTCTCATGCCGCCCTCTGGTTTGACTCCTATCTCAGAGATCGACAACAACGCATTAAGTCTGAGGAGACATCCACCGATTGGTGCGATCTATTCACTGGGGTTCCTCAGGGTGGCATCCTTTCACCCCTTCTTTTCTCGGTTTTTATCAACTTAATCTCTGATGTACTTACTTCTTCATATCATATTTACGCAGATGACCTCCAAATATACCGGCATTTTTCTCCGCGTGATGTGACTCCGGCTGTGGAGGCTCTGAATGCTGACCTCGAGAATATCCGGAAATGGGCCCTCTCGTATGGGCTTCTAGTCAACCCGAGCAAGTCGCAGGCCTTGATCTTGGGAACCAGATGCTCTCTTAACCTGTTACAACAACTTCAAATCGCTCCTCTAATATTTGACGGAACCGTAATCAAATACAGCGATAAAGCTAAAAATCTCGGAGTTGTATTCGATAACATGCTGTCTTGGTCGCCCCATGTCTCCGAGGTCAGCAGACGAGTCTTTGCATCGTTTCACTCTCTTCGGAGATTACAATACTTCCTTCCACGGCACACTAAAGTCACTCTAGCCCAGTCCCTTCTACTTCCTTTAATTGACTATGCCGATGCTTGCTGTGTGAGTGCAAACGAAGAACAACTGAATAAACTCGAACGACTTCAAAACCTCGGGATTCGGTTCGTCTTCGGGCTGCGCAAGTATGACCACGTCTCGCAGTATCGCAAGGAACTGGGTTGGCTCCCGATTCGTCTTCGCAGTGATTTCCACATATTGGCTTTACTCTTTAACATCTTGAGAAATCCCAGATATCCTTCTTACCTTCGTGAACGTTTTGAGTTCCTTTTCTCCATAGGCAAGGAACGGAGATCTCACACGGTGTCTCTTCTATGTATTCCGCAGCATAACACCGTCGCCTACGAGCACTCGTTCAGGCTGAGGGCCATTCGGCTGTGGAACGCACTTCCCTGCACTATTAGGGATAGTCCCACTCTCTTCTCCTTTAAGAATCGCTTAAAAGAGCACTTACTTTCTCTTTCATCATAGGTATTGTATATATAAGTATGTAATTGTATTTATCTGTTTATTATTATTATTTGTTTATTTTTATTTTATCTACTATTTCTTTTATTGTATGTATTTTTATAGTAAGTATTATATTTTATTGGTATTTAGTAATTTTATAATTGCACTAGACTACCCTTTTCAGTTTATATGTATCCTATCCTGATAGGTTTGCTGTAAGAAATCTCTGTTGAGAGATAAGCTCGCCTTTGCCTTTTAATTTCTTTTAAAATGTTTTGTTTTAATGTTCTGTGCAATAAAGAATTGTGAATGTTCTACTTTTTTTAACACAGATCTTTGATACAGGTGCTCGCTATGGCACACTTAACAGTTGTCGGTCTGCTTTGTCGTTGTTATTGGGTCAAGAAAAAATTAATATTGATTGTATTTCGAGATACTTTAAAGGTATTTTTCGTTTACGGCCTCCACTACCGAAGTATAATTTAACCTGGAATATTGATCTGGTGCTAAATTATTTATCAAATTGGTATCCCAATGAGGATTTAGGTCTTGAGAAAATTTCTAAGAAATTAGTCATAATATTGGCACTTGTAACAGCACACAGGGCTCAAACTTTGTCTAAAATTAAAATTAGTAACATAGTCACCTCAGAATCAGGAACGATTATTAAGATACCCGATCTTATTAAAACTTCTCGTCTCGGATCTCTCCAACCTCTGCTTTCATTACCATTTTTCGAACAGAAGCCGCAAATTTGTCCTGCCAGGACACTCCATACATATCTAGATCAGACAAGACAACTACGCCAAAGTCAGCAATCGTTGTTTATATCATTTAAAAAACCATATCGAGAAGTAACGTCACAAACGTTAGGCAGGTGGGTAAAGGATACGTTAAAAAAGTGTGGCATAAACAAAGAAGTATTCACTGCACACAGTACTAGACATGCAGCCACGTCTAAGGCATACAAATCAGGAATTAGTTTAGACACTATAAGAAAATCGGCAGGTTGGAGTGCAACCTCCGCTGTTTTTGCTAAACATTATAATAAGGTTATTACAGATAACATGATTACCAGTGATGAATTCGCCAGAAATATATTGAACTAATAATTTATCAATGTTACAATTATAAAACTTACAAACATAAATTTGTATTTAAGTACTTGTTTAGTAAATTGAACCTCAGTAAATTAATATATTGATCACATTTTTTTATATTATTTATACTACCAAACATAAACGATCTACATATTGAATTAGTTGATATTTCACGACTATCTCTCAACATCTACATGTGTACCTATGCTAATATCGAAGAACGAAGCTTGATGTGTAATTGATGATTAAACGAACTTACCTGAAGTGAAGTTCGATCCCAATTACACGAAGAGCTTCGTTCGAAGATATTAGCATCCCTCCCGCCCTCGCTGTAAGCTGTACCCTATCCGTGAAATATCAAAAATCTCAGCACATCTCCGAAATAAATGAAAGCAAATGGCAAGGGAGGGGCGAGCTGTGAATTTTTTGGTCTACCTTACGTTAGAACCTTTATATTTTTCTCCAAATATAGTGCGCGAAATGGCTAGCCTTGAGTGAAACTACATGTGTACCTATGCTAATATCTTCGAACGAAGCTCTTCGTGTAATTGGGATCGAACTTCACTTCAGGTAAGTTCGTTTAATCATCAATTATATACCTTTTCGGAAGTATATTTTTTGGAATTAACTTTTCTCATCTTTCACACAGAGACCGCGTCTTAAAAAGCCATCTGGTATTTTCTAGAAATTATTCCGAGAACTAGGGATAATCTTGGAAGGGATCGTCTAGAAAGACTAAAATCTAAGAATTATTTTGTGGTATAATAAATAAAGAGTTGAGGCGTAGTTGACTGTAGAAATGGTAGAAAATAATAATATTGGGGCTTTTAAGCGGGGATTGACGAGTGACTACCTCTGTGGCGCAGCGGTTGTGGCTCTGCCTATGCGAGATATCCCGGGATCGACCCCCGGCTGGGGGTAAAGAAAAAAGAAACCCCAGGTCTTGGATGTTTGTATATGTGTGATGTCGCTGTTTCTGGTTCCCACGACACAGGGTTTCCTAGCGTGGGGCCAGAAGCTATGTATGTGCCAGTATGTAAATGTAAAAAAAGTGTCTTAGGTTATGTTTGCTACTTTTTGGATGAATGGACTTAATTTTAATGTGTGAATGCTTTGATGAAGTATTGAATACTAGTTGTATGTGTCAAATCGCTTCAGTATTTTTTTTTAAATGGATGATGGCTTCAGTAGTTTTTTTTTAAATGGATGATGGCTTCTTTCATAGTCGTTTGTGAGGAAAAGGGGGATTTTTATAAAACGGGTTTTCGATATAATTATTGTTTTCAAACCACTGGCTACAATTAAGGAAGAAAACAAACACAAACATGTTATTAAGTTTTAAGTTCGAACTAGGCTTGACTTATGACCGCACTATGGAACTCCTAATATTATTTTCACGCCACTGCTCGGAAATATGGCCAAAGATGGATTGAAATGAGAGTAGAAAGTAGTTCTTAGTAGTAAAATTCAAAAACAGTCAAACAATGTAGATTTGCAAAGTAAAATGTAGTGTTTAGCGGCCTTCTTTACTTTCTACTCTGCTATTGGTCGATTATTTTTGACATTAGTAACTAGTTCAGAAAATAATGTCTGCCTTTGCTTCTGCTAGGTGCCGCTGGCGTAGTTGGAAGCACCTGAGCAACAATGTACTATTGTATTATGTAAAGACCAACAGACTTTATCTAACAGACCTACAATGCAACTTAGAACTCATTGAGATATCTTTTTTATGAGATTATATCCTCAATTTTGATTAAACAGTGAATTAACTGAGCATGAAAAAAATTCACTGATCGAAGGTAGAAGTGAAACACAACCTCGACGAGATATATTTCTCTGATATTTTATGGAAACAAAGGAAAGAAAGGATCTTTGAGGATGTAATCAATATAATCTTATACAGGTTCATATAATATTGGGTCCTAGTTTAGCCTTTGATGCCATGACTGCAGCGTTTCCATGTTTTTATTTTTATTATCACTACAGGCTGTGACCAAACAGTGAAGCTATTAAAATATTGAGGGTGCAAAGAAGAATAAATTATGAGTATTAAGTCGATTTCTGTGTAGTTTACACACATAAAATTCAGTTTGAAATCTCAGAAAATACCTATTTTTTATAGTTACATAAGTCCATAGCTCCTCGTTCGAAGAAAATCGTAACGCGATCCCAATCCCAGTAATAAGGAAACAATTCCTTTATATAAGAAATCATGATGATTTCTTTCCCTATATCCAACAGGATATTGTATATGAGAGTACTTTCGAAATGGTACGGAAAGGATCAAAATAACCCTCTTACTCACTACCTATCGTCAATTTGACATAAACTATGTCATTTTTATGTGGACTGGAGTTAGTGAATTAGGATGGAGGTGCGATTCGGACCAGAACACGAAGATTCCTTACTATGTACTTAGTCAACTCTGTTACAAAATTGTCTTTATTTCAGGTTAAAAAACTCATATCTATAAATACCTTAAAACTAAAGATCAATACTTTATTAAATAAACACAAACTAATATCTATCTTAGCTAGGGAATTTTTGTTAGGTCTCGCTTCCCTTGTGTCGGAAAAGGATGCTCTTCAGCCAGTAACCTTTAGCCAGGACCATCGTCTTGAGCTCCGGCGGCACCCGAAGTTTGAATGACAGGAAGTCCTTGGGTCTTTGTGACTCCAAAACCTCATTTAAATAATTACTCCTTTAAAATTGACTGCACCTTTCTATGACACCCTGTACAAAACTGCGTGATCAACACAAGACAAATAAACTAAACACTATCCAGACTTAGCCGTAAAAGTGGGAATTAAAATTTGGCACCAAACACGGCCATCTTTGATCTCTGTTGTGTCTGGGATATAAAACTTAGAATTAGTTAGCATGCGATTTTGCCAAATAATATTTTGTATCATTAAACGATGACTTCTCATGCTGAGAAGGGCATAATTGAGACTCCCGATTGTAACAAAATGCAAGGCAACTAATTGTGTTTTTGTTTTTAATGATGATGATAAGGATTAGGCAAAGTTCTGTACCACTTGCATTATATCCTTCTACTCTTATAGATTTGTCAAACTTAGTAATTTCTGTATTTAACTACTCTAAATGGACATAACACGTAGAAAACTTCTATATCCTTCAATAGCAACTATCACTCACAAGCATTTCCCCCAGCAAACGGTGGCTGGATCGGAAATATGATGGTTACGTGTTGATTATCTCTTAGTCCCAGAGTATTATCATACGATCAGGCAACAAATATAGCAAAAGTGCTTCATTAACCGAAGAAGCATTTCTCTATTTCTCATTAACCAGCGACGGAAAAGAGGGATGCTATAAGTTTGAAGCGTCTGTCTGTTTTTAGCAGTCTAGCTGTCAATCGGCTGCGGCTTTTTTAATTGGTATAGACTTCACTTAAATAATTCTTAGATATATTATATTGAATTAATGATTATTATATTGAATATGGGTTCAGCGGTTCATACGTTATCAGCCTACATAGGAAATAAATGAACAAAATTTTAGCCGTAAGGTTTCATTAATGTGTCGGGGGTGTTTTGAATTAATGTATAGTTATCCTGTACGGGGTCATGCCAGTTCCTATAAGGGGGGCAGGAGCACGGTTGCGCCCAATAAACACACCATTTTTGTAATCCAGAACTTTCTGTACAAAATTATAAATCTATTTATTTAATTAGGAACATCAACAGCACACATACTCGTATACGATATATAACAATAGTAATATGGCGGTATTGTTCTTAAAAAGTGCCTCTTATAGATGAGCACAGCATTGACCAAGCACATCATACATTGAGGTAAAAGAGTTTATTCCCGTTTAACCCGAACATAAACATAAACATAAACAAATGTGTATATACTGTGTCGTGGGAACTAGAAACAGTGATGTCAAACACATATAAACTTGGGGGGTATTTTTAGGGTAAATACGGGATCTTATTACTAAGACTTCGCTTTCCGTCTATCTGTCTGTCTGTCCGTCTGTCACCAGGCTGTATCTCATGAACCGTGATAGTTAGACAGTTGAAATTTTTACAGATGATATATTTCTGTTGCCGCTGTAACAACAAACAGAATAAAATAAATATTTAAGGGGGCTCCCATACATCACTTCTTTTAATACCACATACAAACTTATGAATGCACCTGGTTTCGTAAATGGAGTGTGAAAATTAGTGTTTAGTTTTGGTAAGGCTGCCAATTTAACTTGATTTCATATAGCTGTGCAATGAAATACTTGAACAAACTGAAACAGACATTTGAAGTTTGGAGATCGTTTTTCTCGAGCTCTGTTCTCTTAAATACACCGTAGGCAAACTATAACGTCACGCCGACGCTTGAGGCACTGCGCGGTATACGGTCTTAGATCCCGCGGATGTAATGAACACCACCCGGTGCACCGGAGGCTGCGATCCCACTCAACATACCAATGTATTTGTTATCATTCAAAATTTGTTTTTTTAGATTAAAATTAAATATATTATTTCATATTATAAATTATTTAAATAATAATTTATAAAATAAAAAGTAAATGATTAAAAAAATAAGAAAGGAAATAATCAATTGATATGGTAAACAACCGCATTATCGACTACCTAGAGAAGCTGAGACTACTAGCAGATAGACAATTCTGTTTCCGCAGAAACAGAATTGTCTACCTGGTAGTATTCTCGATTGAAGATGTTACCACTCTACTCACTAAAATAGTTACCTCGCATCTAGACTTAGTTGAGAGATGTCTCAGTGTTTTTCTGGACCTAGCAAAGGCATTCGATACTATCTCCATAACAATCCTGTTAAAAATGCTAGAACGACTGGGCATTCGAGAGTTAACACTAAAATGGTTCAGCAGTTACCTAATGGATAGGAGACAGTGTCTAAGAATCAATCCCTGCTCATGCTCAGTGAAGAAGGATTCGGCTTCAATCAGTTTTGGAGTCCTTCAAGGCAGAATCCTGGATCCCACGCTTTTCGTTATTTATATAAATGACCCCCTACATCTTCGCATACTGGATGCCGAAATCATTAATTCCATGGTAAATCCTGGAATGGTGTTTACAGAACAGCCGAGTCGGGTTTAAGACAGGTGTCAGATTGGTTAAGAAATAAGACAATTATTTGCAATTATAAAGCTGATTATAAATTTCTAAAGATTATAACAAGAACGCCTTATTCAGCTATTAAATTGTATCATATAAATATTTTAATATTTTAGTCATCATAAGTATTACTTTATTATATCAGTATTATTACATTCTATCAATAAAACACGATAAAAACAATAGCCAAGATCAAACTTATGTACATTTATGGTTAATAAATTCGCTTACAGAGTAAAAACTGTTTTGCAATAGCCAAATTAATAATTTAGGTCTAAAGCAGTTAAAGTTTTTAAGTCATCAGGTTTTTTATTATAAACTATTACATACATTGCTGAACGTTTTTTTACATATAATGCTGTTCTCGATGTGTGATTGAAGAGAAGCTTGTGTTCCTCGAAAAATATTTTTGACCTTTTACGAAAAGCTCAGGATTAGATTTAACAAATTTACCGATGTCAAGTACATAAAGACAGGGTACTAGTACATGGTATGTTTAATTTTAAAAATATTTGTTTACAAGACTCATTTCATTCATCATACGTGGCCGTACCACAAATAGCATGCACACAAGTTTTTTAGGCAAAGAAGGCTGTTCATTTCGGTACCGTAACCCCAAATTATAAGACCATATCTTATGACAGACTCGACATAGCCATGATATGCAATCAGAGCGGTTTTTTTCGGCTGTTTTTTGCAAATGACTTAGTACAAAAACAAATCTATTTATCTTAATACATACTTTGTTCATGTGTCGATCGAATTCAAATGTCGATCAATTATAATACCTAAAAATGTCACATTATCAGCCCAATCTAAAATTTATCCATTATGATTTATATTCAATGTCATGTCCCTATGTTGGTTGGAAATATAGATCCATCTAAATATAGATCCCTTGGAATTCTGTATAATTGTTGATCCATATCTCGCCGACTGGAAAGTCAGTCACTCGGAGCCCTTTGATATGATAATATTCTATCTTTCCCCTCCCCATCCCTAATAACCTCATACAGTTTCCTGATCTTATTATGGACGGGATAAGGACTAAGCGAGTTGCGTCCAGAAATAAACAAAATAAACATTTAAATACAACACACACAGTGCGTCTGCCCCACACTAGGATACCTTGTAGCGAGTACCAAAAGCAGCTTCGTCACGACCATACAAAAACATTGAAGATCCGCTTTTTTTTTCAATTTGAACCCGGAACCATTCGCTGATGAGTCTACGCCAGAGAGGTCTTCAACAATATTCGGGAGCAAAGTGAAAATGAGGATGTTCAGGCTTCTCGGCACCCAATGACCTCGCAGGGGCCCATCAGCTACGAGGTAGCGTAGCGATCAGATGCCAAGAAGTGTGAACGTCGGCGATTCACCGAGCTATTAATTATGAATCTATCTGACCTGGTCTGTGCTTCGTTCCCGTCAAACTCCTGTCTCTCTGCAAGGCCCGGGTGCACCCTAGGCTCTTCTTGGTAGACAGGTTCTTCAGCCAACCAGGTATGGCTGGCAGGCCAGCTTCGACGAGCACAGTGTTCCAACACAGGTTATGTTACGTGGGAAAACCCAATCGGCCACGTAAATGCGAACTTTATCTGGTTCGGGGAACCACAATACACTCAGCTATATAGACAATCCTGAGGGGAACCCGAATACAATTCCAGATGGCTTACGATTTAATTTCAATGCCCTAATCAATACGCGTTACATTGCGAGGCTTTCGTCTATCAGTTGTCAAAAACTGCAAGGTTGGCAGCAACGTCAAATTCAAAATGGCCGTTCCGAAACCATCGATCGAATATCGATTTGGAATCGAACAATCACCCGCCCGGACAGGCACCCACCTGTCCCCTAATCTACGGGCAGCCGAGACAACGTTGCTACCGCTCGTTTTAGAACCGAGCCTCCTACTAGAACCTCTGCAGACCGGGGGGTCCCGTCCTTGCCAGGGAACAAGTTAACAATGCGCCCCCTGCGCCAACGTAGTGGCGGTAGGTTAGCATCCCTAACCAGAGCGAGGTCACCAACACTAGGGGGGCTGGTTTTGTCAGTCCACTTAAGGCGCTGTTGTAAGATATGCAGATACTCGAGCGACCAACGCTTCCAGAAATTCTGAGTAAACTGCTGCAACATCTGGTAACTTGACAACCGATACAATTTCACTCCCTCGAAGGGGTGCTCGGGCAACGCGTTAAGTGGCTGTCCTATCAAGAAATGGCCTGGGGTCAGAGCCTCCAGGTCATTTGGATCCGAGCTGAGCGGACACAACGGTCGCGAATTGAGAACGGCCTCGATCTTACAAAACAATGTCGCGAGCTCCTCAAAAGTCAGCGCGGTCTGACCTACTATACGCCCCAAGTGCGTCTTAGCTGACTTAACTACGGCCTCAAAAATCCCACCCCAGTGGGGGCAACTCGGTGGGCTGAAGGTCCACTGTATACCCCGACGGGAGAGGGCCGTTCCAATATCCACTTTATTTACATTCAAAAAGTTGACTATCTCTCGTAAGTATCGTTCCGCACCGACGTAGTTAGTGCCGTTATCAGAGCGGATCAAAGTTGGAAGTCCCCTTCGAGAAACAAACCTATCCAAACAAGCAATGAAAGCCTCTGTCGAGAGATCAGCAACGAGCTCGAGATGTACCGCCTTGGTGGATAAACAAACAAACACACATGAGCTATACCGGTCCAGCAGAAACCCGGCGTCAGGGTCCTCAGCCTTCTGGGTAACATGCACGGCCGCTCTGGGGCCATGATCCGAAGATACTACTACATGGCTGTGGGGCCAGTCCGATTCTCTCCTGGCAAGCCAGGGTGGTCCCCACCACAAATGGTGTCTAACGAGTTCAGGAGCCCGACATCCCCTGGATGCACAATCAGACGGGTTCAATTCTCCTGGTACATGTCTCCAGGTCAGTGGGACCTCAGACGACACAATCTGGGAGCCACGGTTCGCAACAAAAACCTCTAAGTTATGGACCGAAGCCTTCAGCCAGCACAAAACAATCTGGCTGTCCGTCCACGCGTACACCGTATCCTCCAAACCCACTGACCCACGCAACACTGTTAGAGTGTGATTCAAAAGTTTGGTCAAAAGAGCAGCCCCGGACAGTTCCAGTTTTGGAATCGTCATCCTTGTCCGAATAGGCGCTACCTTACTTTTTGCCAAAACCAAACGCACGTCGACCTCCCCGGTGGAGGTGACGGTTCGCAAATAAACCGCTGCCGCAAACCCTCGTTCAGAGGCATCACAAAACCCGTGAAGGGTTGCCCTGTAATCCCCAGCAGGGACTAATTTCCTCGGCAGCGATACATTATTTATATTGAGGCCCAACCATTTTGCTAAATCATTCGATACAATGCAGCCCTGAGCTCCAGAATCTAATAGGGCGCGAACGTATGTTGGGTTGCCCGCCAAATCCCAAACAAGCACAGAGGCGATCGGTAACACCACCGTCTCCGGTTGGGGGGCAACCAATGGTTGGGCCGCGAATTCCTAGCGAGGGCCCCCGGGGCCCCACTCTGCCTGTAACCGATCAGGTATGCAGCTATACGCCAGCGGGTCCCATTGTACAAATGGCCCACGCGCCGGTTCCATTCCCAACCTACGATTCCCCGTAAAGGGGGGTGGGCGTGAATCCAACCGTGGCCGCTCCATGAGCGGGGGGGACATCACATGCGACCGACGAGGACGAGGCGACGAGCGGGGCGACAACTGAGGCGGCGTCCGAACCGCACCCGCATAGCCCGAAGGTGTCCCATGCCACCCGCCCGTTACGGCCTGCTCAACACACCCAATGTGCCGCTGAGTCGGATGCTGAGTCGCAACCGAGAACTCAGGGCCCCCCATGTGATGACCCTGAGTGCGGCCCTGCACCCCTGGGTGGCCGCGTGCTTGTGGCCCCATTGCCCGCTGAGTCGGATGCTGAGTCGCAACCGAAAACTCAGGGCCCCCCATGTGATGACCCTGAGTGCGGCCCTGCACCCTAGTACTGCCCTGTGCACGTGGGGACGTTGGCCCCTGAGTTGCGCTCCGAGTCGCAAACGAATTCTCAGGGCCCCATGCCGTATCATCCTGGGTACGGCCCTGTGGACGTGGGGACGTTGGCCCCTGAGTTGCGCTCCAAGTCGCAAACAAATTCTCAGGGCCCCATGCCGTGTCACCCTGGGTACGGCCCTGTGCACGTGGGGACGTTGGCCCCTGAGTTGCGCTCCGAGTCGCAAACGAATTCTCAGGGCCCCATGCCGTGTCACCCTGGGTACGGCCCTGTGGTGGCTGTTGGCCGGACCGGTTCATGCACAACAGATTGTTGTGGGCCCCACCACAATATCCGCACATTTTTGTGCGCGTGCAGTCCCTAGCCATGTGTGGCCCGAGGCACAGGAAACACCAGCTCCGCTGCTTGGCCATCCGGCGCCGTCCCTGAACCCTAAGTTCCCCGAACTTATTGCAATTGGCCACAGCATGGCCAATCTGCCTACAACATGGGCAGGTCTCACTATGTGGGGTCAATGCACTCACAGTCCCATATGACTGCCGGTTGGTGCGGTCCTTCCTCGTCGGAGGGCCCCTACTCACAGCGCTCCCGGCAGCTCTCTGTGGCTCCGAAGGATGGGTGACCGTCAACCCCAAATTCTCTGCCCGTCGAGCCTCCTCTTCCAAGAATCCGACCAAGTCGGAGAAGGCGGGCAGGTCCTCGGCCGACCTCCCGTGAGACTGTTCGAAACGAGTCTGCACGTCAGCGGGTAGGCGGGAAAGTACAATGTACAACAGTAGGTACGACCATTCACCAACCGGAAGTCCAAGATTCTCTAGAGCCTTGGTGACGGACAACAATGGGTTCAAAACCTCCGTCTGTATGGCCCCGACCTTGTTCACAACCGGGATACTAAACAAACGGTTCAGTTGGGCATCGGCCAACCTCCGTTTGTTATGGTAACGTCTGACCAACAATTGTCTGGCCGTTTCATAGTTACCCTCCGTAACTGTCAAATGAGCGACCAGCTCCCTAGGCTCACCCCTCAATGCTGCCACCAGCTGAGCCATCTTGACAGACTTGGTAATGTCCGATCGCATGTGCACCAAACTGTCGAACAGATTGATGAAGCTCATCCATTCACCGGACACTCCGTCAAAAGTAGGCATAGTTATGGCCGGTAACCTGGACCCTGAACCCTGAAGCGGCAGAGGTGCTTCAATGTCACCACCATGGCTGGACTCGCGCTGTCTACGTATGTCCGCAGCCTTCTGCGTGATAGCAGCTGCCATCTCCATACATTGGTCGACATCCCCTAGCAACCGTGACAGCCTGTCAGGTGCGCAACCATCAACTGATTCCGCCTGCGCGGACAATTCGAGCACCCTGTTGTAACGTTCCTTAACGTCCATAGACCGCTCCAATACCACATCATGCCTATCTAAACGGTCTATCAGACCGTGTGCGGAGGAAAACCATCTGAGTTCCTTAGAAACACCCTTCTGTATTTTAGATAACGACATGATCGGAACGATACTTACTCACAATTTGCAGTAACTCAATTTTATTGGACCCTCCAGTCTACAACCCAAACGAGGGAACCCTAAACCACAACTTAAACAATGCTGTTTTCCTTAAACAATAGGAACTGAGTTTTATATCTATATAAATTTTGTAAATACAATTTAGTTTCCCTTTATCACTACAACACACACAGATAGTCAATATTAGTTCAAGTTATAAATTGCTATAACTGAAAACAATGTAATAGCCTGCTATCAATAGATGTAACTACCTATGTTAACCAAACATTCATTAGCATTACTAGACCACTAATAGATTGACTAACTGGTCCTTCAATGCAAATTTCAACTCAATATCTGTCTGTCTACTACCAGCAATAGACCTATAGCTTACAATACTACCAATCTATGTGGATACAGGAACAACACCAAGTTAGCTAATAACCGCCTATACCTACAGATTGATAGTCCCAAATCGTGGGTTCCTGGAGCCCTTGACGGCTGCAAATCTCAGGAAACCACGCTCTTGCTACCAAAATGTTCAGGCTTCTCGGCACCCAATGACCTCGCAGGGGCCCATCAGCTACGAGGTAGCGTAGCGATCAGATGCCAAGAAGTGAGAACGTCGGCGATTCACCGAGCTAATACTTATGAATCTATCTGACCTGGTCTGTGCTTCGTTCCCGTCAAACTCTGTCTCTCTGCAAGGCCCGGGTGCACCCTAGGCTCTTCTTGGTAGACAGGTTCTTCAGCCAACCAGGTATGGCTGGCAGGCCAGCTTCGACGAGCACAGTGTTTCAACACAGGTTATGTTACGTGGGAAAACCCAATCGGCCACGTAAATGCGAACTTTATCTGGTTCGGGGAACCACAATACACTCAGCTATATAGACAATCCTGAGGGGAACCCGAATACAATTCCAGATGGCTTACGATTTAATTTCAATGCCCTAATCAATACGCGTTACATTGCGAGGCTTTCGTCTGTCAGTTGTCAAAAACTGCAAGGTTGGCAGCAACGTCAAATTCAAAATGGCCGTTCCGAAACCATCGATCGAATATCGATTTGGAATCGAACAGAGGAGCTAATTAAGGTTTAGTGAACACTGTTTATAAGTAAAATAAGTTGAGGTTTTCCCGAAATTTTGTGGTAGAACATTTGTTTGTTAAAAGAAAAATTATTTTAAAGCCGACGTAACCATACAATCGATGAGAGAATTATGAAGTCAAAACTGAAGGACTATCTACACTGACAGCTCGAAATTTTTGATTTTTAATTTTGAAGATCCGTCGACTTTTATCCGATTGGCTATAGGTTAGATTAGAGATAGGTTCAGTAGGTAATAATAGTATTTTCTGGATCACATATCTACAAGTGGTTTCCTACAGTAGACAATATGTGATCCAGAACAATCAATGGGGTTTTCGAATCGATCGACTATGCACCAATCTCAGATATTGATTCTCTCATATGTGATCCAGAACAAACAATGGGGTTTTCTAATCGTTGGACGGACGGATCGCTGATTTGTGAATTCGCAACGGAAATATCTAAAAGCGTTTCATAGCGTTCATTCGTGGACCGAATATGTTGATTCTGCACTATACAATATAACATTATTAAGACCTAAAATGTTTTTAGTCTTTCACCGATTCTCAAATGAATCGTACCGCTTTCAATATGAAATTTTTGAAACAAAAAAGTACATTACGCTTAGACAATACTTCTGATTCAACTAACAAAGTACTTCGCCACGGTAATTTGTTACCAAATTCCATACGATGCCTAATTTGCGGCCCGTCAAACTGTGGAAAAACGAATCTGATGGTTGGTCTTCTATTGCATGAAAATGGACTTCACTTTCAGAATGTTTACGTTTATTCAAAAACTTTACATCAACCAAAATATGAATTTCTTGAAAAGGTCCTGAATATAGTTCCGAAAGTATCGTTCTTTAAATTTCAATCTAACCAACAAGTACTCAGCCCAGATGAAGCGAAATCAAACTCAGTAATCATATTTGATGATGTTGCATGTGAAAATCAAAACAATATGCGTGATTATTTTGCAATGGGTAGACATAAAAATATTTATAGTTTTTATTTAAACCAAACTTATACTAAAATACCCAAACAACTCGTTAGAGACAACGCAAACCTACTTGTACTTTTTAAACAAGATGACATTAATTTACATCATGTATATGATGAACATGTTAACACGGACATGACGTGGAATGAATTTCGAGAAATGTGTTCAACAATATGGAGTGATTCTTACAGCTACTTGGTCATAAACAAAGACTGTGAAAAAAATAAAGGGTGCTATCGTAAACAGTTTGACACGTTCGTTGTTTTTACTCAGTGAGCGTATATAAATGTAGGTTAATTCGATAAGATCACACTAGCTCTTCAAGAGGATAAGCACACAGGATATGGAGAAAAACTTAAAGGAAATCTTAACTGCCGCCGAAGCAGTGAAGAAAAAGTTTAAAAAAATGCGTTACGTTTAATCAGAATACGGAAAGGCTTTAGAAAACGTTTTCAAGCCAGTTCTTAGTCCCCTTAATAAAATTACAAATGCGACAAACAGAGAGTAAAGAAAGGAAAATCCAATTAAAAATTAAGAGTCGACCTCTGACAATGAAGTTGATGAACCCCTTGACTGGAATATAGCCGATGAAACCATTCGAAAAAACAGACATTCGGATCAATTTATGACTCCCACGCAAAACTTAGATCGTTTAATGGAAAAAGAAGACGATATTTCTGAAAAAGACTGTAATGATGGAAATTAATCTAATATACAGAAAAGTCTCTCGAGCCTGATAACAGCAGTCATAACCAAAATTGTTCGTCATGGTCACTTACATCCGAGTACTTAAAGAATACTCCTTTTGGGATAAGAGTCGATCGGGGAAAACTTAAGATGGGGTCAGCCAAGGTTACTATTACTGAAAAAACCATTACAGTGGGAACACATGGTTACAATAAGACCTGCGGATTGATGAAGTTGCTAACTACCCAATCTCCAGACTTAGTAGGTATAACCAAGGAAGACCTGATGAATTACAAGTTAATGTTGCTGGAGACAAATGCGCACAGACGAGATTATGATCCAATTAAACCAATAAAAAGCAACAAAGGAATAAAATACTTAAATATTATTAAACCTCTCTTTAATGTTAAACATGGTAGCAATAACATTCAAGGTTCTGGTTTACCAATACTGAAAAAATGGAAGAAAAATGTTGACTATGTCTACTGGGATGATCCAAACGAGCTAGTGGAAAGGTTAAAACTACTTATTGCATCTCGTGACGCTGGAAACACTGGACTTGATAATGAGATAATTTTCATCATAGAAGAACTTAAGGAAAGTGGTCTGCTTAATTAGAATAAATAATCCTGCCTAAATTATTGATTTGTACTTCATTGTCAACCTCTCTACTAATAACTCGAGTATCCTAGCTCGGTATAATGAATATTGATGGATTCGGCCAGCATGTTCATAAACGTTTATCTTAATTGTTTGATTTTACTGATAATGCGTTGACTCAAAATGAAGAGGGACATTTTGATCTTCAATCGTCTCGATTAAAAGGTTTACAGTCACCACACGAATCACACGATGTCGTCAATAAGGAATACCTACGTTGATAAAAAGATTAATGACCTACGAAAAGATGTTCAATTTTTACTGAATGAATCATTGAAAGATGTTAGAGGTGTCCTTAATAACTTTATAAAGGATGTTTATACGAGGAGTAAATTAGATATCATCATCTAATCGTTGACTAAAGATGAAGCAGCAAGTGGTAAACAAAATTCATAAAAATGCAAGAAAAAAATTTGTTCGTCGTTCAGTCCTTCTCAAAGGAATTGATGATTTGTGGCAGGCAGATTTGATTGACGTTATTTCATTGAAGACTTACAATCATGGTTATAAGTTTATCATCACGCAAAAAACCCAAATTTTTGTGTTGGTGATCACGTGAGAATAAGCAAGTACAAAGGATGTTTTCAAAAAGGTTATACACCCAATTGGTCGACTGAATCATTTGTTATCAAGAAGGTAAACAGCACTATTCCTATAACTTATTTGATTGAAGATATCCGTCAACAACCGATTTCAGGATGTTTCTACGACCAAGAACTCCAGAAAGCTAAATATCGTGATGTATACTTAATTGAAAAAATCATAAGGAAAAAAGGGAATAAGTTATTTGTTAAATGGTTAGGTCTAGATAAAACTCAAAATAGTTGGATTGATAAAAAGACTGTAGTATAAAACGTAACCTTAGTCTATAATCAGTTATGCAAGGTGGAGGTCTAGTTAACAGTCTGATAAATATGTAATTTACCTTTCGAGTTACATCTACCTGGCTATAATTATTGTGGTCCTGGAACAAAGCTGGTGAAGCGATTAGCACGAGGTGACAAGGGCATTAACACATTGGATGACGCGTGTTTGCATCACGACATAGCTTATATGAAATTCTCGGATTTAGAAAACAGACATAAGGCTGATTTAGATTTATTTAATATGACGAAGCAGAGACTTCGATCGAAAGATGCTAAACGTGGTGAAAAGATTGCGTCATGGTTGGTTAATAAAGTAATGAAGACAAAACTGAAAACCGGCTCTGGAATACAAAAGTTTAAAACTATCTTATCCAAAATAAAAGGACAACTTCAGAAACTGAAATCTAAAAATAGTAATAGTGCTATTAAATATGCTTATGCTGCGGCAAAAAAAAATATTGATGGAGGTACCAAACACAACATAAGGATACCGCGAATTATTCCACTCCCCAAAAGTGGTGGCATTCTTCCCTTGATACCAATCTTTGCCGGGTTGTCTGCTTTAGGAAGTCTTGCTGGAGGGGCAGCTGGAATAACAAAAAGTGTTAATGATTATAAAGATGCTCAAGAACGTTGGCGTGAATCTAAACGTCACAATCAAGTGATGGAGTCAATTTCAGTGGGTAAAGGATTATACATAAAACCTTACAAAAAAGGTAGTGGCCTGTTTATTAAAAATACGAACGTGTCTTCAAAAAACTAATGAAAAGGCTACCTAAACGTGCTCTAACCAATGTGGATATAATCGCATATGCTAAAGAAATACCATATTTTCGCGGAGTCTACATGAAAGATGCTTTGCCAAGAAAACCAAGAAGTATAGAATAAATTTAGACGACTCCTACAATGAAGGGACGCACTGGGTAGCTTACATAAAACTTAATGAATACTATGAATATTTTGATAGTTTCGGAAACTTGAAGCCTCCGGCACAAGTTGTGAAATATCTTAATACTCCTAATTTGTATTATAATTATACTAGATATCAGACTTATGATAGTGTCAACTGTGGTCATTTATGTTTAAAGTATTTGCAGGATTTTTGGAATAAATATATAAATAATTGATGTAAGCGTTGCTTTTCACCATTGTTATAATGTCGTTCACCCTATCAATAACAGGCAACGAATCACTTTTAACAACGAATTATTCTCCTACATTACAACTAGAGGGAGAATATGAGTGTGCTTTACTATACCTATCCACCTTTAATTCAATTCCAAACGTTGATAGTAAAAACAACAAGTTTTATTATAGCGAAAACGATGTTATTGAACTTTCTGAAGGAGCGTATGAATTGCAAGATATAAACGATTACCTCAAAGGAAAATTAAAAGATATTAACTTTTATTTATCGTGTAACAATAATACATTAAAAACCTATATCTTCAGCACCAAAGCTAGTCATTTTGAGAAAGAAAATAGTCTTGGAAATTTATTAGGATTTGGTAATCAGCCGCTCAAAGCTAATATATTACATCAATCACAACATCCTGTCAATATTCTTTCGACGACTGTGGTGAGGATTGAATGTGATATTGTAAGCGGGTCATATATAAACGGCATATCTAGTCACATTATATATGAGTTTGCGCCAAACGTCCCACCAGGATATAGAATAATAGAAATACCTAAGACCGTTATTTATTTTCCCGTTAACCAAAAGAATATAAACAGCTTAAATATCAGAATATTGGATATTGAAAATAATTAAATTAATTTACGTGGTGAAGAAGTTCAACTGTATTTACATCTTAAGAGAAATGATCGAGTTCAATAAAACCTTACCAACACAACACAAAATAATTAGTCACACTTCAATCTCTCGCAAGGAAAGAACTGGGAAGAAAAAGAACCTAACTCCAAAAAAAAATTAAAATTCCTGAAATTAATTGGACTCTTAAAATGAGTAATATACTAGATATTTTGAGTGCACTTGTTTATGACAATAGCATTGATGGTATTGAGATTCATTCGTATAAACCTTACGACACTAGTTTTAATCGTAATGAATAAAATCGTATACCAATTAATCAGCAAGATCTATACATACTCCCGTCAGCAAGCACGTTATATTTGGAAGGTGCTGTCAACATCATTAATCGAGAAACAAAGGAAAAGGTTACTAGCGTGCAGTTTACAAATAATCCGCTTCTATTCTTTTTTCAAGATATTCGTTATGAGCTAAATGGAGTTGAAGTAGATAAAGTAAGAAACGCAGGAATTACAATGAAGTCATTTTTGTCTATGAATGAGAATGAGTCCAAAATGTCGAAAGCGTGGGGTTGGGATATCAGCGGTACGAAAAACACGCAATCGGGGAAATTTTCAGCGTCGATACCTCTAAGTAATATCCTAGGATTTGCAGAAGACAATAAAAAAGTTGTAATCAACTGTAAACATGAACTCGTTCTCCTTCGCAGTAACGCAAACCTTAATGCATTAAAATAAATACTGGAGAAGTCATAGAAGACGTTGAAATTCATAAAATTATATGGCGAGTTCCACATGTAAAAATATCTGACGTAGAAAGAATCAATCTTCTTCGTTTGTTAGAAAATGATAGATTTATTCAAGTTCCATTTAGAAATTGGGATTTGTACGAATATCCCTTGCTGCCTAGAACTACAAAGCACACATGGTTAATCAAAACATCTTCTCAGATTGAAAAACCTAGATATGTCATACTAGGATTACAGACCAATCGCAAAAATGATGCTTACAAGGACATGTCAGAATTTGATCATTGTAATTTACGTGATGTAATAAACTCGACCTACTTTCCATACGATAATATGAACGTTAGTTTCTTGAACAATAATATAGCTATATTATACGAGCAATACGTTCGATTTCAGCAGTCTTATTATGGTAGATGAACTGAACCATTGTTAAGTGCAAAGGAGTTTAAAGAGGTAGCTCCTCTATTTGTTATAGACTGTTCAAGACAAACTGATAACCTGAAATCGGGGCCCGTAGTTAATGTGCGCTTGGAGCTCGAGAGTGAAGTAGAAATACCAGATCAAACTTCTGCGTATTGTCTTATCCTGAATGATTGCTTAATTGAATATAAACCATTAAGTAATATCGTTAGAAAACTATCATGAATACAAAAACTTTATTTGTCGATATACAAGGATTTAAAAGTAACAAAAATGATTTTATTGTTAAAGAACTTGCGATAGCTACTGCTGAATACACTCAAGTGTTTCTCGTTAAGCCTCCGTATCCTTATCGATGTTTAACTGATGTGGAAAAAAAACATGTGAAATGGATTCAAAACAATCTTGGATGCATACAGATGGGCCGAAGGACACATAGACTTTCTTCAATTCAAAAAGATAATTAAAACTTATTTAGAAAACAAGCTAATTGAAGTTAAAGGTTTAGAAAAAGTAAAATGGCTTAAGGAGCTTTGTGATAACTGTACAATATCAAACATAGAAGAAAAAGGATGTCCAAATTTAAAACAGTTGTTTGAAATGTTTAATTTGCATCTCATTAACTTCACTTGCTTAACTCACAAAACCAACTGTGCTCTAAGGAATGTTTTGTGTATTAAAAAATGGGTTAGAGATAATAGAATAATTGTGTAGTTCTTTGACGTTTTGTAATATGAGTTTGTAAAATGTAATTGATATTTTTTAAATAAAATAGTGAATAAATGTGTTTATTTACCTAATTAATACTGTTTTTATTTTATCACCCTTTTCAGCTAGACAAGCTTAAAAATACAACACCAAAACGCAGTTTTAATTTTAAAATACTTTTAATTATCAATTTAAGATCTGATCGAATTATCACATAACTTTTTACATATTTTATTGACTAAATTTTCAGACATGTCCATAATTTCATCCACTGGTTCGGACACTACATACTGCACGCTTACAACACTGTCTTCAGAGTTTGTACAAGTCTGTGGTCCAGTGATATCGATAATTTCTTCGATCTTGATCATTCTAAGAGCCCTTCTCGGCGCCTTAGTGATGACATATGATGATTACAAGGAAGTACTCTAGGACCGACGTTATTTCTCATTTATATCAACGAACTTTGTAAACTCGATATTAATAAAGCTGACTTGATTATGTTTGCTGATGATACAGTTATCCTATTTCACGGAAAGAACTGGACAGATGCAAAACATTCAGCTGAGAGTGGGTTAGCCAAAGTTACATGTTGGTTGGAAGATAGTTTGCTATCGCTGAACACCATGAAAACTAAATATCTGTGCTTTAGAGAAACAGCAGCTGGTAGCCCAAATGATAACCTCAATGTCCTGACTATCCACACGTATCCATGTAATAGAAGGTTAGTGGAAGGAGTTTCCTGCAACTGTGACAGTCTATCAAGGGTGACAACTATTAAATACCTAGGTGTTATCGTGGATGACAAGCTTAATTGGGGACCACACATCACATCTACATCAAAGAGGATTAGAAAACTAATATTCATTTTTAAAAACCTTCATCTATACGCAAACAGAAACATTGTACTCCAGACATATAATGCCTTACGTCACTGTGTTATTGAATACTGCATCTGTGCATGGGGAGGTGCTTCCAAATCAATACTAGTAGAGGCTGAGCGCGCACAGCGTGCTGTACTTAAAGTTCTACTGTTTGCTCCATGGCGGCAGCCCACGACACAAGTGTTTACGGACACAAATGTTCTCACAGTTAGGCAAACATACATTCACAAATGCATTAGGCGGTATCATAGTCTTGTAGTCCCACATCTACCCACTAGCACCAAAAGGATCTTTCGGATTCCAATACCGCTAGTCAAAAGTGCCCATGCGTGCAGACAATTTGACAGTCTCGTGCCTCGTTTGTACAACAAAATTAATAGGAAAATGAATATAATAAACGATAAAAGTTATAGTGTCAAAACTAAAGTGTATAACTGGCTCAGATCCCTTGACTATGATGCTACTGAAAGCTTATTGACCTCGGCCATCTAGATCCTCCATCTCACTTCTGCTCACGTCATACTCATATAAATATGTATATGTACACATATTACAAAGAAAGCTATTTACATTTAAATTATGTGCATAATATATTCACACTAACACTCACTACACCCCAAATCACGAACACACACTTCATACAAAAAATCTTCCATTCAAGCACAACACTTACACTCACACTTAACAATTTCACATACACTCATCGCAGCACGAACTGATGAATATTGCATTGTAAACCTTATTTTTTTTTTGTTTTGTTTTTCCTCTTCTAATGTTTTCTAATTGTCATAACCATAACTAAATTATTATTATTTTATTTTTTTTACAAAAAAGTTAGCCAAATGTATTTATTATAAATGTTATTAAGAAACACGTTTTTGGGAAGAACTGTCTCCCTAGATACAGTATTTTACTAGTTAGGAAGACAGGGAACCATATTGTTTTGTGTAAAACAATTTGTGAAATAAAGAATTTTTACTTTTTTAATTTTATAAAGCCATCGAATTCCGTTTCTTGCGATTTAATCTGCTGTTTTGTGTCTTCTTTTCATTAATCTTTTCCTTCGTATCTTTACCGTCGGGCGTGGAAAATTGTTGGCCATCGTAATCTTCAGGCGGTTGAGCGTGTTGAAACCATAAGTCGGAGGGAACCAGTGACTGTAGAAAGAAAAACAAGTTATAATTAACAGTAGAAAACACAACAGGTTTATAAAAATAGGTATCTGATAAATGTTATATTTAAATCAGAATATTTTACCTCGTTGAATACAGACATGTTTCGACGTAACGATCAACGTTCTATGCTTGCGCTCCCTTCTTTGAAAGTGATCGTCGTCATTACTAAATAAAAAATGAAACCTAAAATGTGCATGTCTTTATAAAAATAATGATGACAAATGCAATAACCTACTTCTTCTAACATAACACGTGAAACCTTCATGTTGTGACAAGTCATAGTTATCAACGTCATCGCTATCTTGTACAGTCTGCGCAAGAGTAAGCTGCGTCAGACAACTACAGTCCAGCTAACTCTGGGGATGGCTGTACATTACTATGAAAATTGAGAACCTATTCAATGTACTGTGGATCCTTATGTAAAGAAAGTTAAAAGGAAACACGTTACTTAATCAAAGAATATATGGCTTTATTTCAATTTCACTTACAAGCTAAATTCAATTTAGACTTAAAATTACAGGTTCTTACAATATAACATTTCTATTCAATATTTTGTTTCATGGCCCCACGAAAGAGTTGATATTTTATCCCTCAGAATGATACGTTTATCATCATTATTCGAAAGAGCTACTTTATTAATAAACTGTGTAAAAATTTCGTGTTTTAATGACTTAAATATCATATTTTTTTTCCTTACTAAGCTATTATCTAGTAACACATCTCTATAATCGTTGAAACATAACCTTTTGACAACCGACTTTTTGGTTCCTTTAGCCTTTTTTAATTCAGTTTGTTCTGTTTTTATAGCATAAAGTTTAGACCGTAGACCTACAAATTAAACTATAAGCTGACCTCCTAACTCATCTTTAAATAATCCAGGAACTTTTTTATTTTGCTTCTTAATACCATAAATATTATTATCTGCGTAGTTGCTGGTGTCGAAGTATTCATGGAAATTATATTTTATATCTTTGTACACGTCTTTTGTTTTTATTAAATATAGAAAGCTGTCAGTATCTGTGTAACACATTTTTATGTTAGGGCCATAATAAGATTTCATAACAGAATAGTGAAAAACATACATATGGCTCTTGGATATTTCCAAAACAGAAAAACCAATATAAATCGGTTTGTCGAGAGTGATTTTTTCAGGATTCATCTGGACCGCTACAAAGTTTTCAGTGAAAATAGTTGAGCTATGATAGTTAAGTCTAGCTATTAGTTGTTCTGCACCTAGATGTTTGTTCATTTTGTTATTTTTATCTGTCCACTGGTTGACTAACTTAACACTTAACCTTTTTTCCGTATCCTCTAAAGTTTTACCAAAAATGCTGTTATTCAGTAATTTAAAAAAGTCTTGTTCGAATTGTGACTTCGCTTTTTGTCTCAATTCCGTGTTTAAATTAATATATTTTTTCAAATATGGATCTTGTTTAAATTTAATAGCTCTGTGGATGTTTTTCAGCTTTAGTCCATGTTTCAGGCAAGTTTTTAAATGAATATAGTGTATAACATAGTTATATTTATCATACAAATTCGGTATTAGTTTACATGTTTTAGATCTGGCTGGTGCAAATTTTTGTGGACAGAAAGGTATGTCGTTATGATAATGATGTAAATTTTCAGGATATTCTAGGTCTACATCAAAAATGTAACCAACATCTGCGTTGTCTTGTAAAGAGAGAATGTCAGAAGCTTGAAACTCTGGTTTTTCGATCAATTCGAAATCAGAGTGAGGTAAATAACTACACATAGCATAACCATACAAATTATTACAATCTATGTAAAGTAAGTAATTATCAGGGTTGGATGGGTTGTAGTTCGAAAGATGCTTATTATTAGCATTAGCATACCGAGTAGAACATAAACAAACACCCCCGCGAATACCACTTTGAATCATTCTAATGATTTCGAGGTTATGTATTAGTTCTAATTTAACTCCTGTTTTTAACAGCATGGCGTCAAAACTTAAGCTGGGAGCCGTTATGTAAAAGGCTGGGTCTAACCTATAATAATTTTTACACGTCTTTCTAAAACTCTCAAAAATATCCGTCAACAACATTACATCGGATTTTAAGTATAGATCGGTATATTCACCAAGGTTTGACAAACTAAACAATCGCCAAACACAATGTGCGTGGGTATACAATCTGACTCTGAAATAACCTCATCAGTTAAACTGCTGTAAAAACACTCACGAGGCGGTAAATTTTTTTCTTCATAAGATTCCCACTTATTCATGTACTCGTAAGGATAAACTCCTTTACGTCTCAATAAGTCGAATTGCTGTTTCTCTGGGTAGCAACGAGAGAGATGAATAAAATCTTCAATTGCCAAATTTTCAGCAACCTTTTCCAAACTTGTACCTAAAAACGCTAATGAATCCACAAAACGTACAGCCATTGCTAACAGGCAAAAACTTAGTGAAAGACACATAATTTTCTTTTGTTTTTGCAATAACATTTATGTTTCCAGGCAATTCACCCAGTTCTCGTATAAACAAATGACAGTCATAGCCTGATAGGTTGTGGAAAAAAATTGGTACAAAGGATTTCGGGAGCTTGAATTTGAGGTTACAATAATCATGACGTGCTGCCCCACGATAACGTCCAGTCAGATGACAATGATCTCTCACCTTACCTTCAAACATCAACTTATTACAGAGATAACAATATTTTGACTCAGAAAAGTTTTCCAGCTCACTTGCGGTAAGGGGTAGCATATCGATTGTTTCGTTTAGTATTTTACTTATCTTATAAACGTCATGACTTAATTTTTTTTAAAACTGCTGTACACAGTCTGAGCCTCGGTAAGAACGATAACGATTTAAAGACAGGTCGTAAGAGCATACAATATAATATCCGAATGCTACTGGAATATGTTTTTGCATCGTTTCCGTATATTTTGAGATTTTCACTACAGTAGGTTCTAACATAGACTCAAAATCTGCATAAATGAAAAAAGGCATATCTTGCATTCGCTCGAAATGTTTAAACTGTATCAATGTTCCTTGATCAGGCAATGAAGTTTTAACTCCACTGCAAACATGTTCGTTACGTTTTTTATCATCAGAAAAAAATAACAGACAATCATCACAAATAAATAATTTCGTTGTGTGTTTAGTTATCTGAGATCTAACAAGCGTACTCAAATTTTTAATCAAACAATAGTGTGCTTGAGAGCCCTTTCCCAAGAATAACAAATTGACATGGTGTTTTCTCTTGTTCGCTGATTTGTATAAAGGTCCAACGATATTAGACTTTTCATTCAAACCATAAATATTAATACTTATGTTAACATTGTTTTTTTCGAAGATCTTTACATCCCTGAAACCTGTCGGAAACGTCATGTTTTTCGTATTAAGTACACTATCAAAATGAGGATACGAAGACGTCCTATTTGAATTGTGTTGTGCAGGGAATAACGATGCCATTATGCACCACAGAAAACAAAAGTTATCCGCGTTTTGAATATTGACGCACGCATGTTTCAGTTTAATATTTCTAGGAAGGTCGATAAACCCCGACCCTCTTAGTGGGTTATATTTGTTAATATTAACCTCTAAATACGAATTTGTAACGAAACTCCATCCACTATCTCTCTCCTGAAATTCATCAATTTTTGCGACAATTAAAGACACAGCGTTTTTATAAATATCATCAAAATCTGAATTCTTATGAACAATTTGTAATTTGTAATTTCTTTATTGTACTACACAAAACAGTTATACAGATAACTTATAATAGAAAAAAACATGTACAAAGGCGATATTATCTCTCAAAAGAGATTTCTTCCAGCAAACCAAGATGGTAGGAGAGGTGATGGTTGAGCGGGGGAAGACCTGCGCGTACAATAAAACTCTATAAATACTACGACTAATATATACTACAAACAGTATGTATTATACTCATAACCCTAATTGCTAAAAATAGACTGCATACACAATTACTTAAATACAACGTAAAAATATGAATAAATCGTATAATAAACTAATATATACAAATATATATATATTATCTAACTGGAAAGGGAGAGATAGTGCTTCTTTAGCCGGTTTTTGAATATATTTAGAGATCGACTGTCCCTGATAGAGCAAGGAAGCTCATTCCACAGTCGTACGGCTCGGATTCTGAACCCGTGCTCGTAGGCTGCAGTGGAGCGATCTGAAGCTTTGAGCGTAGACGCCATATGAGTTCTCCGAGGCCTGCTTGAAGAAAGAAATTCGAAGCGATCACGTAGGAAGTTAGGGTAACGAGGGTTCCACAAAATATTATAAAGGAAACACAGGATATGAGAGTCCCGTCGAAGCCGAATCGGTAGCCACTTCAGCTCCCTGCGATGCTGAGATACGTGGTCATACTTGCGCAGTCCGAAGATGAACCGAATCCCGAGATTTTGAAGTCGTTCGAGTTTGTTCAGTTGTTCTTCATTTGCGCTCACCCAGCAAACATCAGCATAATCAATGAGGGGGAGAAGAAGGGACTGAGCGAGAGTTATTTTGGTCTGGCGAGGAAGAAAGTTCTGAAGTCTCCTGAGGGAATGAAAGGTTGCGTAAACTCGCCTGCTGACCTCATTAACATGCATTGATCAGGACAATTGATTATCAAAGATGACACCCAGGTTTTTAGCTTTATCGCTATACATGATTACAGTACCGTTATAAGTTACAGAAGGGACAGACAATTGCTGCAACGTGTTTAAAGAGTGTCTTGTACCTATAATCATGGCCTGGGACTTATTCGGATTAACCAGCAACCCAAATGACGATGCCCATCCACTAATACCAGCCAAGTCAGCGTTTAACGCTTCCACAGCGGAATTTACATCATCAGAAGAGAAGTGACGATAGATCTGAAGGTCATCCGCGTAGAGATGATAGGAAGAAGAGAGGACATCGGATATGGAATTGATAAATATTGAGAATAGAAGAGGAGAGAGAATGCCACCTTGGGGGACACCGGAAGAGAGGTCACACCACTCCGTACAAGCATCCTCCGACTTGATACGCTGTTTTCGGTTCCTTAGGTAAGAGTCAAACCAGCTGGCAGAGAGGGAGGAGACGTTAAGAGATTTGAGAAGTTCAACGAGAATGTCGAAGTCAACACAGTTAAAAGCACTGCTGAAGTCCAGCAGAGCCAGCACCGAGAGCTGCCTTTGATCCATGGCGACCTGAATATCATCGGTCACTTTTAATAAAGCCGTAACAGTACTATGACCCGTTCTAAAGCCAGACTGAAAAGGATTAAGTAGATTTTTAGAGGATAGATAATGGGAGAGCTGAGTATGGACAATGGATTCGAGGACTTTAGAAAGGATCGGCAGGATAGAAATGGGGCGATACTCTTTAAAGGAGGTGGGATTGGATGTTTTGGGGAGAGGGATAACTAATGATTGTTTCCAAGCAGTAGGGAAAGAACAATTGGAAATGGAGAAATTTAAAATATGTGTTATGGCCGGAAGCAGATCATCAAGGATAGTTAGAATCATTCGTTGACAGATATTATCATCTCCTACAGCTTTGGAGCTAATTGCTAGAAATGCTTTCTTAACCGTGTCGCTTCCAACATTGCTCAGGTTGAAAGGAGTGGTGTTGGGTAATGACCTAGAGCGCAGACTCTGAAGAGTGGCTTCCTTGATAGAAGGGTCCATTACAATTGGTGGAGCAGAGAGGAATTGATTGAGAGCGTTCAGATCAACATCACCCGAATGCATGTCCTGGGATTTGCCAATACCAAGTGTCCTGAGGAATTTCCACACCTGAGCTGGGGTGTACCTTTCGATACACTCGAAGATGTGGCGGCGTTTGGCGTCTCGACAGAGACGATTGCATCGATTGCGAAGGCATTTGTAGGAAAAAAGTTGTCATCTGTCGGATCCTTTTTGTAGTTACACTTAGCGCGATTTTTCTTGGCCATTAGGCGCTTGATAGCATCGTTAAGCCAGGGCGCCGGCAGGTGTTTTACCCTGACTTTCTTAATGGGAGCATGTTTGTCGTAAAGTCCCAAGACAATTGCATTAAAGTTGTGGATTTTGTCGACAACGTTCTCGCTCAAGATGACAGGGGACCAATCGACCAGTGAGACATCAGACCTAAGGGACTCCATATCTATGCCTTTGAAGCTTCGAATATCTATGAATTTCGTTCTGCTCTTCGGACACCTAATCTTATAGGAGAGGTAGATGAGATCGTGGAAGGAGAAAGGAGAGTTAAGTTGACCGTGAGAGGCAACCTTATCCAAGTTGGAGACGATTATGATGTCTAGAAGAGAGGGAGAACAATGCGGCTGGAAATGAGTGGTCTCAAGTGGCAAGATGTGGAAATTGAATGAATCAACTATGGACCTGAGTTTGGCAGAACGGGAATTCATTTTGAGGAGACAGGTGTTGAAATCCCCAAGAATGAGAGTGTCGTCGTAAATTGGGGTCAAATCATTAAGAAGGGATTCAAAGGTGTCGAAGTAGTCAACACGAAGAGAGGGGCTATAGAGGACACCAAGCAGCACCTTATTGTGATGAAGAGTAATTTCAAGGAAGAGGTATTCAGCAGACTCGGAGTACTGGCTAGGGGATACATTAATCACCTTACAAGCAATTTCCGCACGCAGGTAACAACTATGTTTGGTGTAGCGAACGATTTAATATCTAGGTTATCATTCTTGGGTAATGAGAATTCTGCAAATAGTTCAAAGTTTACTTTCACGCTGTCAAACGAACCGAGCCGTGCCTCTACCAGCTGACGAACGCGCGATCGCAGCGAACGTAGAAACGTGGACGGAGGGCTTGAACTCGACCCCGCGCTGTCTGCCTCGACCGAGCCTGCTCCCACTCCGCTCAATCTGTACGATGCGATTCTACTGCGGAATGCACTTGACAATTTTTCGATACCTTTACCCTTACAAATAGCACTGTTATTTTTGTGCACAGTACTACGCAAATGAGCTGCAAAACTTTTACTTTTCATAGATACATCACAGGATGTACAATAAACTAATCTATTATTAGACATCTTGATCATATGAATAACTAAGTAACATCTACTGTATAACTTTAAAATAAGTATGTATGCTTAGCTAACCAATGAGAATTAGTTATACCTAACGTCAGTACTAACTTCTAAGAATGGAACTAGCTAAACTCTTTCGTGAGGTCTACAATAAAAGAAACCTGCCTAATAAGTCAAAAATAAACATGGTATTTAAAGTATTTTATTAAAATTCTGAATCAGAAATAACTTAAATCTAATCCTTATCTTAGTTCTTATCTGGGAAGAAACTTCCCACCTCCGTGAAGAAACGTTTGCAGCTTTTCAGGAGCTGCCGCAGGACTCCCAGCTCTGGCGAGTCGAAGTTGGCCTGAAACTTCAACGCCAGCACCGCCTTCTCGTATCGTTTGCGAGGATCCACGTTTTTGATGTCTGCCACCTGGTACAGTTTGAGGTCTAGGTAGAGGTCCCCCTCCAGTTGTATGCTTCGCCGCACGACGCCGTCTGCAACGCGCTTAGAGTACGAAGACTTCAGCTGTGCCTCCTTGCAAATCGTTTCGTCCTCGCTCTCGGAGTCAAAAGCGCGCCAACTCTCCTCTGTCTTCTTAGCAGCACTCTGTTGCACCTTGCGTTTGGCTGGAGGCTTGACTTCCTTTTGCGGTTTGCGTCTGTGAAACAAACACAAAGGTTGTATAGGTATGTATAGGTAACTGTATAATATATAGGACTTTAGTTTTGAAGATGAAACATTAATACATACTTAAGTTTTGAGAAAACAAAAAAGTACATAGGGACACACATAACTCTTATCTGATAATGCTCGTGCTATCTGCGTTCGACTCTAGAATAATAATACTTAGTACGTAATCAAATCAATTAAAAGTATTCACCTTGATACAGTATCGTCATCAGATTCCGCACGACGCTTCGATGCTGTCGGCTTGGCGGGAACTTTACCTTTGTTCCTAAAAATAAAAACATCACAGTTATTTCATTTGCAAAATGTAAAGTATCAAAATCTAAACTTGTAAGTCATAATAAATTACGTCATAATCACCGACTCCTCGTCCGATTCAGCAGCACGCTTTAATGTTGCTGGTTTCGCATTAACTTTCTTTTTGTTGCTGTAAACAATAAAAACGAATTAGTTTCCTAAGGTACCGAACAGGTTAACTTACCTGATGCGGATAGTTTTTAATGACATAAAACATTATCTAATAAAATTATTTACCTCGCGAAATCAGTCTCGTCGTCTGTTTCAAATGAGTTTCTCTTCTCATTAGTTGCAGCCTTCTTCGAATAATACTCAGAGTCCGACCTAAAAATAAAAAACAATAAGTACATATGTAGGTAAATGAGCAAATAAAACTAAACTATAGCTTATCAACACTCTTGCAGTACCTAAGATTAATTAGTTACAATGTAAAACGTGAGACATGAACCGGACTAGTAAGATATCAAATAATTACATGGTAGGTTTATTCGATAAACATAACTATTATAACCCATTTGATCCGTCTGCCGGCTAATATAATGTAGTACTCATTTTACGTACTACACTTGCATCCAAACAGGTTATAAAGCTTTTCGAATAAGCTATAACCACTCATTTGGGCCGTCTTCAGGCTTATACCAGGTAGTTCTCCTTTAATGAACTACCCTAATATCCAAACAAATAGTTATAAGCTTTGTGCACCACCATTTAAGCAAAACAAAAAACATACAATTAGTCAAGAACTATGTCTATAAAAATAACTTTAAAAAACTTACTAACATGATTGTGACGCAGTGAAGACAGGGCGCGGTGGACCTGGAGAGCGAGCACTAGCGGTGACGTCTGTAGCTTGCTGTTACTACCAATGGTACAAATCAATTGATAATTTTCCTTTCATTTTTGGCCGTTTTATTGGAAATAAATGACGAGCATGCAAGTAATGTACAGTACAGGGTGTAATAATCTAGTTTGATTGATGACTTTCTAACCATATGAAAAACTGGATTCATGATAAATTTTTCAGAAATATGTTCATAATTTCATCTAAAACGTGATTACATGTTTCAGATATGTATCACATAAGACTTGATGTTTTACAGACAACTGATAGAGAATATCATTTGAACACCTTTACTTATGGTTCAATTATACCTCCATAAGAATTAATAAACCATTACTTGCGTTTACCCCTACCTTGTAACAACAACCTAGTATGTGCACAATGGTTGCAAATTTATATACGAAATAAACTTGACTATAATTAACATAATATAATGTGCTCTCCTACACCCTGTAGAAATATGCACACGCGCGGTGAAAAATACAACTACGCAGAAAATAAAAGAGGTAAAATAAAATAAATTAATTGTTACGACATACCGACAATCGGTAACGTGAGACCGTCATCCGCCGATTGCAAACTTATATGTAAGCAAATTAAATTAGGGTTTCCGCATATTTTTTTTTTTTCCAATCCGATATTGACAACCAGAACTATGGCATTGGGTTAGGCCTTATGGGGTATTGAATAAATAGTTTAAACCACACCGCATGGGAAAAGACGTTGCGCTATACATGTGGTTATAGTATCTGTGGTTATATGTATATGTATCCATATCTGCAGGATCACTGAAGAATCCTACAGCTACGGTCATCATCATATCATCTGTGTAAAAAAAAAACAAGAACCAACGATAAGATGCAGTTTCATCGCCTAACAGAAATCAAGCATCGTTGTGGAAAAAATCGGATTATGTTTCGATTAGAGTTAGACCAATGCGATCACCCTAAGTAGATCAGTATAAGTAACACTTGTACTTGTAAATATAACTTGAAATGGAATCATTTTATTAGTGTGAAACAAAGCTGCTGGAGGCGTTGTGTATAATTAATCCATGAAATTATGTCTAACTCGATGACAAAAGGCTTTCAAGAAATACAAAGCAGATCTGGTTGGGATTAGTAAATCAGACATATTTGCTGGATTATTATGCATTTATGATCTCTGTGCTATTTGAAAAACTTTAGAATAGTTGTTTAGATACTAGGGTAGTTCATAGAAGGAGGACTACCTGGTATTAGCCGGGAGACGGACCAAACAAAGATTTGAAGTTTTCAATAACTCTTTAGTGGATAAACTAACTTATAGTGATAATGATAACTCGAGTGTAGACATTTACCTATATCGAAATCAAAGTGTAAAGTAGTTTGTGTTGCTGTGCAGAGAAATGGTTAGTTGAAAATAGTGTACAAAGCTTATAACCATTTGATTGGATGCAAGTGTGGTGTGGTACGGAAAATGAGTACCACATTGTATTAGCCGGTAGACGGACCAATGAGTGATGATATTTTTGGAATTGTTTTTAAAAGCTTATTAAATTACTTGTCTGGATGCAAGTGTGGTACGTTAAATGAGTACCACATTGTATTAGCCGGTAGACGGACCAACGAGTGATTATAGGTTTTTACATCCAATCTACCTAATTTATTCATTTTATTTGCGAAACTGTTTGATTGGATGCAAGTGTGGTACGTAAAATGAGTACCACATTGTATTAGAAGGTAGACGGATCAATGAGTGATTATATTTTTTGGAATTGTGTTTAAAAGCTTATGAAATTACTTGTCTGGATGCAAGTGTGGTACGTAAAATGAGTACCACATTGTATTAGCCGGAAGACGGACCAATGAGTGATTATATTTTTGGAATTGATCGGTAAACCCTATGAAACGCTTTTAGATATTTCCGTTGCGAATTCACAAATCAGCGATCCGTCCGTCCAACGATTAGAAAACCCCATTGTTTGTTCTGGATCACATATGAGGGAACCAATATCTGAGATCGCTGCACAGTCGATCGATTCGAAAATTCCATTGTTTGTTCTGGATCACATCTTGTCTACTGTAGGAAACCACTTGCAGATATGTGATCCAGAACATACTATTATTACCTACTAGGTTCTTTATTTTCATTATTTTCAAAAGCTTTTTAAATTATAGTTTATTCTTTAATCAAATATTTTACTTTTGAAATTTCCTTTTCGCGTACATACCAGTCATATGTGGGGCCATAAAAAAGGCTTTATATTAACTGCTTTGTTATAAAGATCAAAACCTATGAGTAATAAAAACCGGATGCCGATAGCTCTTACAGGACGAAGCGATTTAAGAAACATGTTTCGTTGAAGATGTCGAAAATGTATGGGTTTTTAAACTGTTCAAAGAAAAGCCATTAAGCAGACAGATTAATAGTTATAGTTGGAATAGATGATTACAACCGCAAGAAATACTTGAATCCCACCACCCTGCACGGCCCCCAGGATAGGGCTAACGAGCGACATATCAACACTATATTTTTCGGAAGAACACGGACGAGAGTTTAACCAAATCACAGTGAAATCTATAAAACATGTGTCAACGATGAAATTACCAAAAGATAGCAGGTCTACCTACAACGTCGTCACAATACGAAATTAGTAAATTATACTTAACGACATTTTTACCGTTAGTAAAGGTAACATAACATATGTTACGTTATGTTATAAAAATTGCCAACACTGGTTTCCTTGCTATGACGGGGCGATGGGAAAAGTTATGTGAAACACAATGACAGTCTGTATGTGATATTATGTAATTTCTTTATTGTACTACACAAAACAGTCATACAGATAACTTATAATAGAAAAAAACATGTACAAAGGCGAGCTTATCTCTCAAAAGAGATTTCTTCCAGCAAACCAAGATGGTAGGAGAGGTGATGGTTGAGCGGGGGAAGACCTGCGCGTACAATAAAACTCTATAAATACTACGACTAATATATACTACAAACAGTATGTATTATACTGATAACCCTAATTGCTAAAAATAGACTGCATACACAATTACTTAAATACAACGTAAAAATATGAATAAACCGTATAATAAACTAATACATACAAATATATATATATTATCTAACTGGAAAGGGAGAGATAGTGCTTCTTTAGCCGGTTTTTGAATATATTTAGAGATCGACTGTCCCTGATAGTGCAAGGAAGCTCATTCCACAGTCGTACGGCTCGGATTCTGAACCCGTGCTCGTAGGCTGCAGTGGAGCGATCTGGAGCTTTGAGCGTAGACGCTCATGTGTTATATATGTTACCGTTTGTAACAGTTTGTGTGTTTGTATGTAATTGTTTGTGCAGCAACTAATGCTCTGTTCAAACACGGACACGCGATGTATGTGTACTTGCACTAAGTCTAATGCAAATAGGGGTTACATTTGGTAGCAACTGAAAACACAATATTTCGCGGCGATGGGATAGCCTCCGTCACCCAAAAAGAAGACTTGATTAACTGTGCCTCTACCACCCCCTATTGGGAAATAGTTTGTTTGTATGTTTGATGTTCTGCAGGATTTTTGTCGTGTTATCACGAAAATATGACCACATTATTTCAAGCGATTTGTAAAAGTAAATTGGAAACAAAAGTTTTGATGCCCGCACATTCTTTTCCTGAAATTGATGACCTCATGTCAGATCAAGTCCTGACAAACGGTTCGAATCGTGACGTCACGCGCACCCATTGTGCAGGTCTGCGACATCCCCCATGCATATGTCGTAACCATATCGTAGATTTGACCATATCATGAAATGACAAACCATAGTTGAGTTAGAACCGCTACTTCCTGCTTTCATTAAACGAAGAAATATTTTAGGGCAAAACACTGGCGGTAGCTTAAGTAAAGACTTAAGGGGGCGAGCGCAGTTTGAAATGTATAACACAAAAAACACCCGTAGAACTGAAAACAAATGCTTCAAGAAAATACATGTTTTCGTGAAATTCAACCCTTTCTGACCATTTTATGAAATAGTCGGCCAGATGGTCGATTTTACGTAATGATCAGTTCTATGATATGGCTAAGATTTATTTGATCGTGAACTTCTATATAATGTACAATACGAATTATTTGACAGATTTTGTAGCTATTGATTTTACAATATCGATATATTTTATTGCACAAAAACAGTAAAATATAAATAAAAGTGAAAATGCATTTACTAAGGAGAGTTATTCTAAAAAGAGATTTTGCGGCCGCGAAGATTTTGATTCAACGGCGTCGATTTTATGTAAAATAAAATGCAGGCGCTTTATTCAACAATTATGGCCACGGCCGCAATTGAGATTAATAGGTACAACGAAATCTTATTGTTAAAACTCCTCAAACAGAAATGGCACACAAGAGTTTCAAGGCCCTTCTAACCAGCGAGCGTTGCCTGTTCCTCATTACGCATTCGTATTTACTGACCTACATAATAATGCACTGCGCAAACAACATAAGAATTTTCACTTTCCGCCATATTATTTAGGTGCTTTGGGTAACATTCGTGAGCACTCCGCATTCCGCAAACGTCTTTATTCCCGCGTTTTCTTGAGCCGTGTCGTCGGGTGATGTCATCAATCATAGCGGACGGATATCCGGCTTCTTCTTGTACGGATGCGTTCGGGGATTTTTGTTATACATATATGAGTAAAATTATACTACATGTAAATTATGTTGTGAATTAATTTTGATAATGGAATTATGAATCGAGGAGAAGTCTGAAGGCGTCAAAACTAACTAACTAAACTGACAGGTTGAAATCCTCAGATAAAAAAAAACTCTTTCCTTAAATACTCTGTGTTCAAATCCGTCACCTCTTGGTCCAAAAGGTTTAATCTCTAACGTGATTTTTAATATGTACTTGATTTGATTTGAGTTATTTCTAATCGTTATGTTTAACACAAATAAGTATTGGCAGTGTTGAGAAGGACTAAAGTACTCCTATTACCCATATTTCAGAATCTGGAAATAAAACAAAAGCAATTTAAACTACGAGTCTGATAAATAAAGTTCTGAAAAGCGGATCAAATGGGATTTATTGATTCATTGAGTTTCGTTGCCAAAATCAAAATCAAAATCAAAAATCATTTATTTCCATAGGATGTTGTTACATCACTTAGATCCGTCATTACATTTTTTTGGGTGAGTTCACTAACCCAATGGCGGAATCTGTGGAGAAGAGCTCACCGAAGAAACTCCACAGTCGTCGCATCTTTTGCGTTTCCTTTTTTAAATAAAATATTGTCAAATTACAAAATGAATGCTAATTATATATCGAAACAGCCTGTTACTCAAACAATCTATTCCCATGGACATCTGTCCTCTAAGTAATCAGATATCCTGTAGTAACCTTTTTTATACAATTTCTGTTTTATTATTATTTTAAACTTGTCTAAAGGTAAGTTTTTAATATCAGTAGGGACCTTATTGTAATAGCGTATACAATTGCCTTTAAAAGAATTACTAATTTTATGTAGTCGGCTTACATAAGCAACCAACTTGTCTTTATTTCTAGTATTAAAATTGTGTATATCACTGTACTTCTGAAAATTAGTTATATTTCTTTTTACATACACAAGATTGTCATAGATATATTGAGACACAAATGTCAGAATATTGATTTCTTTAAACTTTTACCTCAGTGACACTCTAGGCCCTAATCTATAAATTGCAGGAACAGCCCGTTTCTGCAGAATAAATATACTATTAGCATTCGCAGCGTGACATCACAATAAAATACCATAGGTCATTAGACTATGAAAGTAACTAAAGTAGACTAGTCTAGCGGTGTCTACGTCGGTAAGAGCTCTAATTTTTTTAACTGCGAACGCTGCCGAACTCAGTCTGTTCGACAAGTTATTTATATGAGGATCCCATTGTAGTTTGGCGTCTAAAGTAATGCCCAAAAAGACAGTCGACTGCACAAGGTCCAATCTCTGTCCTTTTATAAATATGTCTGTAGTTACCGGGTTCACATTGGGTAACACGAATTTAATACATTTAGTTTTCTTTTCATTAAGTAATAAATTGTTAACAGTAAACCAGTTCACTATACTAGAGATAGCATTGTTTACCTCATCATAATTTGATTGCTGTCTTTTAACTTTAAATATCAAAGAAGTATCATCGGCAAACAATACTAACCCATGTTTTGCTTTAACAAGGTAAGGTAAATCTTTAATATATACCAAAAACAAGAAAGGACCAAGAATTGAACCTTTCGGTATGCCCATACTTATTGATGACCCAGGTGATCTTTTCCCATTAACATCGACCATCTGAACCCTATCTGTTAGATATGACTCCAGAAGGCCAAGTGCCTGATCTTTTACACCATAATGGCGTAACTTCCTGACAATAGTGTCATGATGGACGCAATCAAAAGCCTTGGATAGATCGCAGAAGACACCTATTGCATCCATTGCGTCTTCCCAGGCATCAAAAATATTGTCGATTAGTTCAAAACCAGCATCGGCTGTTGAACGACCCTTTGTGAAACCAAACTGAGCAATATGAATTAAATTATTGAGATAAAAATGACTTTGCAATTGATTAAGTATGAGTTTTTCAAATATTTTGCTAAGCGTTGGTAGTATCGATATGGGTCTAAAATTGGTGGGGTCTGATGTACTACCAGCTTTGAATAAAGGTATAACTTAACTTAGTTTCATCAAGTCAGGAAACACACCATTATCTATACATTGATTAAATATACAACAAAGGTGAGGTGCAATACATTCTACAATGGAACTAATAATTTTTACTGATAGACCATGGGCGTCAGCTGTCTTTTTCATTTCCAGGGATTTAAACGCTTTTACAATGTCTTCATTATTTACGTGCCTAAATTTAAAATCTGTTTTACATTCCTCAAAGTTTTGTTTAAGTATAGATTCAGCAGCAGCGGGAGATGAATTTAAAGACTTGGTTGTTGAAACTGGAATGTCCGTAAAGAAATTTTCGAAAGCTTTTGCTACTTCTAGGTCTGTACTTAGCAATTGATTATCTATCTTAAGCTTGAAGTTATTATGTGTAGCTTTGGCCTTTCCAGTCTCTCTGTTTATAATTTGCCAAGTCGTTTTCATTACATTGCTACTAGATTCAATTTTGTTTTTAATGAAATTAGATTTAGCTACGGCACAAACGCGTTTAAAAATTTTTGAATAACTACGAACATAATCTAGAAAGGCCGTATTTTTGTTATATGATTTCTCTTCATAGAGTTCATATAATCTTCGTCTGCTCCTATGAATTCCAACTGTCGCCCAATCACTAAACAAAGCTTTGTTATTAACTTTTATAGTTTTTGATTTAAATACCGTATCATATTCATTTTTGACAAGGTTAAATACTGAGTTGTACAACAAATTTGGATCGTCACTGTATGGTATTTCCCATAGTTTATCTAAAATATTATTCCTGTAGTGTTCAAGCCGAGTGTCACTAACGGGCACACATGTAATATCCTCTTTTTGGTCCTTTTTTATTTTAATATTGAATATACCTATCTGACCAGAGTGATCAGAGGTTAATTTATTGATGACCGATTTGAAAATGGGCGTAATGTTAGTAAATATATTGTCAATGCAGGTAGCAGATGTTGCAGTAATTCTAGTAGGCTCCAAAAACAGATAGTTCATGTTGTGACATAAAAATAAAGATTTTAATCTAGTACAAATATTATTATCCTCCAACAGATTAACATTAAAATCACCACAAATTATAAAAAATTTGTTTTTATCGCTGATTTTAATCAACACTTCATCCATTTTCTTTTCGAATAAATCAAAGGATGAATCTGGTGGTCTGTATACGCTCATTACAATAAGTAAGTTGTTCAAGTTCAAGTGCCCAGAGAGCGAGCACAATTATATTAAAAAAACTGTTGAGAGGTTTTGTTGCTCGCCTCAATGCTTGTCAGACATAGAAAATAGACAAGTTATTGCCACGCAGTATCAGCATGGCGTAATAAAACAAGGTTTCTCCTCCCGAAATGGCCAAAAGAAGTGAGATTTGTTGGACTTGTTTTGATCTCTATACACTAATGCCGGGTGCTACAAGTCAAAATGGTACCTCATGGGTTTGTGTCCAGTCACTTGCGATCTGATTTGGATGTCTTCTAGAGGCCTTCGTAATACTCTTGATTCGCATTTTTCACTCCACAGAATCCGTATGATGAGGTTAATGAGTGTAAATATAAGATGCTGGGCAAAGGCCTCCGGAAAATAAATATAAAAAAAATATATTAGAAAACAAGGCGATAATATTCAACCTTCACTTTGCCATACACCTCTCCCTCACTAAAAATGGCCATTAAACTTGACATGGACAGTAGACAGATAAATGATATACCGATATCAGACACCCAAAAGTATTATACAATATGACGAAAAGTATACAAATATTTGGTCGAATATTGAATTGTTATATGACAACGTCGCCATTCTCGTATACATATAAAATAGACACATTCATACAATTAATTAACAGACAGTTTCATAAAATAAATTGAAGTCAACACAACAATACCATGCAATCAGTCTGCCATACAATATATCGCTCTATGGCGATATGTGTACACATAAAACAAGAAATGGGAGCACGTTGTATTTATTACACGGGTCGTGTAGTTTTATTATATGAGTCGGCACATACAGGAAAAATACCGAAAACCGTTTTGTAGTTCCTTCACGTGCGCTTGCCGGGACTCGCACTTGGCTGGTTCTTTTTAATAAAACACAGACTACAGGATATATATTTTACTCATAAACGAGTCAAAGTCAAGCCATACTCCACTACGCTGGGTCAGTGTGGGTTGGACCACCCATGAAATATAGCTACATTCATCGCAACAAATATCTGTAAGAGAGAAATATATTTCCAGTATTCGTATTTCGTGTATAAGGAAACCGACGAAGTTACGAAGAAAAGGGACGTCGTAAAAAGAGGTTCCGCACATAAAACAGGGGTGCGTTCACGAGTGAGCATCATCTAACTGTTCAAGGTTGGGTTCCGTAATTACACCACCGCCTTTTAGTCGCTAATTCATATCCACCTACATTATTTACATATTATTATTATTATTTTTTTTAATTTGTTGGGTGTATCTTAAATATACATATATAGTTTCGTAAAACGGTACTCGTAAACCACTGAGGTTTGTCTGAGCATAGAACATTCGTTGTTATCAGTGCTCACTACTAAGTACAGTAATTTAGTTGGAATTTCATCACTACTGCACATCACTACAAACACTTCATAATTATTATTGTTGGCAGGTATTTAACTGTAGGTATATCCTATGACGTCGCATATTTGGGTTGGGCTCAATAATTGCTCATTATAAGTGAAGTGCAGATGCAGCAACATAATGGACAATCGGGTAACAACAGCAGGTGGTAAATATATCGCCCTACAGCTCTGGCCACTCCTTCATGGGAATAAAGCCGCGGGTGTGATGTGATCATGTGCGTAAGTAGGTACGGGAATGTAATAGAATTTGTGTTGTTTTTTTGTGACTCGCGCAATGTACGGTGGCTGGCTTGACGGCTGCGGGTCGGCGCGCAATCGTCTTGCTCGCACCACGGCCTAGTTCCAGTACTTATTGGATGTAATGTGTAACAAAACAAACACTTGTTATGTGGGTCCTTCCGATGTGATTATGTGATGCTGATGCTTGAATCATAGAAAATTCGGTTCGTTTATTTATTTTGGCTATTTATGTGTGGATTAGTTTTGTTGTAGAAAGTGGTTTTTGGTTATATGTTTGAGGTTTGTGACTGTTATCTTTTCTTTTAAGCTGGGGGGTAGTTCGTTTACAATCCGGGGTAAGATTACATTATCTGTTCTTTGTCCATATGTGTTAGTCAATCTGGTCGTTTTCAATTCTTAGTTAACAACTTTTCTCGTGGTAATTTTATGTTTAACGGGTTGTGGGAGGTCTTTCGATAGTATTGCTCCACGGTAAGAGCAAGTTTTATCATATTGTTTATTGGTAACACTTGGCAGTGTTTAAACAATAATTCGTAGTTGCCCTTGCAGGCTGATTTGATGTTTTTGTGCACATGGTTACAGGTTGTGAGAACCACAAAATCCAAAGCTCGGTTTGTATTTTATGTTACTCAAAATATATTTTTCAATTTGATGTTTTTCATACTTGTATTCGCACAATTCAATTATTTTGTCAGACAAAATCAATATGTTTGTCAATCAAAAACTGTCATATACTGGATGTCACTAGATTTACGGTCAAACATTTATATACTTTTATTAGTGACTGAAAATTTGAGGAACATACCAACATCTAAACACTACTACATGTACAAACTAACGCCGACTTTGACAACCTCTAAATATAGTTTAAATATAACTTGAATAAAACACGGCTATGTTAGGTAAGTGGAAACCTGGCTGACAGGCAATAACCTTGCCGTGCTTGGTTCATAAACTGTATTTAGAGGCTGTAAAGAGTCTGGTGCAATATGGTCATATTTCTCAACGCAACAAACGCACACATTACAAATCTGGCCAACACAATTATATTTTTATCTACACACGTATCATAAACCCTCTTTACTACGTCCAAAAACCGCACGTTATAACCAGCATAATATATACTACTTGGTAAAAACTTATCTGAATATTGATACTTTTGGACCCTCCTCGCGGTACCGGCCGCACTTCACAAACTTAGTCAATTTAATTAGCTACTTGACAAATGTAAACATAACACATGTAACATAACTTGTATAAATAAAGAAATTGCATACCTGTTTAAGGTTATGTCATGTGAAACTGAAATTAGATATTTAAGACCAAATAAAAACCATGTTACCCAAATAAAGTTTATTATTTCTTGAACAATGTGACTTTATTCTCATACACGCTCTCACTGAAAGGCACTTTTGTCTGATCGAACCACCAGGACTTTTATCCATGTGGTTCGACTGATCGCATTACTAAGACTTTAGATTTCTGTTGGTTCGTCTCTCAAAGGGCACGTTAGAAAGTCATGCCTTTTGTCAGATGAGATGGTAGAGTTACTCGACAGACAGACTTGAGTCCTAATACGTAACTATGTAGGTGCCATATTATTTGATAAGCAATTTTCAAGTTAGATGGAGTTTTAAAGCAAAGTAAAGTGACTCGAATCTAAAATAAATATCTTACTTTCTCATTATAACTTCTAAGAAAGTTTCAGGCTAAATTTTGCGACATTTAACTTGTTCTAAATTTTAAATTTAAAACGTTTTCGTCTCTTATTAGAGATAAATCCGTCTTTGATGACTGCTATGTGTAGTAAGGTTGTGCTTAGTCATCCATCATATGCTAAGAAATGTGCAGATCCAAAAATTTGTCAAAAAAAGGAAATTCTATCCTCATTTATGTTTACTGATACCCCTGGCCAAACAGCAAAATAGCCGCCGCCACTCACCTTACGGACATTCCCTACTCAACCTATACTAGTAAAATAACCAGCCAAGTGCGAGTCGCACTTGCGCAACGAGAATTTCGCAAATGACGCACTTTTTCCCTTTATTTGTGCTTTAAAACCTTGCTTCTAGACAAACTTCATTATTCTAAATCAATGGAATATAGTTATAAATTTATGACTTAAAATTATGTATCTCTTGATTGCATTAAACTACTAAAAGTTTAATTTTTTCACAACTTCAAGAGATCACAGACTTGAGTAATCGATATTAATTTAAACTTGATACCTTCACGCTTTCCTGAAAAAGGGTCTTCACAGACGGACAGACAGACAGACAGTCGGATAACGAAGAGACCTATAAGGGTATATCAGGGTTCCTTTTTCTTTTAAGGTTCGTAACCCTTAAAAATGTTACCGATTCAACTAAAAAACTGATTCCGCAGGTGTCGTAACTAAATTAAAAAAAATATTCTGAAATTTTTGGGCACCGCACAAGAGCTGTCGGATTTCAAATGTTCAGTTCTGTTGGTCACTTCTCCATACAAATAGGGGTGACTTCTCGGCCCAAAACGTACCTGTGATATATCAAAAATCAAGTAGCTCTGATCAAATAGGGGTGACTTCCCGGCCCAAAACGTACCTGTGATATATCAAAAATCAAGTAGCTCTGATCAAATCGGTTTGAAACTTAAACTTTTTCAGAATTATGTCCCTATCAACCCCTTTAACATTTTAAAGCCCACGGAATTTTAAAGGAATCGCGATTTTGATCCTCATGCCATGGTAATAAAATACAAAACCTATAACGGGAAAATGGCACCTTTAGATGTCAGTGGGCGTAAACCAGTACGATTAGGTTGAATTGCGAATTAATGTATAGATTGTTTAAACTACCTTAGTTTGATTGGAAAACAGGTTGAGATAGGAGGAACCCCACAAAATACGCATCGCTGAATAAAATGACGGACAGGAGGCGCCCCAGTGGCGCGTGTAATACCGTTAAGTATTAAGTAATAAATTGTTAACAGTAAACCAGTTCACTATACTAGAGATAGCATTGTTTACCTCGTCATAATTTGATTGCTGTCTTTTAACTTTAAATATCAAAGAAGTATCATCGGCAAACAATACTAACCCATGTTTTGCTTTAACAAGGTAAGGTAAATCATTAATATATACTTAAAACAAGAAAGGACCAAGAATTGAACCTTGCGGTACGCCCATACTTATTGAAGACCCAGGTGATCTTTTCCCATTAACATCGACCATCTGAACCCTATCTGTTAGATATGACTCCAGAAGGCCAAGTGCCTGATCTTTTACACCATAATGGCGTAACTTCCTGACAAGAGTGTCATGATGGACGCAATCAAAAGCCTTGGATAGATCGCAGAAGACACCTATTGCATCCATTGCGTCTTCCCAGGCATCAAAAATATTGTCGATTAGTTCAACACCAGCATCGGCTGTTGAACGACCCTTTGTGAAACCAAACTGAGCAATATGAATTAAATTATTGAGATAAAAATGACTTTGCAATTGATTAAGTATGAGTTTTTCAAATATTTTGCTAAGCGTTGGTAGTATCGATATGGGTCTAAAATTGGTAGGGTCTGATGTACTACCAGCTTTGAATATAGGTATAACTTTACTTAGTTTCATCAAGTCAGGAAACACACCATTATCTATACATTGATTAAATATACAACAAAGGTGAGGTGCAATACAATCTACAATGGAACTAATAATTTTTACTGATAGACCATGGGCGTCAGCTGTCTTTTTCATTTCCAGGGATTTAAACGCTTTTAAAATGTCTTCATTATTTACGTGCCTAAATTTAAAATCTGTTTTACATTCCTCAAAGTTTTGTTTAAGTATAGATTCAGCAGCAGCGGGAGATGAATTTAAAGACTTGGTTGTTGAAACTGGAATGTCCGTAAAGAAATTTTCGAAAGCTTTTGCTACTTCTAGGTCTGTACTTAGCAATTGATTATCTATCTTAAGCTTGAAGTTATTATGTGTAGCTTTGGCCTTTCCAGTCTCTCTGTTTATAATTTGCCAAGTCGTTTTCATTACATTGCTACTAGATTCAATTTTGTTTTTAATGAAATTAGATTTAGCTACGGCACAAACGCGTTTAAACATTTTTGAATAACTACGAACATAATCTAGAAAGGCCGTATTTTTGTTATATGATTTCTCTTCATAGAGTTCATATAATCTTCGTCTGCTCCTATGGATTTCTAACTGTCGCCCAATCACTAAACAAAGCTTTGTTATTAACTTTTATAGTTTTTGATTTAAATACCGTATCATATTCATTTTTGACAAGGTTGAATACTGAGTTGTACAACAAATTTGGATCGTCACTGTATGGTATTTCCCATAGTTTATCTAAAATATTATTCCTGTAGTGTTCAAGCCGAGTGTCACTAACGGGCACACATGTAATATCCTCTTTTTGGTCCTTTTTTATTTTAATATTGAATATACCTATCTGACCAGAGTGATCAGAGGTTAATTTATTGATGACCGATTTGAAAATGGGCGTAATGTTAGTAAATATATTGTCAATGCAGGTAGCAGATGTTGCAGTAATTCTAGTAGGCTCCAAAAACAGATAGTTCATGTTGTGACATAAAAATAAAGATTTTAATCTAGTACAAATATTATTATCCTCTAACAGATTAACATTAAAATTACCACAAATTATAAAAAATTTGTTTTTATCGCTGATTTTAATCAACACTTCATCCATTTTCTTTTCGAATAAATCAAAGGATGAATCTGGTGGTCTGTATACGCTCATTACAATAAGTAAGTTGTTCAAGTTCAAGTGCCCAGAGAGCGAGCACAATTATATTAAAAAAACTGTTGAGAGGTTTTGTTGCTCGCCTCAATGCTTGTCAGACATAGAAAATAGACAAGTTATTGCCACGCAGTATCAGCATGGCGTAATAAAACAAGGTTTCTCCTCCCGAAATGGCCAAAAGAAGTGAGATTTGTTGGACTTGTTTTGATCTCTATACACTAATGCCGGGTGCTACAAGTCAAAATGGTACCTCATGGGTTTGTGTCCAGTCACTTGCGATCTGATTTGGATGTCTTCTAGAGGCCTTCGTAATACTCTTGATTCGCATTTTTCACTCCACAGAATCCGTATGATGAGGTTAATGAGTGTAAATATAAGATGCTGGGCAAAGGCCTCCGGAAAATAAATAAAAAAAAAATATATAAGAAAACAAGGTGATAATATTCAACCTTCACTTTGCCATACACCTCTCCCTCACTAAAAATGGCCATTAAACTTGACATGGACAGTAGACAGATAAATGATATACCGATATCAGACACCCAAAAGTATTATACAATATGACGAAAAGTATACAAATATTTGGTCGAATATTGAATTGTTATATGACAACGTCGCCATTCTCGTATACATATAAAATAGACACATTCATACAATTAATTAACAGACAGTTTCATAAAATAAATTGAAGTCAACACAACAATACCATGCAATCAGTCTGCCATACAATATATCGCTCTATGGCGATATGTGTACACATAAAACAAGAAATGGGAGCACGTTGTATTTATTACACGGGTCGTGTAGTTTTATTATATGAGTCGGCACATACAGGAAAAATACCGAAAACCGTTTTGTAGTTCCTTCACGTGCGCTTGCCGGGACTCGCACTTGGCTGGTTCTTTTTAATAAAACACAGACTACAGGATATATATTTTACTCATAAACGAGTCAAAGTCAAGCCATACTCCACTACGCTGGGTCAGTGTGGGTTGGACCACCCATGAAATATAGCTACATTCATCGCAACAAATATCTGTAAGAGAGAAATATATTTCCAGTATTCGTATTTCGTGTATAAGGAAACCGACGAAGTTACGAAGAAAAGGGACGTCGTAAAAAGAGGTTCCGCACATAAAACAGGGGTGCGTTCACGAGTGGGCATCATCTAACTGTTCAAGGTTGGGTTCCGTAATTACACCACCGCCTTTTAGTCGCTAATTCATATCCACCTACATTATTTACATATTATTATTATTTTTTTTTTTAATTTGTTGGGTGTATCTTAAATATACATATATAGTTTTGTAAAACGGTACTCGTAAACCACTGAGGTTTGTCTGAGCACACTACTTTTATCACTACTGTTATCAGTGCTCACTACTAAGTACAGTAATTTAGTTGGAATTTCATCACTACTGCACATCACTACAAACACTTCATAATTATTATTGTTGGCAGGTATTTAACTGTAGGTATATCCTATGACGTCGCATATTTGGGTTGGGCTCAATAATTGCTCATTATAAGTGAAGTGCAGATGCAGCAACATAATGGACAATCGGGTAACAACAGCAGGTGGTAAATATATCGCCCTACAGCTCTGGCCACTCCTTCATGGGAATAAAGCCGCGGGTGTGATGTGATCATGTGCGTAAGTAGGTACGGGAATGTAATAGAATTTGTGTTGTTTTTTTGTGACTCGCGCAATGTACGGTGGCTGGCTTGACGGCTGCGGGTCGGCGCGCAATCGTCTTGCTCGCACCACGGCCTAGTTCCAGTACTTATTGGATGTAATGTGTAACAAAACAAACACTTGTTATGTGGGTCCTTCCGATGTGATTATGTGATGCTGATGCTTGAATCATAGAAAATTCGGTTCGTTTATTTATTTTGGCTATTTATGTGTGGATTAGTTTTGTTGTAGAAAGTGGTTTTTGGTTATATGTTTGAGGTTTGTGACTGTTATCTTTTCTTTTAAGCTGGGGGGTAGTTCGTTTATAATCCGGGGTAAGATTACATTATCTGTTCTTTGTCCATATGTGTTAGTCAATCTGGTCGTTTTCAATTCTTAGTTAACAACTTTTCTAGTGCTAATTTTATGTTTAACGGGTTGTGGGAGGTCTTTCGATAGTATTGCTCCACGATAAGAGCAAGTTTTATCATATTGTTTATTGGTAACACTTGGCAGTGTTTAAACAATAATTCGTAGTTGCCCTTGCAGGCTGATTTGATGTTTTTGTGCACATGGTTACAGGTTGTGAGAACCACAAAATCCAAAGCTCGGTTTGTATTTTATGTTACTCAAAATATATTTTTCAATTTGATGTTTTTCATACTTGTATTCGCACAATTCAATTATTTTGTCAGACAAAATCAATATGTTTATCAATCAAAAACTGTCATATACTGGATGTCACTAGATTTACGGTCAAACATTTATATACTTTTATTAGTGACTGAAAATTTGAGGAATATACCAACATCTAAACACTACTACATGTAGAGGACTGGCAACACTGGCGCCAAGTAAACATAGCTCTGTAAATTATTTCTATTTTTGATGTGATAAGTGAATAAATCGGAATAAAATTGATTGTGATCAACCTTTGAGCGTCGATCCACCTGCGTACCTTTGAATCTTGGTGTAAATCGACGTGCAAAGCGTAAAATACGGCCAACAGTATTGTGACGCCAACGATCAAACATTGCGAAAAACAAGTGCAAAACTTCACAAGTCAACATCCCGGTCAGTGTAAAGTGTTAAGTGAACATAATTGACGATGAAATACAGTTCATAGACATTTAAATAAGTTCTTGTAATAACATAACCTAAAACTCAAATAAAATATTCTTCGTCATCCGCGCTGGTAACGCCATCTACCAGTGAATAGTAACAGGTCCAGTAGCGCCATCTACAATCTATTGCGCAGTTGTTTTCAATGATCAACTCTGGGAAGACCAACTACTTAAGCTACTCGACACCAGAGGGCAGTGGAAGGCCCAAGTGAAAAATTACTCTTTAAAGTGCAACTTCGAATGTACCAGTCACAGAGAGTTCCAGATTGCTAGTTTGCTATAAAAATGAGTTTTTCCGAAAACTTTTTATTACGAAAACCAAGGAATAACAAATCGGACACAGATATATTAACTGACGACGACGACAACTCCAAAGATGGGCTAGGACTAAACAGTACAAGCAATAGTATGCCTATATTGTCGGACTACGAGGATGATGACCAAATAAAGGAACTATAACAGCAAATAGAACAACTAAAAACAGATTTAAAAGCAGCGCACCTAGAAATAGACAACCTGAACTTGGAAAATTCGAGCCTAAAATCGAGCTTAGAAAACTCACTAAAGAAAAATAATTTATGCAAAAGAATAACAGACAGCCTCAAAAATGATTGCGTCACACCTAAAAATAAACGAAAATCGAAGTCAACGCCACAAACAATACCTAGCCAGTTACAAAAAACTTCAAAAAGCGCTGAAAATATCAGAAACGAAACAATACAGACGTGCGACATCAATACGGAGAGTGCGGCTATTCACAATTTCAACCCGAATACTATAACCGGAGATACGAACCCAAAGATCTGCTTAATTACAAGTAACAGACGTAACAAGATCCTCGAAATTTCCCAGGACGCACTAAAGAAGCAAGGTCGTATCTGTCACTTCCTAACCCCTGGCGTTGGAGTAATGGAATTGCTGCGAGGAATAGACAAAAAACTAAAAAACTATTCAAAAAATGACTACTGCATTATTATGATAGGTGAAGCAGACTTCCAGAGCACCAACAACTACTTTGATCTTGTGCAGAATATTCGGAACACTCTACAAACGCAGCAACATACCAACATCATAATGTGTCTACCGGTCTACATGTGCTCAGACTTCACCACAATGTTCAATGGGCGAGTTGAAACGTTCAATAACTTACTTCATCTAGACAACCATACTCACAAATACGCGACATTGCTGGACTCCAATCAAAACCTAACTTATTACGACAATAAAGTGTTTACCAAGAAGCACGGGACTACAACCAACAGCGGGATACGTACTATATTCACACAGGTCAACCGATTGATTCAAGACACAAGAGAAAACAACAACATTAACTATGAAGAGAACACAGAATCTCAAGAACCACGCCCAGATTCCCAAGAAATGCGCACAGGACCTCAAGATACTGTACCCTCCGGCAAACACAAGCATTATCAAAAAGAGCGCACAGAAAGAGAGCACCAGTTTTTTCTTCACTAAAAATCTCAATCTTCTCCATCAGAACATCGCTGGTCTCATTAATAAATCAGACATGTTGACTCTATACCTAGAGGAACTATACATAGAGAACGTTGTAGTGGACGTCATCTGCATCACGGAGCACAACATTATAGCAGGAGAGGAAGACTTGGCAGTGCTATTAAACTACCATATTGCGGCACACTACTCAAGAGATGATAGAAGGAAAGGGGGAGCCTGTATACTAATTAAAACTGGTCTTCAATATAAAGAACTAAAAGAAATCGCAAAACTCTCTATAAAGGGGATATTTGAATGCTGCGGCTTAGAATTAATTCATCAACAAATTATTATCGTATGTATTTACAGAATTCCGAAAAATAAAAATAAAACCTTGCATTTAAATACATTCTATGAGCAAATGGAAAAATTACTACAGAAGATATGTATAAAAACGGGTAAACGAGTAATTATTAGCGGAGACTTTAATATTGATACTATCAAACAAACAAAAACCTCTACCGACTTTAAAAACTTTCTGCTAGGATACAATCTAAGACTTCAATTTGCAGAACCAACAAGATTGTCATCTAAAACCTGTCTTGATAATTTTGCTCACAACATTAATCACGGAATAGGAAAAGTTATTGATTACGGGCTCTCAGACCATACAGCACAGCTTTTAAACTGTCCCGTGAAAAAAACATGTGCAATCAACTCTTGGAAAACCACCAAAAGAGATTATAGCCAAGAAAATTTAGACAAATTTAAATTATATCTTAATGCACTCTCTTTCTCTGACATATATACACTTGATGATCCCAATGAATCATATGACTGCTTTTTAGAAACATTCCTACTGATTTATAACCTATGTTTTCCAAATATTACGGTAACTGTGAAAATAAGAAAAAAACCCAAATGGATCTCGAAAGGAATAAAGAAATGTAGTATAACACAGAGACAATTACTATGGAAATCTAGACTAGACCCTACAATAAAGAACAAAAATGACCTAAAGTCCTATTCAAATCGACTTAAAAAAATTGTGAAGTTAACTCAAAAATCTCAAAATAATTATAATATTCAAAACTCATCGAATAAATCAAAAGAGTCATGGAAAATAATTAATGACACCAAAATCTCTCTCCCTAGTGAGCCTATAGAGAAAATAAAAATTGACGACAATGTCATAACCGATGCCCAACTTATTTCAGAAGCGTTCAATAACTTCTACATAGATCAAATACAACAAAACAACCAGTCACGTAATAAAACCTATCCCCACCCGATAAATCATCAGCAACAGTCAATGTACATGAATCCAACAGCAGCGGATGACATAGTCAAAACCATTAATGCTCTAAAAAATAAAAATAGTGTAGGATATGACGGCATCCATACTAAAGTAATTAAACATGTCCGGTATATCATTGCACCGCACATGAGCCACATTATAAATTTATGCATTCTCCACGGAGCATACCCGGAAAGTTTAAAAACAACAATAGTAAAACCTCTCTTTAAGAAATCAGATAGGGAATCTATGACAAACTACCGACCCATTGCACTCATCCCAGTGATATCTAAAATCTTCGAGAAAATCATATATAACGCACTATCCTCATACCTAGAATCTTTCAATATCTTGACTTTGGAACAAAAGGGATTCCGCAAAGGAAAAACCATTAATATGGCAATTTACGATTTCTTGAAGGACATCATGTCCTGCGTGGATAGAAGACAACCAGTAGTGGCCCTTTATATGGACATGACAAAGGCATTTGATTATGTTGACCACAGAATACTGCTCGAAAAACTATATGTATATGGTATACGAGGAAACATACTGCAACTAATAGAATCTTACTTGAGCAACAGACAACAACACACAGAACTAACTAGAATAAATACAAAAACAAGATTAGCGAATACATATAAATCAAATGTAAGAAAAGTACTGTTTGGTGTCCCGCAAGGCAGTGTACTAGGGCCTCTTTTATTTATTATATATATCAATGACCTTCCAAAAGTGACATCTAATAAAATGACATTATTTGCGGACGATAGCACAATGATTTTAGAATGCAATGAACTAAACGATTATAATTTAAAAATAACTGACACTTTAAAAGATATAATTAATTGGATGAATACTAATAATTTAATTGCAAATTTAGATAAGACCAAATTAATGAATTTCTGTCAAAGACAATCAAAATTAGAAAATCTTAGTGTTTATTGTGAAGGCACAACAATAGAAGTTGTCGAAAAAACCAAGTTCCTAGGATTAGTGGTAGATAACAATTTAAATTGGAAACATCACTCGAAACAAATATGTGATCGCTTAAGTAGCTCCGCCTTTTTGCTCTACAAACTTGTGAAAATCGTTAGCATCGAGACAGCATTAGCTGCCTATCACGGCTTTGTGTCGTCTACCCTGCGGTACGGTGTGATTTTCTGGGGCAACTGTTCTGAAAAGGAAACCATTTTTAAGGCACAAAAAAGATGCCTCAGAGCTGTGTTTAGCCTCAAAACTAAAGACAGCTGCGAACCATACTTCAGGAAACACAAAATACTCACCTTGCCCTGCCTATACATTTTTGAGGTGGCAGTTTTCGTAAAAACCAATCCTATTAATTTCACTGAGTCCACATCCACAACTAGTTTTTCCCACCGTCATCAACATCGGCACAGACTTTGCTTGCTAACTTCTAGGACAGCTTTATTACATAAAAGTATATTTTGCATGGCACCTAAGATATACAATAAAATTCCAAACGAAATAAAAGATTTAAATTTACAACCATTTAAGAGTAAATTATTCCATCTGCTCAGTAAAAAATGCTACTACAATATTAATTCCTTCCTAAATGACAAATCTCTATAATTTTGATATTTTGTAATTAAGTTTGACATTTTAAATTTGTGGTAAAAATAATAGACGTAATCTAATATAATAATATGTGTAAATGTTAATGTAGGTACTTTAGACAATAATATTCATACACCATTTTACTGGTAGGACATAGCGGTAATCTAATTTCTTTAAGACCTGTGTATTAATGTAACCTATGTTCATGAAATAAACAATTCTATTCTATTCTATTCTATTCTACAAACTAACGCCGACTTTGACAACCTCTAAATATAGTTTAAATATAACTTGAATAAAACACGGCTATGTTAGGTAAGTGGAAACCTGGCTGACAGGCAATAACCTTGCCGTGCTTGGTTCATAAACTGTATTTAGAGGCTGTAAAGAGTCTGGTGCAATATGGTCATATTTCTCAACGCAACAAACGCACACATTACAAATCTGGCCAACACAATTATATTTTTATCTACACACGTATCATAAACCCTCTTTACTACGTCCAAAAACCGCACGTTATAACCAGCATAATATATACTACTTGGTAAAAACTTATCTGAATATTGATACTTTTGGACCCTCCTCGCGGTACCGGCCGCACTTCACAAACTTAATCAATTTAATTAGCGCTTGACAAATGTAAACATAACACATGTAACATAACTTGTATAAATAAAGAAATTGCATACCTGTTTAAGGTTATGTCATGTGAAACTGAAATTAGATATTTAAGACCAAATGAAAACCATGTTACCCAAATAAAGTTTATTATTTCTTGAACAATGTGACTTTATTCTCATACACGCTCTCACTGAAAGGCACTTTTGTCTGATCGAACCACCAGGACTTTTATCCATGTGGTTCGACTGATCGCATTACTAAGACTTTAGATTTCTGTTGGTTCGTCTCTCAAAGGGCACGTTAGAAAGTCATGCCTTTTGTCAGATGAGATGGTAGAGTTACTCGACAGACAGACTTGAGTCCTAATACGTAACTATGTAGGTGCCATAATATTTGATAAGCAATTTTCAAGTTAGATGGAGTTTTAAAGCAAAGTAAAGTGACTCGAATCTATAATAAATATCTTACTTTCTCATTATAACTTCTAAGAAAGTTTCAGGCTAAATTTTGCGACATTTAACTTGTTCTAAATTTTAAATTTAAAACGTTTTCGTCTCTTATTAGAGATAAATCCGTCTTTGATGACTGCTATGTGTAGTAAGGTTGTGCTTAGTCATCCATCATATGCTAAAAAATGTGCAGATCCAAAAATTTGTCAAAAAAAGGAAATTCTATCCTCATTTATGTTTACTGATACCCCTGGCCAAACAGCAAAATAGCCGCCGCCACTCACCTTACGGACATTCCCTACTCAACCTATACTAGTAAAATAACCAGCCAAGTGCGAGTCGCACTTGCGCAACGAGAATTTCGCAAATGACGCACTTTTTCCCTTTATTTGTGCTTTAAAACCTTGCTTCTATACAAACTTCATTATTCTAAATCAATGGAATATAGTTATAAATTTATGACTTAAAATTATGTATCTCTTGATTGCATTAAACTACTAAAAGTTTAATTTTTTCACAACTTCAAGAGATCACAGACTTGAGTAATCGATATTAATTTAAACTTGATACCTTCACGCTTTCCTGAAAAAGGGTCTTCACAGACGGACAGACAGACAGACAGTCGGATAACGAAGAGATCTATAAGGGTATATAAGGGTTCCTTTTTCTTTTAAGGTTCGTAACCCTTAAAAATGTTACCGATTCAACTAAAAAACTGATTCCGCAGGTGTCGTAACTAAATTAAAAAAAATATTCTGAAATCTTTGGGCACCGCACAAGAGCTGTCGGATTTCAAATGTTCAGTTCTGTTGGTCACTTCTCCATACGAATAGGGGTGACTTCTCGGCCCAAAACGTACCTGTGATATATCAAAAATCAAGTAGCTCTGATCAAATAGGGGTGACTTCTCGGCCCAAAACGTACCTGTGATATATCAAAAATCAAGTAGCTCTGATCAAATCAGTTTGAAACAACTTTTTCAGAATTATGTCCCTATCAACCCCTTTAACATTTTAAAGCCCACGGAATTTTAAAGGAATCGCGATTTTGATCCTCATGCCATGGTAATAAAATACAAAACCTATAACGGGAAAATGGCACCTTTAGATGTCAGTGGGCGTAAACCAGTACGATTAGGTTGAATTGCGAATTAATGTATAGATTGTTTAAACTACCTTAGTTTGATTGGAAAACAGGTTGAGATAGGAGGAACCCCACAAAATACGCATTGCTGAATAAAATGACGGACAGGAGGCGGCCCAGTGGCGCGTGTAAGTGCGTTGTTCTCCGCAAAATTCGGTGAATGAACTTTGCGCACCATAAACCCTACAAGAGGGGAGGGTACGGCGTCAATCTAAACTGACATGTGAAATCTTAGAGCCACCTCATTATTAATATATATTTTCACATGCGGGATGGCCGAGGCACATTTGCGCCCTCGTTTAGCTATTCGATGTTGAGTGATAGCTGAGCTGGCCCATCGCCGCAGAGATGGAAGGTAGGAAGGTTTATTCACGACGTTTGTCGTGACTTCTAGACCTGTAACTTGACGAAAGATGTCTTTGATAGAAAAAACAGAAACCTTCGTCGTTTCTAGTTCTACGTACTATCGTATCCTATGCCAGGAGAATTTCAGTATCTTATTCTTAGGTAACTACGATCTAAATATTATTTTTTACTCCTGTCATATTAGTATGTAAAGCTTTTTCCAATGTGTGTCTAGTGTTTTGAGACGAGAACAGTGTTTCGTTGCCATCTGTTTATGTGGCGTAGGAAGAAAGGAAAACTTCCTGAATTATGGCCACATGACAATGGCCGGCCCTGTGACTGTGACTTAGAGATAACGATTTTAAAAATATGTCCCAGAAAAATATTGTTGGTAACATCCCAAGCGACGATTTCGGAGAATTTTTGAATGGACGCCCAAATCAATGTTTGACTTTTTGAAGCTGATGTGATACATAGCAGCTGACGTAGTCTGACGGATAGGACCCTTCAGGTCATCGCTGACTTACACAACCCCGCCCCCACTCGGCAAAAAATATTCATCCAAATATGGATTTTAGGTTTTGTTCTGAAGATATACAATGGAGTGGTACGTTTGCGGAAAACTCGCTTACAGCGAGCTGTTTTCTTAGTTATGTCAACAAGAAACAGTATTCTTACAGAGCATAACCTAAAATCCATATTAGAAAGTACATTTTTTGCCGGGTCGTTTAATTCAGCGATGATCTGAAGGGTCTATCTCTCCGTCAGACTCCGTCAGCTGCTGTATATCAGGATCATTAATAGGTAGAGAGTTACATATTGCCCAGATTGTATTTTTATGCTGACCCTACAGCAACAACAACAACATTAATACTACACACAAATTTAATACCACACCTTACATTTCAATACAGGCACATACATTGCTTGTCCCACGCTAGAACGCCTTGTGTCCTGGGAACCTGACGTCATAAACATGTAAACATCCAAGACCTTGGGTTCTTTTCATCCTTCCCGTTCGGATTCGGACCCGGGACATCTCGCTTGGGAAGCACAACAGAGGTTGTCATATAGTAATACCTAATTAAAGGGTTCCCCGTACAAGAGAAATGATTTTTCTGCGCTTTTTCAGGTATGTTACGGAATCCTTCGTGTTTGAGTTCGACTCGCACTTGAGCATTTTTTTATTGTTTTGTTGTGACTCCTCTGCTCTGACAAATCTGCATCACTATCTTATTCATGGACTTTTCTAGATCTAGACAATTGCTATTTATTAGAACTGAACTGACGCACCCAACTGTGATGAATATGAATATGAATAATTCTGACTACAGCTACGTTAATTTGAGTTAGTCATGGTGCATTCATTGTGACTTTTCAGGAGTACAGTCGTGATCTTCTGGCCAGGTTTCCGATGAACGCTTCTCAGATCAAATCAAATAAAAGTTCTTTATTACAGAAAATTCTTACAAATATGCTTAGTTCACGTGATTTTGCCTCTTATCAACAATTTGCCACTGTGGCACCAGTGCAGAGAAACTCCTTCAGACAGATTTTTAGATTTAATTCAAAATGTGTTATGTTCAAATTGTACAAAAACATAGGTGTTAATTATTTTATCAATAGTATGCTAGCTTCTGGACTCTTTATCTCTGAATCATCATCGGTCAATATATTGGCATAATTAGACATCAAACATCACAAGGTAAGTTCGTTTGATTCTTAATTATCTCATTGGTACATGGACAGGATTTTAACCTGCTTTTACTGTGTGAGAAGCAAGCCTGAAACCCATTAACCAGTGAAACCTATGATAGAATATAATTACAACTAAATACATTATTACAGAACGACTGCGCTATAGTTGCAACTTCTACCTATGTAATACATTTAAATATTTCAAACAGTGAAGTCGTGAAAACCAAATATGGAAAGACAGAGCTCAGTGTGTCCAGCCCACCCTTACAGCTAGAGGAGAGGTAATATAATAGTAATAATAATACGTTGGACACTATTTACACATATTGATCTAGCCCCAAACTAGGATTCCCTGTATCTTGGGTACTAGACAACGATACACATACTTATATAAATAAATATTATACTTAGATAGATAAACAACCATGACCAGGGTACAAACATCCGTTCTCTTCAAGCAAAATATTTGCCCCCACCGGGACTCGAACCCGGGACCCTTGGCTTCTTCAGGCAGGGTCACTGCCGAATCGTCCATTCGGGTCGTTAAAATAACCGTAAACGGTATGTAAAGTCTGTGAAGTTGACCATAGCAAGTAAGTGTGTGGGTATCAATTGATCGCAGACCTATAAATGAAAGCCATGGCGAATCAACGCCATCAATCACATTTTTTCATTTATTTATTATATACCAAACTTACATATTGCATTCATTTTGCATAACTTTCTTATTTGTAAGTGTCATCAGATGAATGAAACTCTTTGCTTACTTACTCTATATTTAAAAACGGTTTCACAACTAGTTTCATTGTCCGACACGAACGCCAGGCCGATACCGGCGGCACCGGAATGCTTTCCTGCGATTTCAATTTTGCATTTCAGTTGCAAATATGGAATTGAAATGGAGCTGAACGGAAAATGCTGAGGCTGGAAAATGTGAAATCCAGGCAAACTATCTGGGTCGGAATAATATGAGAAGCTACATGTTAAGTCGCACACAGAAGCTTTGCCGATGACCATTAGTGAAAAGTCTGACTACTGAGTGACGTCAATAATATTATGTTTGAAAATGATGTCGCTTTTCATATAGCATTTGTGATCAAAAATGTGATATAGTAAAACTAGCTTGGTCAAAAGGATTGTCAATTTGTTTCATCTTTTAAGAGTTCTATGTGTGATTTTGTATTTTGTCGCTTTTTATGTCCTACTTGTTCATTTATGATTTGCCACGCTTCTTTAATTTTATTTTTCGATTTAGCTATCCTAGCCTTATACTGTAGTTTTTTTGCGGCTAGCATAGCTTTTTGCAAAATTTTTCTATACATTTTAATTCTTAATTTTGTTTTTTGGCTGGGGTAATGCTGTTGAAGGAATTCTGATTTACATAAATTATTTTTACTTGTTTCTATACCTAAAGTTGACCAGTGTTTTGTTTGTTATTAACTCTTTTCTTTATTTTTGGGAAAGCGATATTGTAACAATAATTAACAGCATCTTGTAGAATCTTCATTCTTGCATTCGCGTCATTCGCCAATAGGATTTCTGTTTTTATTTTAAAATAATTGTTATTAAATATGAAATTAAAGTACTTCAGATTACTCATAGAAAAGTTTCTGGCTACATAGGTCGTATTATTACACAAGTCATTTTGATTTAATATTTATATTTTAATAACATTGTGATCTGAAATTTTATGTCTAAGGACAGAACCATTATATTCGTTAAAATTTACAATGAAATTGTCTATACAAGTAGAAGTAGTAACGTTATTTTTGTTAGTTTAAGTTCTAGTGGGTTCATTAAGAACCCATTTACAATTACAGTTATTAAGAATTCTGTTCAGTTTTTTTTATATTTTTGTCTAATTTTAATGCATTCAAATTCAAATCTCCTGCTATTATTATTCGCTTATTTTCTCGACAAATTTTATTCAGAAGTTTAGTTACTATTTCAAAAAATAGACTCATATCATAATCAGGTCGATATAGTGCAACAATAACTGTCTTGGATGATTTTAATTCTATTGACGCTAATTCACAATTGGTTTCAAAAGAAAGTTTATTTAGATCCTGCCTAACCTTATAGTCTAAATTGTTTTTTATGTATATTGCTGTCCCGCCGTGTTCAAAAAATACTCTATTAAAACAAGTAGCTAACGTATAATTATCTAAAGTCATCGCCTGTATCTGGTGGTCCTTCCCCCACGTCTCCGTCAAGCACAGCACGTCGCAGTTTTGTTCTTGTGCTACATTCTCTATTTGTAAGTATTTATTATGTATGCTTCGAACATTCGCATGTAGAATTATGGTTTTTGACTTATTCTTTGCATTATCGGAAAATTTGTTCTAGTAGTAGTAGTTGAGTGCGGTTCTTCTCTATTTATGAAGCGTAGGGATGAATTACCAATAAATGTGTTCTTTAAGCATGATATGACATGTTCTGTTACAAACTTTTTGAGCGCTAGGTAGTTTTTTGTATTTTAAAATCTAGTATTTTGATCTATGTACTTGACATTTTCATTAACTCTTGCCATATTAGCTATCTGCATATTGATATTGTAGATATCTTCATCATGCATTCCGTTATAACGTAGACCTGTGATTAATACATTGTACTTCCTTTCTGCATCGTTTATTATGGAATTCAAAAGTCTAATGTATTTTCGTTTGTGATAATATATAGAATTGTCATATTTTGTTATTAATATTGCCGCTGTGTCACACTTTTCATGACAATTAGTTTCATTTTTAAAGTTTTCTAATATTGGTTGGAACCCTGCATCGGGCTTACAGATATTATATGCTTGGCTATACGTATTATGATCAACACAATCAAACGCCTTCGACAGGTCGCAAAAAACTCCGATAGCATCCTGTGCGGCCTCCCATGCAGAATTAATATGAGATATAAGGGTAATACCTGCATCCGTTGTCGATCTACCCCTAGTGAAACCGTATTGTTTGGCGTGGAGTTGTTTTGTACGGTTGAAGTGTGAGAGCATTTGATTGAGTATAATCTTTTCAAATATTTTACTTTGTGTTGGAAGAACAGATATTGGTCTGAAATTTGAAGGATCACCCTTATCTCCCGACTTGAACAGAGGTATCAGTTTACTGTGTTTCATGAAGTCTGGGAAAGCCCCATCGTCAACACATTTATTAAATATATAAGCTAAGTGTGGGGCTATAACTAGAATTACTGAACCAATGACTTTGACTGATATACCCCACAGGTCTTCCGTATTTTTTAAGTTAAGTAATTTAAATGTTTTGACAATGTCCTGGGGATATACATGATGAAATTATAAATATACATTACTGGCGCTAGTGTTATTTTTAATAAAGTCTCTGCTTCACATGGAGATGAATTTAGACGGTCTGTTGTGAGTAAGGGTACATTGGTGAAGAATGTTTCAAAAGCTCGAGCAACATCAGCGCTGGATTTAACAACATCATCACCTATCTTTAGGCAGAAATCATTGTCCCTTGGTATAACTTTGCCAGTTTCGCGGTTTATTATTTGCCAAACTGTTTTCATTCTATTATTTGAATTTTGAATTTTTCTATTAATGTGTAAAGTTTTTGCAGTTCTACAAACCAACTTGAAAGTTTTGGAATATTTTCGATCAAAGTTATAGGTTTTTTGTTCATAAAGGTCATATAAGATAACTCTACTTTTACGAATTCCAAACGTTGCCCAGTCATTAAATTTAGATTTACCTTTGTAGTCACTGACTTTCTTTAATTTAAAAACTTTATTGAATTCTGTCTGAATAATGCTGAAGAAGTCTGAGTAGATTTTGTTTGGGTTCTGTTCATCAAAATCCGGTACTGGCAAATTTATATCTAACTTTTTCATATACGTCTCTAGTCTATGGGATGTAATAGGCCTATAAAATGATGGATCAGTCCTCTCTTTATTTCCCAAATTACGCACTTACAATTCACACGAACTGTACTTAAAATCCACTAATTAAAACACACACCCTATTTCACTAACTATGCACTCACTATTCACACGAAGAGTCTTTCTCTCCGATTATCCTTGTGCTAGCACTCGATCGCAGTTAAAATGTCACTAAACTCGCGCCGGCCGTCGGCGCCTTTTATATCCCGCGGAGCCGCTCTGGACACATTGTCCACACATATCGCGAATATTCTAGTAAGGACCAGCGTGCGGGCCGAGAACATTCGAGACCATATATGTCTCTCTCTAATGGTGCACTCTCTCTGTCACTCCCTTCTCGAATGTTCCGAGTATAGCTATCTCTTTCTAGTAGTGCTATCTCTGTCACACACTTCTCGAATGTTCCGAGTATAGCTATCTCTTTCTAGTAGTGCTATCTCTGTTACTCCTACCGGATATTTCGCCATATAACGATTTGTGCTTCAGAGGCCCATAAGGGGTCCTGAAAACGCCTGAAAACGGGTTTTCAGGTTATGGCGTCATCTGATAGAGGGTGCCCTGAAACGGACAGGCGCCTGAAAACGACGGAAACTTGGGATATGTGATAGAGCAACTTCTGAAACGACCTGAAATGACTTTTCAGCCTGATGAAAACGCCTCTACAGCACTGAAATAGACGTTCAAAGTTTTTTGACCTAACCTACCGGCGTAACACTACCCCCTCCTAAGACATGCTCGTCCCGAGCATCATTATTTCCGTGGTATCTGGCCAGCCGGTCAACATGAACAATCTTGCTCGGACTACGAGGATTACGCTGGATTCGATACGTGACGTCGTTTATTTTGGTGACTACCTTGTAAGGCCCTTCCCAATTCGGAGATAGTTTCGGGGACTTTCCTACTCGTCGCATAGGGTTATGTAGCCATACCAACGAACCTTCCTCAAAACCCACTTGATAAGACTTCCGGTCATATCGGGTTTTCATCTTTATGCTAGCGTGGAGCCCGTGTTCACGTACCAGGCAGTGAACATCATCAATCCGATCCCGCAAATCACTTGCACATTCCGTGATGGTCCTTGGTGTATCGGGCGGACGTCCAGTCAGGAGATCTGCAGGCAGACGGAGTTCTCTTCTAAAATTCGCATACGATGGAGTAACCGCCGTACTTTCGTGAGTTGCCGACCTATAAAACAACAGGAAGAGGGGGATATGCCGATCCCAATCTTTTTGATGGCTCTCAACGACCTTGGCTAGATGTCTCTCCAGTGTCTGGTTAAATCTCTCAACCATTCCATCTGACTGTGGATGATACGCCGTAGTCCTCGTCTTATGAATTCCCATTATGCGACAAGACTCCTGAAAGACCGCAGACTCAAAGTTTCTTCCTTGATTACTGTGGATTTCGAGTGGTACCCCAAACCGGCAGAATACTTCGTTCAGTAACTTTTCAGCTATGGTTACTGCTTCTTGATTAGGAATGGCAAATACTTCAGGCCACTTCGTGAAGTAATCCATCACGACAAGAATGTACTTGCTTCCGGAGTCCGATGCTGGGAATGGTCCTGCGACATCTAATGCAACCCTTTCCCAAGGAGCTCCCACGTTGTACAACTAGAGTGTTCCTCGGCTACGGGTATGCGGTCCCTTGACTGATGCACAGTTAGTGCATCGTTTACACCAATTTTCAACATCTTCTCGGCAGTGAATCCAATAAAAGCGTTGCCGAATTTTCATTAGGGTCCTTTTTACTCCAAGGTGTCCACCGGATGTTCCATCGTAAAAGCTTCTCAAAACATCTTTCACCCTTTTCTTTGGGACAACGACTTGCAGGTGAGCATCCTTCCCATTTGTTGATTCCCATTTTCTACATAGAACGCCATTATGCATAACCAAGCTATCCCATTGTGCCCAGTAGCTTTTTGTTACCGCACTCATAGGAGCTACATCACACCATCTTGGTTTAGGTGCGCCAGCATTAATCCAATCAAAAATGGGTCTCAAGTCAGGGTCCTCTTGTTGCGCTTGCTGCATGATTTCATCACTCCACTCGTCGCTAACCGTATCAGTTCTCATCATTCGAACACATTCCTTGCCTTCTTGTCTTGAGCAATGTTTACAGTTGTCCGCACAAGGTCTACGTGATAGGGCGTCAGCATTTCCATGTGATTTCCCACTACGGTGTTTGATGATGAAATCATACTCCTGCATTTGTTCAATCCATCTCGCCACTTGTCCCTCGGGGTTTTGAAATTCTAGCAACCACTTTAAAGCAGCATGGTCAGTTCTGATACGAAACTTACTTCCCAGCAGGTATTTGCTGAAATGTTGTAACGTCTTGACAACTGCTAGCAATTCCTTCCGAGTCACACAGTAATTTCTCTCTGGTTTTGACAATGACTTACTGAAATATGCAATCACAACTTCGTTATCTCCTTTCTTTTGCGACAAGACACCTCCAATTCCAGTATTACTAGCATCTGTATCCACAATGAAATCCTCGTCCGGGTCTGGATACCCCAATATTGGCGTTTTACAAAGTCTGCCTTTAAGCTCGTTGAAACTTGACTCACATTGTTTGTTCCAGTCAAATGATTGCTTTTCTTCCGTTAGTTGATGCAAAGGCTTTGCTATATCCAAGAAGTTCTTCACAAATCATCTGTAGTATGAACAAAGCCCCAAAAAGGCACGTACTGCAGTCTTGTCTTTTGGCGTCGGCCAATCCTTCACGGCGCTAATCTTCTCAGGATCTGTCTGGATGCCGTCCTTCGAAATCACGTGTCCCAAGTAATTCACTTTACGTTTGATAAACGAGCATTTCTTTGGACTTAGTTTCAGATTTGCCCCTCGTAGTTTGCCTAGCACCTGCTCCAATTTATTCAAGTGGTCGTTGAAGTCTCTACCAACGATAATGATGTCATCCAAATAGACCAAGCAAGTTTCTCCTAGAAGTTGTGATGGTACACCGTCCTAAGATCGTCTAGTTATTAAATTAAGGAGTGTATCGAACGTGTTTGATTACTTCAGAACCCTGCAGTGTCAAAAAACATTGAATGTGCGAGATGTATGACTCTAGTATTTAAATCCGCGTATTTGCTACCAGTATATTGGCCGAATGGATCAAAAACTAACACAAAGCCATTCCCCCGAGCTTACTAATCATGGTATCCTGTACACCTTCCTGAAAGTCCAAGAAGCGTTGGTGACTGAAATAGTGTAATAAACACCCTATTTGATTTACTTCAGGTAGCCATAGTAAGTGATCGGTTCGCGTGGAAAAGTGTATGGAACTCGTGTGAGTATATCTCCCCAGTCAGCGACCGCCTCACTCTGACACGGGGGAACCCTACGCCCGATTTCAGGCTGTGAATTCAGATTATAGGGGGGCGATGGACCACCTTCGCTGCGAAGCGTTTACATCGACACGTACAGAGACGTGGATAATTACAAGGTGCTCTAGGCTACCTTCCCCCATAGTACCATGGATTTATTTATATTGCAAAGTTCAAGTGTTTAGTTTGGCCAAACTAAGGTCGATGGTCCATCGCAAAAGACAGGGCGTGGTATATGTGTGCCCAGAGACGCTACCGCCCCGCCACGGAGATACACTGGATTGACCTCTAGGGTCTCGTGAACCGTCCTCCTTCTCTGTTCACAGAAGTGAACGTTGTTGTGTCGATGGTAGAAACCATCGATACAAAATAACAACAATGATTGTACTTGGCACTCTAATCATCTAATCTTTATCCAATTATGTAGTAAGAACAAGCACTCAATCTCATCAACACTGCAAGGATCTGTCAAATGAGGCCTAGGTAGTGCCTAATTATACCTATCAAATGAATACTTCTACGATACTTTCCCTTTTGTACTTTCACTGCTGTCACACTGGCACGGCGAATCCACGTAACTCGGAGATGTAGAATTAGCCTACGTCATAGTTTATCGTAATCCCTTAGCTCAGCAAGAAGGTATTGTGACTACGTCACTTGTGCTTGTTTCTAGATGCGGTAAATCTCTGCTCACCTCTTCCAATATGCTGATGCTGGCCTAGACTTTAAGTTGACCTTCGTGAAAATTCTATCAAGTGTAAACTGGGAGCTTCGTGTATCGAGTGGAACGTAGTTAGGAACAGTGGTGATTGCATTTATGTAGTAAAACCCGTTAATTATTTATTTCTGTGATACCAGTGTGAAATGCGAAATACTGAGAATGACAATACTATCCCCACTGTCCTAAAACTTTAACAATGGACCTTATAAATATATTAGACATAATAAAACCAGAGACATAGTAGATCGCTTCGTTTATTTAAGAGTTTAAGATCTACTTCAATTTAAAATGATTAGAGAAACTGGTTTATTATTTAGATTGCCTTTGACGAATCATTGCCAAAAGCGACCGGACATTTAGTTCCTAGGCATTTCTAAGGGGAAAACTTTAATGTCCAAACAAAAAACCTACCATTGTCTACTGTATAGTAGAGCCTTATGTACAGCATTTTGATTCATTTATATAAACTTACTCTAACATTATAATGAAATGAGATTCTCCTCTCTTGCTACAATTACAACTTAATTATGACAATTTCTATCTCTGTTCATAACGAATTCACGTAAATAATTTAGCCATAATTTGCGTCCTTACATACATACATACATAGCGTCACGTCTTTCATCATACTAGGCGGCAGAGGCCCCATGGTGCCCACTTTGAGCCAGTTATTCAATACTCCATTTTGCATGCCCACCTTACGTAAAAATGAGTTTATTCCTCAACTTTTAACCTGATGTGATTACTATTGATTGCGCTCACTATATTATACTTTAAATTACTCAATGGCTTTGTTTAATTTAGATACTCAACTACTGACATGAGGCTAACTCTGCCTGAATTTACGATTGGTACAAGTTATAACGTTACCAGGTAATGCGACACGCAAATCATCATCGCCACTGGATATTATTTATTACAGTGAACTACCCCATTGAGCTGTATGTTATAATGGGTTTCACGCTTGTTTCTCACACAGGAGATGCATGTTCGAATCCTGACCGTGTACCAATGAGATAATTAATTTATGTTAAGAACATTATCAGACGTACATAGTTTTGGATGAAACTTTAAACAATATGTTGTAGTGGTCGTAAAACCCCTCCACTAACCCGCACTGAGCCAGCGTGGTAGAGTGTGGCTTAATCTTACTCTTATCCGGGTAAAGGCCTGTACCCCTCGGTGAGGACATTAATGGGCTGCTACAAACACCCTGATTAATTTCCCGCGCCTACCGAACGGCGTGGAATCCTAAGGGGGTGTGCCTTTGCCCGCACGTGAGAGAAAAGAAATCATGAAATTGTTTATTACCTTGTCACCGTAGACAGGAGATTGAAGGCTCGATTCGAGACAGGAATTCGGGAAAGGGGGCACAGTTGGGATAGGGGGATGGGATCGAACCCTTGCCGTCGCTGTCCGACGCCGTCGCCGGCGCGCTGCTGGCGGCACGTGGAGTCGCCGCCGATACGACTATGTTCTTCACAACACAAATCACTTGACCGCTGACGCGAATCTACTTACAATCAATAGCCCGACGCTATGAGGTAGATTTACACTCTGACCAGGCCCCAGGCATCGGGCCAATTATTACAATTGTTACACCGAAACAATCAATAGCCCGACGCTATGAGCAGACATCTTTGTTCTCACCGACGAGACCAGACCAAGAGAAAGATAACCTCCAATTTTACATCTCGTTTCGGTACGAGTGACAACTGCTAGTGCCGTTTTCGCTAGTGATGTCTCGATTACTCGCGATCGATTCGCGCAACAAAAATCCGGTGCGTTTCCGACGCATAAATATTAAACAGTCACCCGCCCGGACAGGCCCGAACCTGTCCCTAATCAATAGGAAGGCGAGAAAGTGTTGCGACCGCCCTCTTGAGGACCGAGTCCCCCACCCTGACTTCTGCTGATCGAGGCGTGCCATCCCGACCCGTGTACAAATTGACGATCCGTCCTCGTCTCCATCTCAATGATGGCAGGTTCGCATCCTTAATCAGCACCAAATCACCGACTTGAGGGGGGCTCGTCCGGTCAGTCCACTTAAGGCGCTGCTGCAAGATGTGCAAGTACTCAAGGGACCACCGTTTCCAAAAATCTTGAGCCATCTGCTGCAACATCTGCCACCTAGTTAATCGACTTAACTAAACATCACCGAATGGGTATTCTGGCAGGGCGTTAAGGGGCTGACCTATCAGGAAGTGACCCGGCGTCAACGCTTCCAAATCATTTGGATCCGAACTGAGCGGGCACAACGGACGCGAGTTCAGTGTCATTTCAATTTTACAGAACAGCGTCGCAAGCTCTTCAAAGCGTAGAGAGGTCTCACCGATGATCCTCGTCAGGTGCGACTTAGCCGATTTAACCGCAGCCTCAAAAATTCCTCCCCAATGAGGACATCCCGGCGGACTGAAAACCCATTCAATCCCTCGTCGGGAGCAAGCCGTACCGATGGCGTCCTGGTTACCGTTCAGGAATTGAGTGACCTCCTGCAGATATCGCCTGGCTCCGACAAAATTTGTGCCGTTGTCCGAACGGATTAATGTCGGGAGGCCCCTTCGTGAGACGAACCGATCTAGACATGCGATAAATGCCTCTGTAGTGAGGTCACTGACCACCTCCAAGTGGACTGCCTTCGTGGCCAAGCACACGAAGACGCACAGGTATGCCTTCACTAATCTGGCGTTCCGTAGCTGTGAAGACTTGACCATGAATGGTCCCGCGAAATCCGTTCCGACACCCGCAAAGGGCCGGATTTCGTTAACCCTATCCGAGGGCAAATCGCCCATCTGGGGCTGCATCGTAGCCGCCTTGGCCCGATAACAAGGCAGGCACCGAAATACGACGCTACGCACTAAGCGTCGTCCCGATAGAATCCAGAACTCGCGCTGGAGAAACGCCATCAAGGCGTGGCATCCGACATGCCCATTCCGAATGTGTCGATCCTGTATCAACAGTTTGACCAACTTCCCCTTCCTAGGGAGTAACAACGGGTGGCGAGCCGCATAAGGCAGGTTGGCATTCCGCAGCCGAACTCCTACCCTCAGCAATCCTTGAGGGTCAATAAACGGGTTGAGCCGAGCCACAGCTCCCTTCAGTTGGACGCGTCCGCGTCTCAGAATGTCCAATTCGGACTTAAAGTGCACCGTCTGCACGTTCCGTACCAATGCGAACAACGCATGGTTCAGTTTCCGTGGCGTCAGGACCGGTGTCCGCACTCGTTGCGCCTCAAAATTCCGACAATTCCGCGCAAATCGGCAGATCCAGGCGGTCACATTGACCAGCTTGTCGAGCGAGCTGTACCGTTCCAGCAGGCTGAACTCCTCTTCCGGCTCTGGTTGCGTCGTACAGACACCGACTGTCAAGGCGCCGTTCGCCGTGGTAACGCGTGGACTCATTGGCCAATCCGATTCGGCTTGAGTCAACCATTTTGGACCCCACCACAAGGGATGTCCACCCAACTCCGGAGCGTGACACCCACGAGACGCACAGTCTGCTGGGTTCATTTCCCCTGGAACATGTCTCCAGATTAAGGGAACCTCCGAAGTCAAAATCTGCGAAACCCGATTCGCCACAAAAATCTCCAGCTTGTGAACTGAAGCCTTCAGCCAGCATAACACGATCTGGCTGTCTGTCCAAGCGTAGACCGTATCTTCCAACGCTATTGAACCATGAAGAACCTTCATCGTGTGGTTGAGCAGTCGAGTCAGGAGAGCCGCTCCCGAAAGCTCTAACTTGGGAATGGTCAGGCGAGTGCGCAACGGCGCAACCTTGCTCTTGGCCATGACCAACCGCACATCAACCTCCCCCGAGGAGTC